>CM062817.1:1503833676-1504286920 GCA_031772625.1 Pinus tabuliformis | reverse complement strand
GGAAGACCCTGGTTGGAATACTGTCGATGCCTACATCAGCTGCCAAGCTGTGAACATGAACATAAAGAATGGGAATATGTCCAAGTAGTTAATCCCTATATGCTCCTGCCCAACCCTTGTTAGAACATGATCTACTTCTCTGGTTGGAGGAGGAAGATGATGACGAAGTCTATTATGCATCGCTTTTTGCATTAGAAACTGCCATGGGGGGGAACAACAAGATGAGGATGATATGATTGAAAATCTGATTTAGAATCCACCTCCTAGTGTATCTCCCTTAGAGGACATAGTAAGAAAAACCCAAAACAACCCCTCAACTGATCTCTGTGCAGCTAACTCCACTTCTCTCCGTGTTAAGAATATGGAGTTCAGTCCAGAAAGAACCTTGAAAATCAATCCATCCCTATCCACTTCCCAGGAGAAGGAACTGTGTAGCCTATTGAGAAAGCACTTAGATGCCTTCGCCTGGAGTTATAAGGAGATGAAGGGAGTGCACCCTTCAGTCTGTACTCATCATATATACATCAAGGAGGGTTGCAAGCCAGTCAGGCAGCCTCAAAGGAGGATGAACCCAACACTTAAAGATATTGTTAAGGAATAACTGTAGAAATTGCTTGATGTAGGATTCATCTATCCCATCTCTGACAGTGAATGGGTCTCTCCTTTGGTGCTAGTGCCAAAGAAAAATGGTATGTGGAGAATCTGTGTCGACTATCAAAAATTGAACAAAGCCACTAAAAAGACCATTTTCCTTTACCTTTAATAGATCAAGTATTAGACAGTCTGGCAGGGAAATTTTTTTTCTCTTTCCTAGATGGGTTTAGCAGGTACAATCAGATTCAAATCAGCCCAGAAGACCAAGATAAGACCACTTTCACTTGTCCATGGGGTACTTTTGCATACCGGGTCCTTCCTTTTGGTTTGTGTAACACTCCAATCACTTTCCAAAGAGCGGTATTGCGTATATTTTCTGAATTAGTTCATGATGCGGTAGAGATATATATGGATGACTTTACTCCTTATGGCTCTGACTTTTAGGAAGCCTTATCTAATCTAGGAAAAGTTCTAGAAAATGTATTGAGATGAACCTGTCCCTCAATCCGGAAAAATATGAATTTTTAATGACTGAAAGGATCGTGCTAGGTCATGCAATATCTCAACAAGGACTGCAAGTGGACCCCAATAAAATTTCCATCATCCAAAGGGTCCCACCTCCTCAAAAGGTGAGAGATGTCAGAAGTTTCCTAGGCTTAGCTGGGTATTACCGGAGATTCATTAAATATTTCAGCAAGCTAGCCTCTCCTTTGTTTGGCCTTTTAGGTAAAGATGTCGAGTTTATATGGTCGGAAAACTGTCAAGAAGCCCTAGATACCTTGAAGAGCAAACTCGTGACTACCCCAATTTTGAGAGGCCCAAACTGGGCCCTACCTTTCCACATTCACACAGATGCCTTAAACAAAGCAATAGGAGTAGCCTTGGGACACATTGATGAAAAGTTGCCTTATGCCATATACTTTATAAGCAAAAAATTGTCAAAGGCGGAGTTAAACTATACAGTGACCAAGAAGGAGCTCCTAGCTATCGTGCATTCCTTAAACAAATTCAACATTATATCACAGGCTATCAAACCTTTGTGCACACTGATCATGCTGCAATTAGATATTTAATGAACAAACCGGATGTAAATGCTCGCATTATTAGATGGTTGCTTTTACTGCAGCAGTTTGATTTGACCATTGTTGATAAGCCTAGTAAAGAAAATGTTGTTGTTGACTTTTTGTCTAGAGTAAATTTTCCTGCAGGTGAAGAAGGAATGGTGGATGATCAAATTCCAGATGAACACCTATTTTCTATCTCAGTACTCTCTCCATGGTTTGCTGATATAGCAAACTACTTGGTTTCAGCATAGTTCCCAAGACACTTGTCCTCAAAAGAGAAGAGCAAGATAGTAAGGAAAAGCACCCCTTTCACCTGGATTGGGGGCAATCTCTTCAAACTTGGCCCAGATCAAATCTTGAGAAGATGTGTCAGGGAGCAGGAGGCCTTTGACATCCTCCTGACCTGTCATGACAGGCCTTGTGGAGGTCATTTTGCAGCAAAAAGAACTGCCTTCAAGATACTCCAAGAAGGCTACTATTGGCCCACTCTTCATCAGGATGTGAGGAGATATACCAACCAGTGTGATCAGTGTCAAAGGATGGGGAAACCTACTCCAAAGGATGAAATGCCCATGCAACCTCAAGTGACCTTTAAGCCATTTGAGAAGTGGGGCATGGACTTTGTGGGGCCTATCAACCCTCATTCAAAGCAGAAATAGTACATCCTTGTGTGCGCCGATTACTTGAAAAAGTGGGCAGAGACAAAAGCAATGAAAGTAGCAACAGAGGAAAAAGTAACTGAATTTTTGAGAGAGAACATATTCTACAAGTTCAAGTATCCAAGAGAGTTGGTCAGAGATCAAGGCATTTAGTTCACTTCCAATTTGATTGAGGACCTGCTTACACATCATAGAATCAAGCACAGGACTTCCACCCCTTACCATCCACAAGCCAATGGGCAGGTGGAGGTCACTAACAGAGCATTGGAAGGGATCCTAACAAAGTTAGTGAGCAGTAACAGGAAAGACTAGGCGGACAGATTGGTTGAGGCCACTTGGGCCTGCAACACAACATGGAATACCACTACCGGGTTCACACCCTATGAGCTGGGCTATGGGAAGAAGGCTTTATTGTCAATAGAATTTGAATTCAATACCCTGAGGATGGCAGCTTAGCTAGACCTAGACCTCAGCCATGCACAAAAATGAATATTACTCCAGCTTAATGGATTGGATGAACACAGAATGCAGGCCCTTCTCCATACAGAGGTAGTTCAGCTTCAGAGAAAGATATGGCATGACAGAAACATCAAGGAGAAGCAATTCCAAGAGGGAGATTGGGAACTACTCTATGATTCAAGATACAAAGATTTCAAGGGAAATCTGAGGACAAGATGGTTGGGACCTACACTATGGAGAAATGCAATGACAATGGTTTAGTTCTGATCAGAACCATTGATGATGAAGCCATCCCCATGCTTGTCAATGGACACCGGTTGAAAGTCTACAAGAAACCCCTCTCCAAGCGAGAGTTCATTGAAGATTTGAATAAGACCGTGATGGTAGTGGAGCATGTCTTAGCCTCCACTTCACCCACTCAATGAAGAAGAAAAAAAAAACAAAAATAATAAGGACTCAAGTGAAAACCTCCATGAGGCGCTTGAGTCCCATCATTGGGTTGAAAACCTCTTCTGAGGTGGCCCAGTGATGTCAAAAAAAAAGGAAGAGAGAAAAATAAGATCCCTGGGTGAAAACCTCCCTTGGAGGCGCCCAAGGCAGGCAATTAGGGTGAAAACCTCCCTGAGGCGCCCTAATTGTCTTTAAAATAAAAGAGAGAGAAAAAGAAAAATGAATTTCCAGTTGCATTGTAGGTTTGCAGGAGGACTACAGGAAGCAGCAGAAGGTGCCAAGGGAGCCCTGAAACCAATACCAGCACCTATCCTACCTTCCCACACCTTTCTCCATCATTCTTGGCATTTTTTTCACCTCACTATGCTTCTTTTTCGAAAATTGTGTTTTCTACAGGAGGTTCCTGTAGGAATTACAGAGAGCCAGAAATGAATATAAAACTCAGTTTGAAGGATAGGGAAGCTTCATAAAAGATCTATAAATCCTGTTGCAGTATTCCAACCCCCTTGCCATCATTTCTAAGCCTGCATCACATCCCAAGCATCATTCTTCTTCCTGTCCAAGAAAAACACAGAAAAAAACAGTGTCTCAGGAAAAGAAAAAACAAAAAACAAAAAATAAGAAAGGAAACAGCACCATCCACCTCACCTGAAGCCTACCCATTACCTCTCCATCTCTATCTACATTTCTAGCATCATCCTTACAGCTCCAAGCATAGAAAGAAGCTGAAGTTTCAAAGGGAGAAGCAGCTACAGGAGCTCCTGTAGGAATTCCTGTAGCAGTTGATCCCATTAAAATCTAGCATCAACAGCAAGAGGGTGCAAATATGAAGGTTGAAGAAGACACCTGAAGATCAGATCCAACTAGAGAAGAACCTGCACAAAGCATAGCCACACATCAGCAAGTAGACAACATGCATCAAAAGAAACAAAGGCATGTAGCAGAGAGAGAGAGCAACATCACCTCACAACAAATGCATTTGGATCTCAAGTAAGTAACTAACCCGCTCCTCTGTTTGCATTTGTGTAATTAGAAGGCATGCAACAACAACGAGATGGTTGAGGTTGAACGAGGGAAAGGTGGCCAGTTAGCTTGGCCACCTTCATCTAGTTGACTCCACTCATCCGCAGATGTCACCTACACGTGCGCACAGTCAACACAAGAGAGATGTCAAGGACAGGTAGTGGAGGAAGTGTGAACTCCAATGCAATCATGAGGGATGTTTACGAGTAAAGGGCCATCATGACAAGGCAGGTTGGGACCAACGGTTCAAATATGGCCAGCGTACACTTGGCCAGCTCACCCTCCATCACCGGAAATATCCATAAAAATCAATAAGTACTCCTCTTCGAGCACTCCCACCACCTTTTCCTTCATTCTCTCCTCGAAACTCTGCTCCTGTAACCTTCTCATGCCCCCACAACCTTGTAGCCATCGTTCTCCACTGATATCTCCCATATCCCTGCTCTCGGCATTTTCTACAAGAGCACTTAAAGGTTCTACAGGAGAACATATAGGAATTCTATAGGAGGGAAAACAGTCTTCTACAGGGCGACCAGTGAGTTGTTTTGGAGGGAGAAAACACGGGTTTTAGCACAATTCTCGGGATGAGGAGGTAGGTTCTATGCATGCCCCCATTGAATATCAAAGCATGCAAGCAGTGGTTTAATTTTGAGGAGGAAATAAAGCTTTAGATCGAGGAAATACATAAAAGAATTTCTGCTTATTTCTTAAAAATGAAAAATACAGTCTCTCTGTTTCTATGTTTTTCTTCAAAAATTGTTGTCTCCATATCCACATTTGATTTCCCAAGGAAGCATAAATGAAATGATAGGAGTTTTTATAAGGAAGGAGCCCACCAACTCCTCCAGGCTCCATGCACATCCCCAAGTAGTGGACATATTCACAAGAGCAAATTGGATGAACTTTTTTGAGAAATTTCGAGGGTTTGATGAGGAAATTGCTCAAGAATTTGCCCACTCTTTGGTCCCTCACACTAGAACACAAGCCACTGTCACCTTCAGAGGCCTTTCCATGGAGATAACCCCTGAATTTATCAGGGTCACTACCCTTCCTCTTGGGTTGCCTTGGAGTAAGGATGAAAAACCAATTGGCCAAGTTGCCAAGAAAAACTTCTTCCAAAACAATGAAACCCCTGTAGAAGATAAAAATGGCATAAGAAGGGCTAGCATACCATATCCTTGGGATGAGGTTAGCTACCAAATAATCAAGTATATTTCCTGTGAGGGGAGGTATAGCATTGTCTATGGTTACCACTTTAGAATCCATCATGAATTAAGGTAGGGCATGGACACTCCAGCCCCTCGAAAGCTCAGCATCCCCTACTTCCTCCTGTAGTCCCTCATTGACTCCAGTACTAAAGTAAAATTAGGAAATCCAGAGCAGCTAGCTTACCATGGGTTGATCAAAATTTTAGTGGAAGAAGCCCTCCATACATTTACACTACCTATAGCATGGGAAATCTTCTGAAACATGACAGTTGAAGATGACATAAAAACCCTGACCTATGATATCAATCCTACTGGCAATGAGGAGGAAGAGCAACAAGGGGGAGAAGGTGAAGCAACTGGTGATTTAGAAAAGCAATAAGGGAAGAAGGAAGAAACCAAGATAGAGGAGGAGGAAGCTAAAGAAACAGAGATAGAGAAAGAGACAAAAGGAGGAGAAAAAGGGGCAGAAAAGACAGAAGTGTCTTCTGAGACTCTAGAAAGAGAGGGAGTAGCTACTCTCACTGCCCTCAACACACCAATTAAGCCAAAACAGAAGAGGAAAAGGCAGACCTCCATGTATTTCAGAGTTAGGAAGAGCACAAGGACCAAAACAAGGAAACCCCAGCCTTCTTCAAAAGTGCCAATTATAATTGAAGATTCACCCTCTACCCAAGGAAAAGAATCCCCTTCCAAGGCACCTATCACATATGAAAGGGGGACTCCTAGATCTCCTACATGGAAAGAAAAGGTAGAACTAGAGGACCCAAAAACAGTCTTACAGGAGGCACAGACAGTTATAAGAGACCCTGTCAAAACTACAGGAGACCCAAAAGCTTGAGAAAAGGGTAGAAGGACAGCCACAAGGAAAGGAGGAAGAAACAAAGCTACAAGAACCTGATCCCCAGCCCAGTCTTGGCTCCTACTACAATCTTCTTGAGGGAGGGAGAATAATTCCACAAAAATCTGCAATTCCACTATTCTTTGAAGTAGAGAAAGAGAGAATAAGGACCCATAAGTGGATGCAAATAGCCAAATCCAAAGAGTTGAGGATATTGGCCATATGGAGAACAAACTCATAGAAATGGGCAGAGAGTTAAGTGCTGTTAGACACAAAGAAGCAATCACAAGAAGTCACCTTGAAACTGAAAATGAATTGCTAAGAAGACAACTGCAAGAGAAAGAGACCCAACTGGCATGCATGGCCAACTGGTCCATGGAGGCATTGCAATGTAGGACACCAACAAAATCCTATGGCCTGTATCTCAAGGACCAATGGTTGCAATTTCAGATAAAGACTTTGGCACAAAGAGGCACAATGCCTTTCCAAGATTACAAGCAGTTTATGGACTTGTGTGACCAAAGCACATCAGAAGATAAGGCAAAGATGGCAGAATTCTACCTGCATAACATGGCCCTCATAGACATGAATGTGTGGGACCCCAATGCTAGGCTAGGGGACCTGCAACTAATGGCCATGGCCTCATGGATGAACCATGAAGAGTTAAGGGTAGCAAAAATAAGAAGGTTGATGATAAAGGCGCAGAATGAGCCATTAATGATCAGAACAGAGCCATCAGACCCAATGGCACTCATCAGCACACATAACCTGCTTGCCAATAATCCTCAAATTGCCCCTAGATATATAAGTGATCAGGCACAAGCCATTGCACATTTTGATGATATGGAAAGGTTAATTGGGGATGACTATGTGCATGCATGCATGAGGAGATGGAACACCTTACCACACAATCTGCAGATCAGGGAATATCATTCCCCAATGAGGATGAAAGATGCATTAAGGAGAGTGCCAATGTACAAGTGCTCCATGCAGAGGTTGAAGGTCAATTGGATTGGCCTCAAATTGAGTCCCCCACTGTTGCTAGGTAGAAAAGAAGAAGAAGAGCAGGAGCAATGGGAAGAGATAGACAGGAAGGCAGGATTCTATGACAAGGAAAAGGAGACCACATCAGAAGCATGGGATGCTAGGGAGGCCACCAGGGCCATCAAAGATGAGGAGATGGACTAAGTTGCTGAGAGGATGAGCAACAATTTCAGTAGGGGGTGATGATGAGCCTCATAAATGGGTAATTATATGGGCTCATTTTACCTCCTAAACTAGTCAAATCAACCATTCCCTTAGCTTATTGTATGATTTTCTGATTATATTTATGCTTATATAGTGAGTTGAGTTAGTTATGATGCCATGTGGTCTAATATGTGTTTAATGCATATTATTGATGAATTTTGTGGTCAAAGTCAAGGATCCAGTGGACAAATGGCAGCGATAACTCGAAGTGGAAAAAGGAGAGGAATTATAGGAGGGAATCCCCCTCATTTATTACTCCTCACTTCGAATTCCCCTTCATTCAGCTCGGAGTACAAGCAGCCAAGTCATGCATTAGCAGGAAATCGAGTAAGTGGAGGATGACTGATGATTATCTCGAGTTTTGGGAGCCAAGCCTCCCTGATTTTAAGGAAGTTGTTGGTAGCTTCATTTGTATAAGTAGAGAGGCCCAGGGCCTCACTAGGGTTGGATTTTTTTTTGGATTTTTGCTGCATTTTTGCTTATGTAAACTCTGCTCAACTTCGAGCATATTATCTTGACAATTCATGTAATCTTGTTATTGTTTTGAGAATAAATATGGAATCCTTTTTGAGTTAGCACTGAGTTACCTTAGAGGGCTGAAGCTCTTGGTTAGGGCGCAATCCAAACAACCAAGCTCCTCTTTAATTGTATTTGTATGTTTCATTTCAGTTTGTAGATTAGGTTTTTGTTAGATTCATTTCTTTTATGATTAAGAATAGGTTGCTTTTGATGATTCAGTAGTTTGCTTCCATTTGTGATTTCTATAGTAGGTTAAGCAGTGATAAAGAAAAGATTCAAAAGGCTAGCAACAGTGCCTTGGCCTCTCTTCCTCCCTTTGGGACCATGATTTGAGGCAAAGACCCTCTTGCTGCCCCAAAAACACAGATTTTCCTCATTCATAGGACTTCTAGTGTTTGCAACTTCTTAGTTGGTTAATAGTCTAGTTCTGTTTTGCTTCAGATCTTGTTCATCATGCTTACTTCTTTATTTTCAGTAGTCTTCTTTCATGCTTTCCTCTCCTACAACATTTCTCAGCATTTCCTTTCATAGATAATAGTTTAGACTAATGCAAAACTCTGTTTTCCTAGATGCACTTATTTCATTGCTTGCTTGATCTTATTGGTTGACTGTCAGTTGTTTATGCAGTAGATCTCTTCTAGTAGTAGGCCAGCCTATCATCCATCCCATATTCCATCTGATCCATGCCCTACAGGTCGCCCAAGTCTCCCCTCCATTGTGCCTTAGTTTCCTGCATTTTCCATAGACTTTCTTCCTCTCTCCTTGAGCAAATCCAATCTTCTTTCTCTTTCCCAATGATTCTTGGTAGACCCTAGGTGACCTAACACCTCATTCCAACCTTCATCCACCTCTTTCACCCACTCTCACACCCTCAAAACAATGAAAAATGTTCTCGGCCTCCTCCTGTAGGCCTCCTGTAGAACCTTGTTTTTCCTCTTGTAGATTTCCTATGTCCTCATGTAGATTTTCCTGTAGGCTTTCTTTTGAAGGCCGAGTATAGGAAAATCCTCTAGAAGGCCACCTTAGACCTCCTAGGACCCATCCACACAACCCTACATCCTCTCAAGTCCCAAAACCGCCCTTTAACGCCACCTATTCACTTCCACCTTCACAAACAAATAAATTACATGCATAACAAATTCATATAAACATACATAAAAAACCAAAAAGATGTTTTTTACTCATTTACTTCTAGAAATAGCTTAGTTAGATGTTGTTTACTTCCTTGAGTAGGTAATGGAATTCTTTTCATGGTTTTCATAGTGCTTTCTGCAAAAGTAGGATTAGTTAGTTAATTAGGATTTCCTTGGTTTGCTTTACATTTCAGTCTTCCTTTCTGCAAGTAGAATAGCATCTATAGAGTAATCTCTCTTTTTCCTTTCATCACATATAGAGCTTCTTCTGGAATCCATAGAAGTTGGCTTGAGCTCCTAGTGATCTTGTGCCGACTGACCAAGTGACAACCTGCAGTAAGAACTAGTACTTATGCATACAACACCATCACTTCCAAGTTTGTTACGAACTACCAGGTTGATAAGAGTAAAGTAGGCAACCCAGGAGTTGCAACATTATTGCTGTAATATTGGTGCTCACCACTTTCCATTTCATGGATAACCATGGTGTTGTGGGTTTTATCTTTATTTTCTGGTTGCTTCTCATGTTCCTTTGGCTATGGGTTAAGTTATTAGTTTGTGGAAGCCTTGGCCAGACAAACACTCTAGAAGCCTTGTAATAACTTGGGTTGAGTTACTAGTCCTATAAGCCTTGTTCGGACAAACGCACTAGAAGCCCTTGGTGGTTTTAGTTACTAGTCCTGAAAGCCCTGGTTGTAAGAAATGCCTTAGAGCCCTGGACAACTTGGGTAGATACCAATATGGTGATGGTTAGTGATGTATGATCGTGAGTCAGAATCAGTGGTTGAGAGTCAAGGTGGTTTGGCCTCTGGAAGGCCTAGTTTGGTTTTGATTTAGTTGTTTTATGATATCCCACATTCATGCTTGGAATATGGCACGAGGGTGATTGGATAAAAGAAATACTTGGTTTAGCCAATCAATGGTAGGGTGGTTCTTGGAAGTTCCGGACCTGATTTATTTTTTCATATGTTAATAAGAGCTCCTTTCCTATTATATTTGATGGGTAAATATACTTGTTCACATGTGACTGTTATGGTTGGTATATCCTTGTTATTTATGTTGGTTATATGGTGGATATGAGTCTATTTTATGATGTACATGATGTATGGATCTCATCATGTTTTAATTAGTAACTGAAAGTACAATGAATAAGTGACTTAATGGATGATAATGCATTATTGTGATATATCAACAATGTTTCTTTACAAATCTCAGATAAGTATGAGACCCCTATGCTCAAATATGTTGTTATGACCTATAGATTACATATATGTGACATGTTTGACGAAATGCCTGTCATGGCTAGCAGGGGTCCAGTCAATTAATTGATTAAATGTTTGCATTAGTAATATTGTTTCAATGTTATTTATCAATTTTGGATGTTTCATGAAGTTTTGGGCAGTGGTCTGAGTCCCGACCCTGAAAAAGTGGAACATAATCTAGGGTTGCTGGCACATAATTGCCTGAGAAAGGCCACAGTTGCATGGATGCCTTGTTGTGGGAGAGATTTGAGGGTCCCATTCACATGCATTCCTTGCCATGGGAGTAATTTAGGCTCTAGGGAAGTGAAAAGGAAAGTTGTCTCAGGGGTTGGTTAGCTCCTAGAGGATCTGTAGCATGTGTGGAGGGTTAGATTGGTTATGTTTTGTCAGTTCCACTTCCTTAACTATACATCAAGAGTCGAATCACATTATAGTAGCATATCATCACATGTTATCCCAACAAACTGGTTAACTTGGGTAAACGTGGGAGGAGGGTGTTATAGAGTGGTATCAGAGCATGGTTCACCCCTTGGACTGGATGAGAAGTGTGTGTTGGACATGCATACATCTTGGTTGGATATGTGTTCTTCATGCTAGTGGTCTATGTGCTTGTTGTGTATGCATGGGATTGGTCATGGTTGCATTTATGCCACCATGTGAAAATTGATGTTATTGTTTTTGGATGTGTTTGTCGTGAGTGTATGTCGGTAATGCATTGGTTATGCATGTTAATGCTTATATGTTGTTATGTATGCATTATTTATAGTTGGTGTGTAGTTGTGGCATTATGCATGGTAATGGGTTGATGATGGAGATGATGTCTATATATTATGATGATTGTGATTATAGATATATATATATATATATATATATATATATATATATATATATATATATATATATATATATATATATATATATATATATATATATATCATGCTAATCTGGTTGATATTACAGACGAGATATCCTCCCTGAACTAAACTCAGGTGTGTTGGTTTGTTTATAGTTTGGTTTAACTGACATGATATACCTTGCAGGAAGAGAACATCAAAGATGAATAACAGAATGGTAGAATATAGTTCACGAGACTCTCCCTATGGATCAGATGAGAAACATGGAGTTAGGCACACTTCAGACATTGCAAACACGTTGAGAAGTTTGAAGGTAGAAATAAGGAGTTGTAAAACAGATAATGGCAGGATCATGCAAGCATAGGAGAAACAAGCAGAAGTTAAGGCAATCATCCTTTAGAGATTTTCATACTAGTAGAGATAGGGACCACTTTGGATCAACCATGGGAAGGAGGATAGGACTAATGGGTGATATGGTAGTAGGTCACATGGTGGGCATAAGTCGTATAGATATGACACAATCAGGGATGGAATATTTTTGGATGCACCTGATAGGAGAGGCAGTTGACATGGGATTTACTCTAGTTCTGTTTCAGACAGGTATCACGGTCATCATTGCTATCATCCTTACATGAGGAGTGACATGGGATATTTTCCGAATGAGTTCAAGAAAGAAAATACACCTACATTTGGTAGGGAAATGAAGAAGTCACAGGATGCCAAACCATGGTTGTTGGAACGAACAAGTTCTTCTCGTTGCATGATTAATGAGAAAACATGAAGGCTAAAATAACTACATTCAGTCTTAAAAGTAAATCAAATATCTGGTGGGAAGACGTAAATAATGTCAGAGGTATTCATGAAGAGGAGTTGACTTGGAGTGAGTTAGAGAGACTACTCAGGAAGAAGTATCTATCAGAGAGATACTATGACGATAGGGCAAAGGAATTTTATGAGTTGAAGATGGAATCTATGACCGATGAGGAGTACACATGCAATTTTTTTGAGTTATTGAGATATGTGCCTTATCTAAAGGAGGAGAAAGGGAAGATTCAGAGATTCATCAGTGGGTTTCTAGTAGAATTTAAAGACAATATTGAGTTTGATGAACCTAGATCATTGGAGGAGGCCATCCAGAAGCTAAAGAATTGTTACAAGTAATCAAGGTGCAGATATGAGACTAAGAGAGCTTGGAGAGGTAATGCAAAGAATAAAGGAAAATGGGTTAAGAATTAAACAAGGACTCGGGACACAGGTAAAAAAGAGAATGCAACACCACATAAGAAGCTCAGTGCATCTGCAGAGGACAAGAATTTTAGTCTGAGGAGCAGAACGAGGGTGTAGGTTGGAAGCCAATATAGTGTTGGACTTGTGGCAAGGATCATCATCAAAGAAATTGTTCACAACTTCAGGGTGGTAGACCATAGATTTACAGTGCCCAGGAAGCAAAGACAAAGGGTGTTCCTCAAATTTATGCAGCGTTGGATAAAAATCGGGCTGATCACCAGGCATCTATTATCGGGATGGACAATAAGCTTTGTGATCAAGTTGTTTCTATTTTGTTTGAACCTAGATCTAATTATATTAATGTTAATCGTGACCCGCTGGATAAATGTGGTTTGAATAAAGAAGTGCATGTAGAATATTGGTTAGTGCAATTGACTATAGGTACAAAGAATATAATTCATCGCTGGGTAAGAGTTTGTGCATTTCAATTGAATAGTATGCCTACATCAACACATATGAATGTACTTCTGTTGGGTTCATATAATATGCTTTTGGGTATGGATTGGCTATATCTTCATAGGACTAAGGTGGATTGTTATGGAAAATCTATTGAGTGTTTGGATGAAAATGGGGAACAAAGAATCTTGTAAGGTAAGAACAAGGAAACATGAGTTCGAATGGTAACAACAATGTAGGAAAAGCGTAGTTGCAAAAAAGGGTGTGTGCTATTTGCAGTGCATATCTCTAGTGACAAAGGTAAGGAAGTTGAGGATGTGGATGTCTTAAGTAGGTATCCGATTTTACAACAGTTTCAGGATGTGTTTCGGGCAAAGCTTCCAGAGTTTCTGCCTTAGAGGGAAGTGGAATTTTCTATTGAGTTGGTACTAGGGGAAACACCAGCATCAAAGGAATCATATAGGATGAGCAGACCAGAGTTATTGGAATTGAAGTTTCAATTGAAGGAAATGCTTAACAAGGGGCACATTAGGCCAAGTGTGTCACCTTAGTGTGGACTGATCTTATTTGTGAAGAAGGATGGTACTCTTAGGTTGTGCATCAAATAAAGGTAGTTGAACAAGGTGACCATAAGGAACAAGTATCCATTGCCAAGGATTGATGACTTATTTGACCCGTTGAAGGGAGCAACAATGTTCTCGGAGATCGATCTAAGACCAGGATACCATCAGGTACGCATTAAAGAAGAGGACATCTACAAGACTTCTTTCCGGACCAATCACCAGGTATGGGGATTATGAGTTTGTTGTAGTTAATTTTGGTCTAACTAATGCTCCAAGTACTTTTATGTGCTTGATGAATAATGTGTTGCATCCTTATCTAGACAATTTTGTTATTGTATTCATTGATGACATACTTAGTATATTCCGAGAATGAGGAAGAACATGCCAAACATTTAGTAGCAGTATGGAGAGTGGTAAGAGAGCTTCAGTTGTATGCTAAGCTTAGTAAATGCAGTTTATTTCAGACAAAGGTACACCACTTGGGGCATGTGGTCTCTAAGGAAGGCATAGCAGTGGATCCAGAGAAGATAAGGGTTATCATGGAATGGGTAGATCCTAGAAATATGTATGAGGTATGATCATTCATGGAACTGATAGGTTACTATAGGAGTTTCATTAGAAACTTCTCTATGATTTCATATCCTATCACATCATTGCATAGGCAAGGTAATAAGTTTGAATGGACAGAAGAATGTTCAACAAGTTTTGAACAATTGAAGCAGTTGTTGAAGAATGCTCCAGTGTTAAATATTGCAAATCTAGGCAAAGAGTTTGTGGTATGTGCAAATGATTGCAAGAGAGGACTTGATGGAGTGCTAATGCAGGATGGACATGTAATATGCTATGACTAAAGGGAACTTAATGATCACATGTAGAATTATCCAAGACATGATCTTGAGTTGGCAGCAATCATCCATGCTTTGAAGATGTGGAGGCATTATCTTCTTGGAAGGCGGTTCATCTTGATGAGTGATCATATTGGATTGAGGTATCTATTTGACCAACCAAATCTGAATGCCAGGCAAGATAGATGGTTGGCCACGATCAGTGAGTTAAAATTTGAGATCAAGTACATTATAGGTAAAGAGAACAGGGTTGCAGACCCTCTTAGCAGGTGAATACAGGTAAATCACATAGCATCTAGGAGTTCTTATGGGAAAAATTTATAGGATCAGATCTTGCAAGAAGGACAACAAGATGTCAAGTATATGGTGCTTATGAATAGGTTACAACATGGTACATGTGCTATGGAGGACGACTATCATCTCACAACATATGATTTAGTCAAATTTAGGGACAAGATCTATGTTCCAGATGACATTGAGCTCACGAAGCTTATCTTGAGGGAATTTCATGCTAAGCCATATTCAGGTCACCATGGATATCAAAAGACATTGACAATAGTAAAGAAGTTATACTATTGACCAAATTTGGAGAAAGAAGTGGAAAATTTTATGGCTAGGTACTTGGATTGTCAAAAGGTAAATGCTGAGTGTAAGAATCTAAGTGGTCTACTACAACAAATTCTGATTCCAAAGTGGAAATGGGAGGTCATTTCCATGGACTTTATTACAGGTTTTCCGAGGAAATCTAGACATCATGATTCTATTATGGTTGTGGTTAACATGTTGAAAAAGGTAGTGCACTTCATTCAAGTGATGTCTACATATTCAACTAATGATGTAGCACAGGTCTTCATCAGAGATGTAGTGAGGCTTCATGGTGTTTTGAAGAATATTGTGTTAGACAGGGATGCCAAGTTCACTTCTAGATTTTGGAAATAGTTATTTGCGGGTTTGGGTATAGAGTTAGCCTTTAGTACAACTTATCAGCCGTAGACAAATGGACAGATAGAGAGAGTCAAAAAGATTCTAGAGGACATGTTGAGGATGTATGTGATTAATCAGTGGCGGAAATGGGTATAGTAACTTCCACTGGTTGAGTTTTCTTACAACAATAAGTACCAAGAATCTTTGAGGATGGGTTTGTTTGAGGCATTGTATGGGCGGAGTTTTGATACTCCCATCAGTTGGAGTGATCCAATGAACAAGGTGCTGATTGGAATGGACATGTTGGCAGAGATGGGACAAGAAATCCAAGTAATCAAGAAGAATATGAAGGCATCACAAGACAAACAAAAAAGTTATGCAAATCAAAATAGGATGTTTAAGGAGTTCCAGGTTTGGGAACATATGTAATTGTGCATAAATCCCAAGAAGAGCTCCTTGATGATTGGAACATGTGCCAAGTTGGCACCTCGGTATTGTGGACCTTTAAATATTCTTGAGAGGACTGAACTAGTAGCCTATCGACTTGCACTGCCTTTGAAAGTGAAATTCCATGATGTTTTCCATGTGTCATTTCTTAAGAGGTATGTTAAAGATGTTGATCATGTGATTGACTAGTCTGTATTTTAGGTGGAACCAAAAGGAGAATTCCATCCGAAACCTTGGTGCATTTTGCAGAGAAAGATGCTCATGCTTCAGAATCGAGCGATCGAGCAGGTTAAAGTGCAGTGGAAGCACTTTGGGCCTAATGAAGCTACATGGGAGATGGTTGATCAGATACGGGCTATGAATCCTTCTCTATTCGTTGTTTGAGCAAATGTTTTTGGAATATGTTTCGGTGTGATGTTTGGTATATGTATATATGTGTACGGATGTAAATACCACCTTGAGCTTTGTTATAAATCTCCAATAAGTAGTATGGGTGTCATGTTGTTATGGTTGTCATGTTGTTATGTTTCTGATGTTGGTTTGATTCTCAGCAGGTTGATCATTGTAAATATTGCAACGAGCTAAATTATAAATCTCCATAGGCAATGTGTTTTTATTTTAGTAGTCTTGTTGGTTGTATGTGTCATTGAACACCGAGGATGGTGTTCCCCCAAGGGGGAGAGTTTTGTAACAACCTTGGTAAAAAAATCCATGTAATAAAGTTAATAAAGGAAAAACAATAACCATGGTCATGGGGCACATATTCCAAGATGAATGTTGGGAAAAACATAGTGATGGGGATCACTTGTGATTAATTAATGGATAAGGAAATTGGAAAAGGCTTTTGAAAGGAAAATTATCATTAATTGGAATTTTATTTATCAAAATAATTGAAATTGGGAGAAAAGGAAGGTGAAAGGTCACGGGTTGCATGGGAGGAGGAAAATTATGGAAATAATGGAAAATTGAAGAAAATAGAGGCCTCATTAATAAAAAGGCTTCTGAGGATCAATACATAGCTTTTGGTCAGTTCAACTTTTTGTCAGTTCAATTTTGGAGCTCTCATTTTCTACTCTCTCTCTCTCTCATACTCTTGGATACTTAGAGTTTTCTTGGAGCACCCTTTGAGGAGTGTGGCATACTTGGGATTTGGAGCAAGAAGGCAAAGTAAAAGTAGGAAAGTGCAAGAGGACATCGAGATCAATAGCTACAATGAGTTTTGATTGCAGGTACCGAGTTGCATGAATGATTTCATTGCTAGTTTTGGCATGCATGTGGTTTCTTGGTCATGATCTGTCATTGGCATGGAGGATTGCTTAGATTGACAATGGATGTACTTAGCCTTTCCATTTCCTGGATATCCATGGTGTTGTGGGTTTTATCTTTGTTTTCTAGTTGGTGCTCATGTTCCTTTGGCTGTGGGTTGAGTTATTAGTACCTGGAAGCCATGGTTGGAAAAATTCTCTAGAAGCCGTGTAACAACTTGCGTTAAGTTACTAGTCATAGAATCTTGGTTGGATAAACGATCTAGAAGCCCTTGGTGGGTTGAGTTACTAGTCCTGGAAGCCCTGCTTGGAAAAACTCTTCAGAAGCCTGACAACAACTATGGGTTGAGTTACTAGTCCTGGAAGCCATGGTTGGAACAAATGCTCTGGAGCCATGGACAACTTGGGTAGAGACCAATCTGGTGATGGTTAGTGATGTTCGATTGTGAGGTGGAATCACTGGTTGAGGTCTGAGGTGGTTTGGACTCTGGAAGCACTGGTTTGGTTTTGATTGAGTTGTTTTATGAGATCCCACATTCATGCTTGGAATATGGCATGAGGGTGATTAGCTGAAATAAATATTTGGTTGAACCACCTGACCCTTGATTGGATGAAAGAAATATTTGTTACATCCAATCAATGGTTGGGTGGTTCGTGGAAGTCCTAGACCTGGTTGCATTTTTCATATGTTAATATGAGCTCCTTTCCTCTTGTATTTGATGGGTAAATATACTTGTTCATATGTGACTCTTATGGATGTTATATCCTTATTATCTCTGTTGGTTATATGCTGGTTATGAGTGTGTTTTATGACAAAATTGATGTATGGATCCCATCATGTTTTGATTAGTAACTGGAAGTACAATGAATACATGACCTAATAGATGATAATGTAGCTATTGTGATAGAGAAAAAATGTTTTTTAATGAATCTCAGATAAGTATGAGACCCCTATGCTCAGATCTGTTGTTATGACCTATAGATTACATATTTGTGACATGTTTGACGAAATGTATGTCGTGGCTAGTAGGGGTACATTCAAGTCATTGATCTAATTTTTCATTAGTAATCTTGTTTCAATGTTATTTATCATTTTTGGAATTTTCATGAAGTTCTGGGCAGTGGACTGAGTCCTAGCCCTAAAAATTGGCACACAATCTGGGGTCGCTGGCACATAACTACCTGAGAAATGCCACAACCACATGGATGCCTTGCTGTGGGAGTGACTGGAGGATCTTAGTCACATGCATGCCTTGTCATGGGAGCAATTGAGGCTCTAGGGAATTGAAAAGGTAAGTTGTCTCAGGGGTTGGTCACCTGGAAGGGTTGATTAGTTCCTAGAGGTTCTGCAACGTGTACGGAGAGTCATATTGGTTGTGTTTTGTCGGCTCCACTTCCATAACTATACATGGGGAGTCGAATCACATCATAGTAGCCCCTCGTCACATGTTTACCCCAACAAACATATTAACTTGGGTAAATGTGGGAGGAGGGTGTTATAGTAGGGGTGGGGAGAAGTATTAGAGAAAACTTATTTACAAGGATGGGGTGAGGGGAAGTATTAGAGGAAATTTATTTATTTATGAGGGTGGAGGTGTAGGGGAATTAGAGAAAACTGAAATTAGTATGGGGATAAAGGTGAGATGAAGTATTAACAATGTATTAGAGAATACTTTTTTATGAGGGTGGGGGTCATGAAAAACATTAAGGAACACTTATTTATGAGGTTTGGAGGTGGGGAAGTATTAGAGAAAACTTATTTATGAGGGTCAAGACAGGGGCAAGTATTAGATAAAACTTATTTAGGAGGGTGGGAATGGGGGAAAGTATTAGAGAAAACTTATTTAGCTTATTTAACTTATTATGAAGGTCAAGGTAGGGGAAGTATCTGAGAAAACTTAAAGGAGTGGAAGAAAGTATCAAAGAAAACTTATTTATGAGGGTGAGGGTGGGGGTGGGCGGAAGTATTATAGAAAACTTACTTATTTGGGTGGGGGATGAGTATTAGAGCTCTAATGGTTTCCCCACCTCGTCGCATTAGGATAAAACTTATTTTTCTCTAATATTTACCCCCACCCCCACCTCCACCCTCAAAAATATATGAGAGTGAGGGTTGGGGGAAGTATTAGAGAGAACTTAATTGAGGGTTGGGATGGGGGGAAATATTAGAGAAAACTTAAATGAGGGTGGGGATGAGGGGAAGTATTAGAGAAAACTTATTTGAGTTTGGGAGTGACTCAAGAAGTATTAGAGAAAAAATATTTAAGTTTTCTCTAATATTTCTCCCCACCCCTAACCACACCCTCATATAGGATCCAAACACTTGAGGAGGAGGCTTTTAATTTATTTTTTCTCTAATATTTACTCCCATATAAAAAATCACCCTCATATAGGATTTGAACCACTCAAGGAGGAGGTTGTTACCACTCATCAAGCAAGAGTCTCAAAGTGGGAAGAAGTATTAGAGAAAAAAATATTTAAGATTTCTTTAATATTTCCCTTCACCCACACCCTCATAAATATAAGAGGATGAGGATGGCGAGAAATAATAAAGAAAAATAAGGGTGAGGATGGGAGAAGTATTGTCGTTGGGCCTTTATAATCATATCAATCTATTGAATTTATCAAGATCTAAACTACCAACTCAAAAACATTCTTAAAAAATATTAAAATTATTAATTTGGTAGTCAATTACGTTGCACACCATTGTAATCAATGTCTTCTAAAATCATAGTGGTATTCAAACAATAATACATATTTATTCAATTAATTGAAATGACAAAAGTAAAGTGAATTTACTCAAAGCCATGCCTGGGTATTAATGTAAGTAAGGTGTTAATGTGCCACCTTATCCCCAACATGGCATTGAGTAATCTCCTAAAATCCTAATACATTATTGACATTCTTACTATATTTAATTCTATTATTTCTAAGTATTGGATTTTCTTTGCCGTCATATAGTTTCATATAGCATTAATGGAATGCCTATCATATGAAATCCCTTTATTATATACCAAACTTTCCACAATTAACCAACCTAAATATAAGCTTTGCTAGTATTTATGGAGATTGCATGAGTGATCGATATCAAAAAGACTTTATATATATTTAAAAATTTTAATCATAAAAAAAATCCTTTTTATATTTGTCAATAGCTCAAAATAAAAGACATTTTTTTACATGAAATCTAGGAAAAATAATTTTGAGTTAAGATAATTAAATAATCAATTATTATAATAAAAAATCAAATTACAACTTAAAAAATAAATTTATTTCTATATTAAAAATTAAGCAATTTCAATGAATCCAAATTACATTGGTTAGCCAAGCAAAAAAATTAAAATCATCAAACATTCAATCACCACCTTTAAAATAAAACATATTCATTGAAACACTTACACATATTTTAATATAATTTCTTTAAAATAAAACATATTCATAGAAACACTTACACATATTTTAATATAATTGATTCTTTCCTTCTCTTTCATACACATATATGATGCTTTCAAATCATCCTAACACCTTTTAGGATCTCAAATTTCACATAGATGAAGGGGAAAATCATTCACAATAATAAGCTTTTTAAAAGTATTTCATTAAAGTCTGGCTTCCAAAAAAATTAATCAGAGGAAAAAACGATGAAAACAAACTCCATCCCCAAAGGGAAAAAGTATGTCGCTGTAAATTTAATCCTCTTAGGCGGCCAAACCATGCTTTCAATATTCAATCTAGGTAGCAATTTAGTCTTCTCGAAGGAGAAACCACACAAATACACCAATAATATACGCATTGACATTTTATTTTTAATATTTTAGCTGTTGTGTAAAAAAAAATATTTAAAAAAACTATTCAAAATTTAATTAAAAAACCTTTTCTTGACTTTTAGGACACACCTTTTTTTTTTTAACCTACCCAAATTAAATATTTCATTGGTTTTTGTATTATATATATTATATAAGTTTATGTTATTTATTCTATATTACCACTTATTTATTTATTCAAAATAAATATGATACAAAGTGAGATTCGTATGTAAATAAAAATAATATTTCTATATAATTTTTTAAAAATATATATATATATATATATATAATTTTAGATAAGTTAGAAGAGTGTTTGGAAAATGAAAGTTGTGTTGGTCCTACATATTAGTAAAGTAATAATTTTTTTTTTTACACATTTTTATTATTATTGAGAAGCTATTACGATCTTGGTAAGCAATTAAAAATTCTTGAAAACTTATGCTCCAAGATGGGTATGATTGTTAATATTGATAAAACTAAAGCTATGATAGTTAAATCTAGAAAAATCACATATGACACTTTCATATATGGAAACAAATACTTAGAAGAAGAGGAAATTCTTTCATATAAATGTTTTGGAATCGATATTCATGAAAAGCTCAATTGAATTATACCATTGATAAAATGATAAATAGAGAATGAAAAGCTTTTATGGGCTTGAAAAAAATCACATGTCAACAATATTTTTGGATTAAAAAAAAACCTCCTCTTTAAGACTCTACCCACTCCTGTTATTTTATAAGCATGCGAGATTTGGGGCTGGAAAGTCATGGAGGAAGATAAAACAAATCCAAAAGCAATTTATAACTTGCATTTTTAATATTAAAGGAAATACTCTCTATCTTATCCTCTTGATTGAAGCAAGTCTTTCCCCATTGAAAATAGGCTATGACTAGGCATCTTATGTACAAGAAAAAGTTAAACAAAATGGAAGTTTAGCGGTTCCCTAAAATTGCCTCTAACTCTAACCATAACCCCCACCTTCAACTCAAGTGGGATTGCATAAAGATGCATAATCTTAACTAAATCATCGGGGATAAAGAAGAAGAACATTTTGGAGAATAAGGATGACATTAAAAATTTTATCACATTTTAGAAGAAATTGTAGGGTGATAAAGAGTTAGAGGGAAAAATGAAACTAAGAAATTATACAAAGATGATCACTCCCAATCTCAATAATAAAAAAGATCTCTCTAACTTTACCAATGTTAAGAAGAAAATAAATAAGAACAAATTCTCATGAGCTTTATAGTGAAATTGGGCATTGGTCAATTCCAAAAACACTATGGAATGAAGGAATTTATCACTTTTGAAACATTAAGAAGGTTGAAAATGAAAAACACTCTTAAATTATCCATCTTATATTTACATTTAATCTAATTTTCAAAATATTTCTTACATTACCAAACTTTTTGACTTTTTAAACAAAACAAACTATTATAATATTAAAATATTAATATTGGAATATTTTTCTTAATACTTTTTAAATATAAAAATAAAATGTTATTTTTTTTCAAAAACTTCTGATATTTTTAAAATTATATACCATATTAATTTCAATAAACATTAATCATCCTTATAAATAATAATAATAATAATTAAAATTTTGTTCATAATCACGCGAAAATGATTTTAAAAATCGTTTGGATTATATTATAGAAGACTTGTTTTGTGAGTTGACGCAAAAGTCAAAGTAAGTAGATGTGGATGTATTTATTACATAGGTGAATTTTTTATTTTTAATCCTAGAGTTGGAGTTAAAAGCGAACGAACACACATAAAACCAACATATTGCTTTCATGATGACATTTATTTTTTATTTTATTTGAACAATTAAAAGATATATGTGTAAATTGATAATCCCCAGGCTGTGACGTATCGTTTCTCTACATTTTGGAAGCTTGCACAGGTTGAAGAAGGTGTTGTCATCTCAGTACTTGAGAGGGACGTGGCAAGAAAAATAGACCAGAAATTCCACTCGAAACACCAAAAAGGTGTGCACTTATTCAGACCTAAATTATATTTTTCCCACAGCCAGGTCTCCATAAAGCAGCCCAGGTTCAAACACGTTTAAATCAAAGCCCGTGGGTTTATTGGAAACTTCCATTTCCATGTGCATTAAAGTGCTAAGAGGAATTGAGATACGTGGTCATCGTCTATTTTAGCGAATGGAAGAGGGTAGATGGCCTAAGGTTGTCTTTAATGATAGATTGTGCAAGAGCAAAATAACTTGGATGCAGCAAAATAACAAATGGTTTAGCAATTGGGGTATTTGCTTGAACGCGTGTCCCATAAACAACAAAGAGATAAAAGCTTTTGTTATGGAAAAGTTCCACAAACGTACTTGGGATAAGGAGCTAGGAAGAAAGAAAAATTACTATATTGATGTTTAATCCCACTCATAATCATTAACCAAAAGCATACATAGAGGCCAATATTTCTTGGAGAGCCAAAATTCTTTTTGCTCAGTTAAGGACTAATTCTCATAAACTCCGTTGTGAAACAGGGCGCTGTAAAAGGCCAAAAGAAGTGTGGGAGGAAAGGGTATGCATTTTTTGTTCTTCCGGAAAAGTGGAAACAGAAAAACATTTAATTTTAGAATGTGAGGCCTTCAAAGACAACAGGGAAAGTTATGCAGATATGTTGGCAGCTAGCTCTTGGGATAATCTATTTAGTGAGGGGTTTGTCAAGAAGCTGGGAGCATTTATTGTGAAGATTCACAGAGAAGGGCCGAATACATCAAGCAGATGAAGAAGCAATCTATCCCATAGGCTATTTTTAGCCTCGTGGACGTTAAAATAATTTCTTTCTTTCTTTCTTCTAATCCACAAATTCAATTTAATCGTAAGTAATTATGATAATTGGGGAGAGGTCAGCGATCGATTCTCAGGCGCTACTAAGTGCAAGCGCCAGAACAAGAGATGCTAGGTCCAGGCCAATCCCCTCTTCTTAAATCAAGGTAAGAGGAATTTGCAAATTCCAGTTTCTCTGACAAGTAAAAAATCATACCATAAAGTCTGATTCATGAAACACCAAGGATGTCTTCCCTACGACCAGGCGGCGAAATGCAGTTGTAACAGAAGGGACTGTTTCTCAAAGGTAAACCTCTACTTCGAACCCTATTAAATTTGCACTGGAATCTTGAATCCGAGCGATTTTAGAGTTCTAAATGCAAGGTTTTCAGAAACAGAGCTTAAAACGCTGCGTAACAGAGCACAATGGATAGAGCAGTAGAGAAGACATGACAGTGGACAGTGCGGCAATTGTGAAGGAGTCAGATCAACATACTTTGAAGGGTTAAGCGTCAAACATGGCTCTCTGCCATCAGACCACCCGCTATTTTTTTTACTTCCTCACTTGTCGATCCTGGACGAAGAGATTGCGCAACTGGTGAATGATCGTGTCCTTCGACATAAATTTTGAGCGTTACTGCTTTGGCTTGCCCTATAATGGTTTGAACCATTTGCTTCAGCATTCAACAAAAAGTGTATAAGTGACGCCTCGTACTAGTGATACGCCTGTGTACATGATTGAAGTGACTCGACAGAATTTATTCTAGCTGGGCTAGCCCCAGCCCCAATGTTGGACGCATTTTCCTTGCCCAACAAACCTAAACAAATGCGCTCAAAGGCACTTGAAACAAATGCGCTCAAGCAAAGAGCCCTCAATCTGGTTTTAATGCGGGAGCATTTATGAACAGAGCAGCGTGGTGAGCAATGTGAACGCGACGCATTTCTGAACAGAGCAGCGTGGTGAGCAATGTGAGCAGTGTGGGCAGCAGTGAGAGCAGTGAACAGTGAGTAGTGTGAGAGCAGGGAGTTTTTATGCAATAGAAGTATTGAGCAAATGCATTCAAATATGACAAAGGAACCAGAAATTATAGAACATGTGGAGACAAATGATTTAGGACAAGTGAAAATTGTCTCATTCGCCAAAGTTGGGAAGTGGGTTTGGGTTAATGCCAAACAATATTGGGGCATTTTAAAACGAAGAATAGCCCGTCTAAAATGGGAGCAAACAAGGAACAAACGGTCTAAAAAGAAAAATAATCGAGCCCTTCGCAAAAAGTACTCAATCAAGTCTCTTCCACAAGCACGTGGCAACAAGAAGTCCAAAGGAAAAGTCATTGATGATTCTTCCTTATATAGTCCCACATCCACACCTCTCACCTGGTCATTTGATCTTTATGTGAAAGAATTGTTAAATGCAAAACAAAGGTTGGAGGTTTTAGAAGCTAAAGGGCAGGAAAGACATCATAAAATTCATATAATAACAGCTGAGAACAAGGCGTTAGCAGAAAGCAATAAAATTTTAAAAGAACAAGTGGCATTGCTAAGCTCTCCTGATATGGAAGACAGAATGGCAACGCATGAAGGCGGATGTGCAAAACATAAAGAAATCTATAATGGAAAGTACAGAGGTGGCGAATGTGAAATCATCCTAGGATAAAGGGAAAATGATTGCCCAAATAAACAAGAATGGCAACACATGAAGGCAGATGTGCAAAACATAAAGAAATCTGTAGTGGAAAGTACAGAGGTGGTGAATGTGAAATCATCCGAGGATAAAGGGAAAATGATTGCCCAAATAATCAACCATGAAGAGAACGCAAGAGAAGAAATGAAAGGAGATTCCACCAAAGTTTCCAAAACTTGGGCTCAAGTTATTAGCAATTCTGCTAAACAAATATTCAGGTTGACAACTTGCAAGATAGTGAAGGCAAGGAAAGACAAAATAGGGCAGCAAAAATAATTATTAAAGGGGTGAAAGACTATGGGAAAAATGAATGTACTCTTGACCTTGCAAGAGACTTCTTGAAAGACAAGTTGTTATGACAAGGACAAATATGCCAAGCATGGAGGGTGGGTAAGTTTAACGGGGAGAGACCCAGGCCCATAAAAGTCATTATGCCTAGCTTCCGTGATAAATATATTATTCTAAGCAAGAAACATCTCTTGAGGGGTTCTCGTTTTTTCCTAGAAGAAGATTTAACTGTAAAACAACAGGAGGAAAGAAGGGAGAAAATTTTAAAGGTTATGGCAACAAGAGATGAAGAAAAGATAGCATGGATTTATAAAGGCAAAGTTGTGATAGCGCAATTTGGACCTCCTTCCAGAACAGAGAGGCAAGATGACAATAAAGAAGAGGCAACAAACTCTTCAACAGGAAATCAGAAAGTAAGGTCAGTATGGGAAAACAGGAACAAAGACTCAAATGTGAGTCTTAAATGTCAAAATAAATAGCAATCAAGTCATACCCAGGTTTCCTTAAGATTATTTTGTTGGAACTGCAGAGGTTACCCATGGAGACGAGGACCTAGCTTAGGGCCTATTGCGGAAAATAGAGACATAATTTGCCTCATAGAAACACATGAGCATGAAGGGTGCAAGACACCTTTGTTTGAAGGATACTGGAAGATGGCAATGTGGAACAAGGCAATAGGGAATGGCAAAGGGCACGAGGGTATCATGGTTTTATCAAGGGAGAAAGAAGGTTGTCTCATTGAGTTAGAAAAAGAAGACTCAAATAAGCAATTCATTTGGTTTAAAATATCAGAAAATGGAAACCACATCAGAATTGCAGCATGCTATTTTGCGCCACAGGTTTCAAAAATCTACAAAGGTAGAGGGCTTGACCACAAAGATCCATTTGCAGCTTTAAAAGCAGATATTACAACATATTCGCAACTAGGTGAAGTCCTTATAGTGGGTGATTTCAATGCTAGGACTGCAAGTGAGCAAGCTAACATTCTTTGTTGTAAAGATGATTGTGACCCTATTTGGCTTACAAAAGAAAGTAATCATCAGTGGGAAAGAATTTCAGAGGACAAGGGTTGCAATATCTTTGGTGAACAATTGCTTAATCTATGTTGGGCCTTTGATTTAGTCATTTGTAGTGGCTTGAATAGATGGGCAAAGTCCGGTAATTTCACTTGCAATACTTACAATGGAGCAAATGTTGCAGATTATGTAATTTGCTCGCATGGTTTGTGTGAGAAAATGGAAGAAGTTTTGGTTGGAGATCAGCTATGGGATTTGAAATCAGATCACAAGCCAATTTATTTATGTTTCTCTTTGATTGGAAAGAAACAATTAGAGTCAAAAATTTAGCATGTCCAACAAAATCTCCCACAGGGCAGAATTCTTTTGACCCTAGAAAATTGTAATACCTTCAAAATGACGCTAGAGAGGCTCTTTGAGAAGGAGAAAATTACAATCCATAGCCTTCATAGTCATGAATTAACACATTTAATTCAATGCGCACTTGCAAAGTGCAAAAGAACAAAAATTAAAAAGTCTGAAACAAATTGTTTTTCGGTCAATGCTTGGTTTGACAAGGAATGCAAAAAGGCAAGGAGAATGTGGAAAGAGTCAAACAAGGATAACATAAAGCTCAAATATTACAAGCAGGTACTAAGCAAGAAAAACACTGATTTCATGGTTTCAAGGAGGGAAGAACTAATCTTCCTTGGGAAAAATAATCCCAAATTAGTTTAGAAGGAGCTCCAACCGAAAAAGATACAAATTGGAAATAATATTATAGCTTCTAAATGGTTTTACTATGCAAGACAACTCTATGAGCAGGTTCCCAAGGTTGACCCTCCCCCCTTGGTCAACACTGATACTGAACTCTTCACGGTACAAGAGGTAAAGATGGGTATCAAGAAGTTGGGTGTTGGAAAAGAAAAAGACTTAGCTGAACTCCAAGAAGAATATCTAAAGTGGGGCTAAAAGATTCTTGCACCTCGCATTTCAAAAATCTTCAACAACATCATACAACAAGGGCTCCCCACAGATTGGACAACTAGTTTGGAAATACCTCTTTTCAAGAGCGGTGACGTCAATAATCCCTCCAATTATAGGATCGCCATGATAAACCCTTTGTTTGCAAAGCTACTTGGAAGCATGCTAGAAAACAAAATTAGCAAGTGAGCAGAAGAAAGAGATAAGCGTGCTAAAGGGCAAGCAGGTTTTAGACCTAAACATTCCACAGTTGATCATTGCATAAATTTAAGGCACATCATTGAAAAGTTTGGGAGAAAAAGGAAGAAGTCTTTTGTTGCTTTGTTGATTTCAGAAAAGTGTTTGAATCAGTTCTTAGGGATAAACTTTGGTAGAGAATGGAGGAAATTAGGGTTCCTAAACATTTGAGAGCAGCTGTGCATAGGTTGTATGAAGAGGTGAAAGTCAAAATTAGAACTTCAGCAGGCATTTCTGAAAGTTTTAGAACTGATATCGGGGTCAAGCAAGGTTGCCCACTGTCTCCTACCCTTTTTGGTTTATATATCGACAAGCTTGAGGAGTGGTTAAATTCGCAAGGGGGTGATGGTATGTATTTGTGCAAGTTTGTTATAAGGCTTTTTTTATATGTAGATGACCTTATTCTGATTTCTAAATCGGCTCTTGGTTTGCAAGAGCACTTACTATCCCTTGAGCATTTTTGTAGAAGTGTGGGGATGCAAGTCAATATCAACAAAACAAAAGTAGTGGTCTTCTTTAAGAAAAGAAAACATAACCAGCATAAGTTCTACTTTGAAGGGAACATTCTGGAAGAAGTTGTGGATTACAAATACCTCGGAATTGACTTCAACAAAAATCTAAGCTGGAATGTTTGTAGAAAGAAAAGAACTTTGGGGGATTGGAAAACATTTTATGCTTTTCAAAATAGGTGTAGAGAGGCAGAGTTATGGGATTGGAAGACCACTCAAACTCTTTTTGGGCTTCTAGTGATTCCGGTGATTCTCTATGGTTGTGAACTGTGGGCTAGTAGTACCTCTGAGATGCAGTGGAGACAAATTGAGAAAATTCAAAAGCGTTTGATTACAAACAAATTTAAAATTAAAAGTGCAGTTCCTTATGATATCTTGTTAAGTGAAACAGGGACTGCTCCTATTAAAGCAATTGCTATGGTGCGAGTCATAAGGTATTTAAAAAAAATTGAGCAAATGGAAGAGGGTAGATGGCGTAAGGTTGTCTTTAATGGTAGATTGTGCAAGAGCAAAAAAAACTTGGATGCAACAAAATAACAAATGGTTTAGTAAAACGGGTATTTGCTTGAACGTGTTTCCCATAAACAACAAAGAGATAAAAGCTTTTGTTATGGAAAAGTTCCACAAACGTACTTGGGATAAGGAGCTAGGAAGAAAGAAAAATTATTATATTGAAGTGTTTAATCCCACTCATAATCATCAACCAAAAGCATACATAGAGGCCAATATCTCTTAGAGAGCCAAAATTCTTATTGCTCAGTTAAGGACTAATTCTCATCAACTCCGTTGTGAAACAGGGCATTGGAAAAAGCCAAAGTGTGGGAGGAAAGGGCATGTATTTTTTGTTCTTCCGGAAAAGTGGAAATAGAAAAACATTTCATTTTAGAATGTGAGGCCTTTAAAGACAACAGGGAAAGTTATGCAGATATGCTGGCAGCTAGTTCTTGGGATAATCTATTTAGCGAGGGGTTTGTCGAGAAGTTGGGAGCATTTATTGTGAAGCTTCATAGAAATGGCTGAATACATCAAGCAGATGAAGAAGCAATTTGTCCCATAGGCTATCTTTAGCTTTGTGGACTTTAAAATAATTTCTTTCTTCTTTCTTCTTTCTTTCTTATGTGTTTGGGAAGGATTTGCACAAGTTTGTTAAAATGAGAGCACTAAACACTCATCATGTCATCACAACATAACAATTTATTATTTTTTAATGAATTAATTGTCATAATTAATTTAGATTATTTTAACTAAGGGGTGTTTAAGGATCAAATTTTTATTTACTCTAAAATAAATTTGTACCTCAAGAGATTTGATCTTCTCAACATTTAGCACTTTGTTTAAATAAAAAAAAAATATCTATGTCTTTTATGAGTGTGCTGCTCAAAGCTGCCACGATCTCTTGTTTGGGTGTAGGAGGAGGATACCTCATAGGCAAACGATGGATAGATCTCTTTCCTTTAGCTGAGGGTGTACCGCGATTATACCTAAATGTAAGCACTGAAAACTTGATTGTAAGTTTTTCCACTGAAAATTTGCAAGCACTAGATTCTTGATTGTATGTAGCATTGACATCTTGATTGTACCAGTTTCCATCGAAACTTTGCAAGGGTTTCTATGGTTTCCATTGAAACTTTAAAAAATGTCATGGATTTAAATCTTGATTAGACGAATATTACAAACATGAGGGTTTCAACGAAACATTGCCAAGGTTTTAGGGTTTAATGTTTGTAAAATGGTCAGGGTTTAAATCTTGATAGGATGTGTTACCATAGAAACTTTGCAAGATGCAGACGTTTCATCTTGGATTACATAGGATTTAAGTGTGTGGACATAGAGAGCTGCGATCTTATTTTTTCCAATAGCATGTGATTAGACAAAACTTCGGAGCTAAAGACCTTGGTTTGAGACCCTCAGTGCCGTAGGTCTCCTTGGATCCCCTCGTTTTTTTGTCTCTAGATTGGTAACTCAACTGAGATTTGTAATCTATCAATGCTACATGACCAAGGACATTACCTGTGCTATGTGATGTGGCTCGAGCTTGGAGTTTTATGAAAATTCACTAATCGAATTCCTACCCTATACCAAGTAAATAGGGTGTAAATATTACAGAACTCATTTTGGGCGTGGATAGAGTCGAAGCCCCACCCAAATCCTTCTCTTTGGAAAATAGGAAAATTCATTGGAATTTTATGCCTTTAAATAGGCTACATTAGAGAAGAATATCATGGGAAAAACTATGGGTTGTCAAACCACTAATATTTACATCCCATGATAACATATCTTCCATATTGAGTTCGAGAGTGCCTCTCGATGCAATAATTGTTTTTGGTGTAGTTTAAATTATAGAATAAATAACCCTTTCACTGGAATCCGATAATACAATTTCAAACAAGATTGTGCATTTTTGTTGTCTAGAGTACAATTTTTAATGCCTAAATAGATTCAACACCCCGAAAAACCCCTGGGCAACTTGAAATCTACAAATTAAACAACTTAAATTCAATTTTTTAAAAATATCTGTCGGATTTTAATCAAAATCAACAAAAAAAAACGCTCTAGAAAAGGCCATTTAGTCTATAAGTTAGACTACGCCATTGTTTTTAGCTGCCTTAGATCCATATAACTCCAGATTGCCCAAGCTCCGAGAGGGATCAAATATCTTGAGATAGAAACTTAGTTTAAAGTGAAAAGAGATTTGATCCCTCTAGGCACATGGTAGATCCAAAGTTAAGATAGATCTAGGCTAGTTTAATTATTAATTATAAATATAATTATTAATTTTCTAATTTTATTTTTATGTTTATGTAATTTGGCCCACTCAAAATGTTTTATTGATAATTACAATTATTAATTATTTTATTTTGATTTAGTTAAAATGTTTACAGGACGTTAATTACATTACATCTCCACCACATTGGCTGGAGAACGCCTTTCAACCCAAAAATTTAACCAACCTAGATCCATATTAAACCCAAATTTATCAAAATTTAATCCCTCACCACACTTGATAGATTCGAGATTAAGATAAATCTAAGCTAGTTTTATTAAATTTGTTGTGAAAAACTATTCTCAAATCAAATCAATAAACATCACACAATATAATACAACTATAATAAATATAATTTAAAAAACACATTAAAAACGTAATTCAACCTACAACCCTATTTTTGTATTTGTATTCGGTAATTTTTCATCTCACTTCATCTAATTTAAAGCGAGAGGGTAAAGAAATGCAAAATTATTATACACCGAGGAAAGTGACTTGGAAGTGTCCATCCATGATAGGGAACCAACCACACCGAAAAAAAGTTGAAGGCCATAGAGTAAGAAGAGAAGTGGGAAGGCACATATAAACTATGGCAATACACCCTGGGCTGTTCTGTGGCTTTTAATGCATGTCGTAGTACTATGTATAGGATATAAGGTATTTGGTAGGATATTTGAAATCCCCTAGAGACGCGGATGGAGATATCCACCCGTAGAGAATGTGCCCAATTGATCTGCTTGCTGATTTGAAAATTGGTTTAGAAAATCACATAAAATAACAATATGGATTCGAGAAAACAAAATAACATAGAAGTTTTGCAAACAATATCACAATCTTATTTTTTTTATTTATTTATTTATTTTTTTTTTTTTTTTTTTTTTAAGGTGGAAAAACCTATCAAACTCAGTTGTCAAACCAACAGTGAGGACAGCCATCTCTGGCTGCTATCCGCGAATGTCGGTTGACGCATCACTGTTATCAAGGAAAACCACGCCACCTGGAATAACCCGCTGGTGGTCCGTAAGGGAGCAGGCTTTCACTCCTGCCAGATGCCTCTGGGTCTTGGGCCGTTAACCTGTTTCCTTACGTTCGAGGAAGACGAGCTCTTAGCCAAGCAGAAGCAGTTTTAGGGCATACTCCAGGCCCAACAATATCACAATCTTATTACAAAGGAGAGATGAGCATTTTATAAAAAAGCAAAAATCTTTTTATTTAAAATATATTATATAAAAATCAAATATATTATTAGATAAAATAAATATATTAAGATGTTTCTTTCTTTACTAGTTTTTTATATGTTTTTTTTGTTTTCTATTCTTTGTTGTTTCTAAGGAAGGAGTGTGTTTTTTCTTAGTTTTTCAATCAATTAGATGTTTCTGATTTGTGTGCCTTTCTTGGTTGCCCAATTCCTCCATGTTTAGCACATGAAGTGTCCCTGCTTCCTCCACCAAATGAGGGAAAGTGCACTTCAATGTTTCTGTAGTCATCCATTTTGCCTGCACTAGTGTGTGTCCCTACCGACCAACCATATATGATAAATATGGTAGCTGGCATGTATTCCTTTTCTTGGAGGCTAATAATTGTATCTTTGAACAGAGGAGGCTGAAAATCGGGAATATTATCCACCAGATGTTGAATTGTTACAAATTCCTCAAGGAGAGGTGGTTCAAAGAGCTTGAGATTATTAACATTAAGCACATCATGGATGCTGAGTTGGGAAGGCAAGTCCAAGCGATATGCATTTTCTCCAATGTGTTCCTGAATAGTATATGGGCCATATCACAGAGGGTGCATCTTATGGTGTTGGCCCTTGAAGCGTTGCTTGTCCAACAAGAGCCATACATGATCTCTTGGTTGAAAAGACAAGGGTGTTCACTGCTTGTCATGCATTTGTTTGGAATGATCATGGGTTGCCTACAAAGCAACATTTACTTGAGCCTAGCATTGAGATATGGAGTATATAAAATGTTGAGTTGATTTTTGTTCCTATTGTTGATGTGCAAACCCAAAATGGGTGATAGCCAATGGCATTTCAGAGGGCGCACTTAGTTGAAATAAAAAACAAACCTAAAAAGGCGAGAAACTAGTAGAGGAGTGCATGACCTTGTGGTAACTATGTTGAATAATATGCAAATATGTATCCCACTGTTTGTTTTTGGAAAAATTGCTGCGAAGGGAGTGAACCGAAGTACGAGTGACAACTTTGATTTGTCCATTTGTTTATGTGTGAAATGTAGTATAGAAATGAAGTTGGAAACCCGACAAAGACTAGAGAGTATGACAAAAGGTATTGAGAAAACGAGAGTCACGATCATAAATAATGCTACTCAATAAACCAAAGTGTGGTCAAACATGATGGAAGAAGAGATATGCGGTCTCAGTAATAGAGGTAGTCTTGTGACTAGGAAGAAATATAACCATCTTGTAAAAACGACAGACCACTACCCAAATAACATCATGTTTAAGGAAAGTAGCAGGAAGACCACTTAAAAAGTCCATGGAAATGGATTCCCAAGGATGAGGGTATTGGCAAAGGTTGATAGAAACCATGCTTACAATTTGACGACTTTCTTTGTGAACAAAGAGAACATGATCAAATGAAATTTTCCACTTTCTTGGGTAAGGCAGGAAAATAAAAGTGGCATTGAAGATTTAGAATGGTCTTGGCTGTGCCAAAATTCCCTCCGTACGAAGAGGCATGTGCTCATCGATGAGAAGGAGACGATCATCACATTGTGGCACATAGAGCTAGTTAAGTTTATATAACCAACCATCATGAATGATATAATCAAGAAAGGGAGTTCAATGTGTAGGATATTGTAGAGCTATAATGTGTAGGACTTGAGTATGTGGTTGGCTTAACAAATCAACCATTTATTATTTGTCCCCTTCTTACATTTAATCATGAGATGGAATTGCTAAATGTAAGCAACCCACTTTAGATGGCTTTACTATTCAGTCTCGCACTGTGAGTCGATGAAGATTAGTGGGTGATGATCTATATGCAGGATGGTCTCTTTTCCAAGAATGTAATGGTGCCAATGCTTCAATGTTTGCACTAAACTATAGAATTCCTGGTCATATGTGCCACACATGAGCTTAACTTCTACAAGTGTCTAAGAATGGTAAGCCACATGGTCGCCTCCTTGTTTAAGAACAACCCTAATGGCTGATTGATAGGAATTCGTTTCCATCTCAAATGGTTGATTCATATATGGCAATTAGAGAACAAGGGTAGAGCATAAGGCATTCTTGAGTTGAGCAAACTGTTGCTCAAACTTGAGTTGTAAAGGGCGAGCCAACTCAGAGAAATGAGAGACAAATTTTTTGTAGAAATTAATACCTCCCATGAAGCTCTTGAGGTCATGTGCACTAGAAGGCACTACCCATTGTGCCAAATACTGTACCTGATAGGGATTTGGTAGAAGCCCTGTTCTGCCAATAATAAATCCCAATATTGATTTGGTGTTTGTCCAAAATAGTATTTCTTCTCTTTTACTTGAAGTTTATGTGCTTGCAATACCTCAAGTATGTTGTGGATGTGTTGAAGATGATCTTCCCAAGATTTACTAAATACCAAAATATCATCAAGATAAATGAAAACAAATTACCCAAGTGTGGATTGAAAACATCATTAATGAATCTCATAAAGGTGGCGAGATGGTCAGTCCAAATTGCATGACCAACCACTCAAACAGCCCAAACTTTGTTTTGAAAGCAATTTTCCATGTGTCAGCAACATGCATGCAAACTTAATGGTAGTGTTAACTTTTCAGGTTGTTCTATGTCGTTTCAATTACTTCAGCCCAAATCAATTCTTCATTTAGCAATGCATCCAATTATTAACAATGTTTCTAATCATAAACAATAATTGAAGATAGAGAAATATATGGAACGACAAAGGATACAATAACACAACCACAAGAGACACCTGATTGGTCAAAGACTAGGGGAAAACCCCACTATGGAGGAAAACCCTTTCAAATCTTATTGTTATTAGATTTTCATAAAATGTTTCAATAGAGAGTATAATGAGCCCAATACATAATCATCCATTAAATATTTACCCAATACAAATCAAAAGCAGACTTCCAGAATTACTGTACAACAGAGAGAAACCTTCCAGCCTTCAGACATCTACGGTTAACTGCAGTCAACTGTCAAACCCTAGATCAAAACCCTAGTCACACTCATCAAGATATTGGGCAAGCGACTATGAAGTCTCGGTCTCTCCTTAAGGCACTGTATGCGAGTGGTTATGAATTCTTGGTCGCTCCCTGAAGCGTAGTAAGTGAGCAACTGGGGTCTAATCCTCCCATAACTGTCCCAAAGCCCCGGTTGGTCTATTTACGCTGTTATGTGAGAAACTATGACTTCCTAGTCGCTCTCTGAAGCACTACGAGCATGAAACTGGATTTGAATGTATCGTATGATGTGCATGTGACCGGAAAACAGAAACCCTAGACATGTGCGAGCCTTAGACTTGTAATTTTAGACCTTGCGCGAACTTGCTTCGTCAGACCTGTGCAAAACAAAAAATAGAAGAAGATAAGATAATTCTTGATCATGATGTGAAAATGAGCTTGAGGTCTCTTGTATTTATAGGCTTCCATGAGGGTCCACTTGATGTTGAGGCTGACCTGTCCAATTGTACATATGTGTGAGGCCGACCTAACCCAATGTACATGTGAGGGTTCATAAATTCAAAAACCAACTTCTGCTTGTCCAAATGAGGTGATATTTAGGTCGATTTTGGTCCTCTTAAAAAGAGGAATTCAATGCAATCATCATCTCTATCATATGATCTATCCAATGTGGAATTTTACCCTAGTTGCATAAATTAACACTCCCTCTCAACTAGGAAGAATTCCACCTGCCAATATCATCCTACCATACTATCTTCATGTCATGTCCATCTCTGCTCAACTCTATCTGTTGAAACATTCTCAAATCTAAAAGAAGAAGAATTAGGGAGCATTAGCTTCCACCCTCTATCTCATGGGGGAGTCACATATCTCAACCCCATATTGAGCAATAGGATATCCAAACACATAGGGGAGCACATCTCAACCTTGGAATCACATTAGGGAGCTCATTCTCAACCTGAAACCACAAAGGGGAGAAAATCTCAACCCAATCCTATTGCCTGTTGATTTTCCCATCAATGACCCTTAAGAGTCACGAGGTAGAACACTTGCATCATAATCAACTTGGGTTGTACACCCCAAGTACACTCTCAACCTGTTGGCCAAACGGGGAGTGGTATTCCCAACAAGCTTGGCTTGTGGGTATGATGCCAACTGGGGTATACTCTGCATAGACCAGATAGGGGAGAAACATCTCCAACCCTATGCATAGATAGGGGAGCAACATCTCCAACCCTATGGGTAACAGATAGGGGTAATACCTTATTGTCTAGAGATCCCTCAACCCCAGGATCCCTCTATCTCAATTCCTCACCCTGGGAGCTCAACATAGGGGAAGAGCTGGCTCAGTGTCCTCGATTAGCACTATCCCTTATCAGGAGGGGTCACATCCATCAATCCAAGTTGTTCTCTGAAGACCAAGAACTTCCCTTTCGGCAAAGCCTTGGTGAGAATATATGCAATCTACTCATTTGTTGATATGTTATGGAATCTAACAGGTCCTCTCTACACCATTTCTCAAATGAAGTGATATCAGATCTCTGTGAGCTTAGACTTGTCATGAAATATGGGATTCTTTTCCAGACGGATCCCACTCATGTTGTCACAATATATCACTGTAGTATCTAGGACATGCTCAATAGTTCTCCAAAGAGATTCCTTAACCAAACATCTTCGCAACTAGCCATGCTAGCGATAATATACTCTACCTTAGCGGTACTCAATGCTACATAATTTTGCTTCCTGCTCATCTAGGATATCATGGCAGATCCAAGACTAAAACAACATCCAAACACACTCTTCTTGTCGATAACATTTCCTGACTAGTTAACATCGATGTATCCATGAAGTTGAACATCTCCGAAAGAATATCTCAGACCAAGTGTGATCATCCCATGCAAATATCTCAAGATGTGTTTGGGAGCGATCCAATGTGCATGAAGAGGCTCGGTCATGAATTGACTTAGCGTGTTCACTGTATAGCATATGTTTGGATGGGTGTTCACTAGGAATATCAAATCCCCAATCAACTATCTATACTCAGATGGATTCTCCAGATCAAGTCCTGCAACTTCTCCACATAACTTCTTGAAGTTCATTTCCATTTGTGTGGCCATGGAATTGCATTCTATCTTTCCATATCTCTCTAACAACTTCACAACATATTTTCCTTGTGAAAGGAAAATCTCACTGGGTTTTTTCCATACCTCAAGGCCTAGAAAGTGGTGCATGGGTCCAAGGTCCTTCATCTCGAATTCAAAGGCTAGCACCCTCTTGCACTCAATCATCAGAGGCTCACTACTTGTCAAGAATAGGTCGTCAACATATAAAACCAAAATCAATGGCATACCTTGGACTACCTTGAAGTAGAGGTTGGGATTGACATTGCTTCTTGTGAATCCCAGCTTCACGAAATAATTGTCTAGATGTGCGTACCATGCTCTGTGGGCTTGCTTTAAACCATACAATGCCTTCTTCAATCTGCAAACATGTGTCTTTCGATCCTCTCCTTCAAATCCCTATGGCTGCTCAACCTACACTTGTTCTTGTAACATGCCATGGAGGAATGCCATCTTTACGTCCATCTGATGAAGAGTCCATCCTTGGCTTGCGGCAAGGGATATTATCAAACGAATGTTTGTGTATCAAGCCACAAGTGCAAATATATCATCATAATCCTCTCCCTCTTTCTATTAGAATCCTCGAGCCATGAACCTTGCCTTGTATTTCTCAATGATACCATAAATTCCATGCTTGATCTTGAATAACCACTTTGAAGTCACCACATATTTCCCCTTCGGTCTCGACACAACATCCCATACATCATTCTTCATAATCGATTCATATTCCTTGGCCATAACATATTTCCAAACTTGTTCTTTTATGACTTCTTCGAATGTGGAAGGTTCAAATTGAATCATAGTGCTCATGGCTACAACATATCCCTGGTACTTGCATGGTTTCTTCCTTTCTCTAAATGATCTTTGAACGAGAACATGTCTCTCAACATCCTATAGAGTGTCACAGAGCCAAAGTGGTCTCTTCCTAGTAGGAGGATCACTTGGAGGAGGATCTAAGGGATCCATAGGTTCCATGGGATCATCAACAATATCAGTCTCAGACTCGGGCATAGAAGGACCATCTAGAATATCCCTGTCATCATTCCTCTTCTCGGGAGGAGGAGGTGGAGGAAGATATTTTGCTTTTCCAAGAGAAACATCTTCATCGAATGTTACATCCTTGCTAATTTCAACCTTCCTTTGACCAGGAATATATATTCTATAAGCTTTAGAATTTTCACAATAACCCACAAACATACCTTTCCTTCCAATTTCCTCTAACTTGTTCCTTTTGTCTTTCAACACATGAAAATATATGGGGCATCCAAAGATACAAAGATGGCTTATGTCGGGCTTGACACCTGTGAACACTTCTTCGGGGGTCTTGTTTTCTAGTGCTTGATGAGGCACCTTGTTTTGAACATATACAACAATATGCATTGCTTCTCCCTAAAGTAACTTTGGAAACTTTTGATCATGGAGCATGGCACAGTAAACTTCTAATGTAAACCTGTTCTTTCTTTATGCTAATCCATTTTTTCTAGTGTATATGACACAAATGTTTCCTTCTTGATTCCTTCTTTCTTGCAAAATTCTATGAATTCATTTGACATGTATTCCCCACCATTTTCACACCTGAATACTTTGATTCTTTTCCATGTTTGATTTTCGATCAAAGCTTAGAATTCTTTGAATATTTCAAAGGCTTCATCCATGTGCTTCAAATAATATATCCATGTATTTCGAAAGAAGTCATCAATGAAGGTGATGTAGTAGAGATGGCCACCAATAGATTGCACAAGCATTGGACCACATATATCAAAATGAATGTGATGGAGGATGTCAGTTGTCTTATTCTCGATAGAGGGGAATGGTCCCCTTGTCTTCTTTCCACTAGAACAACCTAGACATACTCCATCATGATGGGCTTGAACATAGGGAATACCAGAGACCAATTTCCTTAATTTTGGAAGAGCATCATAATGTAGATGAGTCAATATTTAGTGCCATAACTCTCTTATGTGATTAGTATTATGAATCAATTCTAGAAGTGGCCTTTCAGTTACTCTATAGAGTCCTTAAAATATTGATCCTAATGTGAATGCATCTCTAATAAGTGAACCAGCAGACCAATCCAAAAATTTTCCCTTGATGAAGTAAAGCCTCATCCCTTTATCTTTCGAAGCGGATATAGATACCAAATTCTTCATTAATCCTGGCACATACATAACATCATGCAACAAAACTAATTCCCTAGAATTCAATTGAAATTTTACGGACCCAAAACCTTTTATGGGATGAGTGAAGTTGTCTCCAAGAATAATATTTAGCTTAGTCTCCCTCTCTAATAGATTAGAGAGAACTTCCTTATATCCCGAGAAATGACAAGTGGCCCCACTATGAACCAACCAAATATCCCACGAATTCGAAGGAGAAGAACTAGTAAGTGCATAAATAATAATGTTTTCAGATTGATTTACAACATTATTTTCATACCTGGGAAATCTTCACTTCTTTTGAGGAAGGCCATGTTCTTCACAGTCACTTGAGTTGACTCTTCTTCTACTTTCATATCTTTTATTGCGTTCATTTCTTCTTTGATTATTGTAAATGTTGTTGTTGCTTCTAGTGTTGTAACATGGTTGTTGGCTTAATGGGCCCTGACCCAAGTTCAACATTAATTAGCCAATCAAATCCCTACACTACTGGCCCTTTCGGCATCAATCTGCGGAACGCGGATTGAAGTCTCACTCGAAGCAGTATGGGGGGATGCAGGAACCAAGTTTTTGCACCCTGAGATGGTAGTGATGTCGTTTTATACCCTAACCCTTCCTTTGCGCAGACCAATAAGCCTTTTAGGGCTTATCAATATACTTCTCTTATTTGGCTTCGAGACCTTCGCGAAGGTCTGCGATCGTCCTTCACGTACCCTAAATAGGAAATTCAGACACTTACGCACCTCTATGACTACTCTTACTGCTGTATTTACCCAGATTAGATTAAGTAGTGGATAACTTCAACGTGTATTATGATTATCTTCGTGTAAACAGATATTCTTACTTGTGTTCATATAACAAAGTAAAACACATAGATTCGTGCATCAATACAACATTAAATCATAAACCCAGTATTCAACATAACATAATCGCATACATTCATAACAGAAGTAAAATAGCTCATACATAGGTATTTCCAAAATAATTCTCTTTATTGATGTTTAGATCTCCTTTACAGACTCTAACTACCCTGCGCACATAGCTGCAGGGGTCTGTGCACTCAGCTGCGGACTTATACCCTAGGCCTCTACGCACTCAGCTGCAAAGCCTCTTTCCTACACTAAGACTCTTCTCTCTTATCTTTCACGGATCCATTACATTCATCAACATCAACTATGAACTAAGAATCCCTTAGACTCTTCTAAGACTTCCCTTTTTATACAATCCCATGGTCCGCGGACCAAGGGTGGATCTTATAAATCCGACATAATTTACATAAACTAAGGGCGGAGACCCTTGATGACTCTTTACATATTTGTGCTCCGTGACCACATAACGTAGAGACTTTACATTCTTTATATAAAACTTGGGCCTTTAGCCCCAAAACTTGGGCTTTTAACCCCAAAATTGACCCTAGGGGACCCGTTGCCAACAGGCCCCCCAACACAAATATGGTAACTTTCTCTTGAGTCACTCTGCTGGCGCGGAGATCTTGTCGCGGAGACCTCCCAGTTCCATCTATACTACTGCAACCTCGGTGGTACACTGCATCACCGCCTATTTTGCCTGCACGACCACCTGCTCCGTTGCTGGTCTTGCGCTATTCGCATGTATTTTCTGCTGCGTTGCCTGCAGACTAGCCAATTTTCCTTCAATGGAGGCATGAGCACATAGGATTCATCTAGCCAAGGCCCCAACCTGGCCTTCAGTACTGCCTCCTTGCGCTGTGCTGCGTCCACCTGTTCCTTTAGTGCCTTCACTTCCTGCAGCTTCGCCAGCCTCTGTGTGATGGCGATGGTGTGCATCATCACTTTGACCTCGTCATACTTCTGCTACAGTTCCCTTGCTTCTATTTCTAGCTGTTGTACGTTGGGATCTTCCTGCAGGCTGGTAACTATTTCGAGCAGCTGCTCGAAGAGCGAAGTGCAATCCTTCACTGCGGCCTCTACTGCGGCAACTGCATCCTTGACAGTTGCCTCAAAGGCTGGGCCCTCAACTCGAGCTCCATGATCTTAAGGTTCAGCTCAAATTGAACCTTAGCCAGCTCCATCCTTGCATCGCGCACACCCACAACGAGCTTCCGAATTCTTGCGTCGACTGGCGCATCCTCTAGGATATTCAGCTCTGGAACGGTTTGGCGGGCCTCAACTACCACAACTGTGGTGGGCTCATTCTTCTCTATGATCTTCTTAAGGAAATCAAGCGTACGAACATCTGGACGTTGTTGACCTTCTTCTCATTGATCACATTCAACGTGCACTGCTCTTTGGCCCGAAGTTCCATGCTGACGCTCTCTTACAGCGTGTAAAGGGCTTCACTTGGCAGCACGACCAAGTTCAACCCAACCTTCTTGAGGGCGCTGACGGTGGCCTTGTCAGCTTCCACTTCTGTAGTTAATGCTCTATCTGGCAGCACGACGGCCCAGGGATCCAAGGAGCGGACCAGCTCCGTTGCGTCGAAGGTCCCAAGCGCCAATCTAGTTGATTTCATGCTGCGCTGTCCCACACTAGTCTGCACTTGAGTGGCCTGGATCTGTAGCTCGTGCAGACCCGTCTGAATGGCGACCAAGGCTTGCTTCTGCTACTGCTCAAACTACTGTAGCAGTTCCGCGGTCACGTCCCTCACTGTGTCCCCGATATCGTTCAGATCACCTTTAGTCAAAGTGATTGGGTCAAGTGATGATTTGCTGGCCTTGGACTTCTTCCGCAGCCCTACATTTTCCTACTCCCTAGTGTGCTTAACTTGGAATGGAGTAGTCTCTAGGTCTGCACCTCCCTATCTTGACTACTGCTCATCTTCCTCTGTCTGTGGTGAAGGAGGCTTCTAACTTCTGTCAGTGTTGCAGTCTTCCTCTTCTTCTTCCTCCTCTTCAACCTGCTTCTTAGTAGCACTCTGTCTTAGCTTTTTCTTCAGCTTCCTTTTTCCTTTTGTCGGCCAATTGCTGCATCTTTAGTCGGGCCTCTTCCTTCTTCTGCTTCGTGGCGAACTTACTAGACCCAGCTGACAAGTCTGACACCATGTGCCACTCTGATGGCCAACTCTCTAGGACTGCTGCGATTGCATCGTCTGTTGCCAGGTATGGAAGATCATACCATTTTTGCTCGGGGTCCTTCCGTGCCTGGATGGAGACACAATGGAAGTTCGCTTTGAACTCCACATATCCTGACAATTGCTCAAAGACAGTTGGGGATAGCCTCGGCTTGTGGTTGATCATGGCATGGATGCTTGCCTCCATTAGCACCCAAATATTTTAGCATCCTTGACCCTCGTGGCGTCCTTGGTAGCCTAAAGCGAAGAAAACTTTGCTGCTTCTGGTAGATCTGACGCGACCAGAGGAAACTGGCTATCCTCTGGTAATTCCCATGTGACCAACACAATTGCAAGAAAGAGCCAGGCATAATGGAAGGTCTTACTCTCATCTTGTGCTTCTTTGCAATTCGCGAGGAATTCCCTATAGAGGTAGCGCACCCAATTAAATTATACGCCCTTTGCGCATTGGGCCACTAATGACACAATGGGTGTGGGCACTTCATCTGCGCGACACTTCCTCATGATTTCCCAGCGAAAATCTGGGTGGCAACCTTAACTGCAGGGTCGGTTATGCTGGCAATTGAGTACCCACACAGTTTCTTGGTGAGCTTGAACTTGTCCTTCATTCTTACGGTGAGGTCACTGGTGGGCTCTAGTATTGAAGCAATGATGCTGCAACTCCTGGGACTCCCTTCTTTACTTTTATCAACCCGATTGTGCGTAACAAACTTGGAAGCGACGGTGCTATATGCACAAGCACTAGCTTTTGCCACAGGCTGTCACTTGATCAGCTAGCACAAGTTCGCTAGGAGCTTAAGCCAACTTCTATGAGCTCTTAGAAGAGATTTTAACTGTGATGGACAAAAGCTAACTCAAAAGAGGCTAGTCTACTTGTAGAAAGAAGATGAAAGCTGAAAGGAAATGCAAACCCTAGCAAACCCTAGTTTTACCGACTAATCCTACTGGTGCAAGAAAAGAGATGAAAGCTGCGGAAATGGATGCCATTGACTCTTGGAAAGGTAAAATGCATGTGACTAAGCTACTTCTGAAGTAAAATCTAGAAAGAAACATCTTTTTGTATTTTTGAGTAATCTTGCAGAATTATTATGCATGTGCTTTAATTTTTTTTTACTGTGCAGAGGTTGATTGGCGAAAGGAAATGGAGTGGGTGCTTGCAGGAGGTTGGGAAGGTGAGAAGAGGGCCTAAGGGGTCCCTAGCACCCTTACAGAGAGTTTCACAATGATCAGATCTCGAAAAACTGCTCATGTGAACTTCTATAGGAAGTCTGCAGGGGTTCTACAGGATGTTCTACAGGAAGTTCTACAGGAATGGCCGAAAGAGGATTTTAGAGGATTGATGGAGAAAAAATGGTGGGGAAGTGGAAATGAAGGATGGATAAGGTTGTTAAAAGGTGTGGGACTTGGTAAATGAAGCTTAGGAGTGATGAAGATAGTTGGATTTTCTCAAGGATGGAGAAAGTAATGTTGCACAAAAATATAGAAATTAGGGCAAATTGGGAAAGTGTGGCGAATGAAGGGAAGGAATCTTGGATTAGGGGCTAGAACAGGTTGGATGATGGAGGAAGGGTAGGTAGGAATGTATTACAGGTACTCTACACACTATCTTCCAAAACTGATTGAACAAAGACTAGAAAAACCAGAGATCTATCTATTTTGACCTAATCTGACCTAAAAACCAGAAACATGATGAACAGAAGTTTATAGATAGGAAATCATGCAAGATAGCTATGGAAACTAAGAAAGAATAGATCTAAACATGCAAGTACAACTGGTATCAACTTTTCCAACTCGAAATCTAACACTAGCAATTGCATTGAAAGGCAAAACAATGTTTTTGTGGCAACAAGTATGCCTTGGTCTCAGCTCATGGTCCCAAGGAGGGAGAGATGAGATCAAGGATTGCTTGATGGCCTTTTTGCAGATCTTTTCTGTTACCAAACTGTCAAATCAACCTAAAACATGAAAAGCTATTTTAATCATCAAAAGCAACCTAAGTAACAAAGCAAGATCTTAACCTAAATAACATAAATTATTCTATGAATGTAAGGAAAACACATAAAAGTACACAAAGGAGGTACTGGCACTTGGGTTGGGCCCAACCCCAAGAGCTACAGCCTCCTAAGAAATCTCAGAGCTGGTGCAAAGTGAAATTCATCTCCATTACTCAAAAAATAATAGTCATGTCACAAAACTATTTACAGCAAGAGCTCAAAAATGAGCTGAAATGTAGAGCTGCACTCAAGTGCGAAAAACAACTGTTCAATAGCTAAACTACCAAGGCTTGAAGCCTTCCTACTTATGCAACATGAGGACTCCCACCGGTCCTCCTTAACTTTAGGAGCTTGGCTGCTCAAGATGGCAGTTAATCAGCCACTTCACAAAACCTGCTCGGCTGCCCCTTGAAATCATCTTTGGTGGGTTGTTGAACTCCGAGCTGATGGTGGAGAACTTGAGGAAGGGGTCATTTAGTGCAAGAGACACCCTTCCTACAAATCCTCAGCCTTGTTCCTTCGTATTTGGCTGTCAACTTGCTCGTAAATGCTTGACCTTGGTCCAAAAGATGTCCAAAAATCTGCAATAAGCACGTATTAGATTTTGTGGTCAAGTGACTATTCTCATTCATTCAATTAACATAAATATATTCAAAATCATGCATAAAACTATGAATAATGGTGGATTAATAGAGAATAATAGGCAAAACGAGCCCATAAAGTTACCCATTTTTGGGGCTCATCAGTCGCACTTTCCTGTCTTTTTGCCAAATGCCATGTATAGATTCAACCATGAATGTGGTAATGATGTGACCTTATGGATCAACATATTTGTGATGGGTATTGGTTCTCCTAACCACATGCAACCATTGTGCACTAAGCATAGAAATTGCTTGATCACCATCAGGGTTATGGGCACGTGGTATTAATGCAGCACCCATAGCAGGTTTAACAGTCTTGCCTTGTATACCCCCTTTATCCACCACCGCGGCTCCAGTGCAGTGACACCATAATCCTTATAAAACATAGGGTCATAAAGGTTTCAGTCGCCATGTGGGGGAATCGCTCTGTGTTTGCCAAGTCCCAATCCTCCAGTTTAAGACCGGGAATGCACGCCAAGTTCGGCCCTTCAAATGTTATCTAGACAGGCATCAACCGGGTATTTAGCAGAAATTTCCCAGCATCCGGGTCCTTCGGGACCTTCACCTTACCCTGGATGGGAGGGATGTACTCGGGTAGCTTTGAGATAGGGTCTACATCATCTATGTCAATGTCTTTTGCACCCATATCCACATCTTCAACACCCTCCTTAGATTCTAAATCTACTACCTTGCCTTTCTCATGCGTGGTGGGATTTTCCTTCTTTTGGTGTCTCCTTGGCAACTCACACACCGGCTGTGTTGCTTTCTACTTATCCTTATTTACCTTGGGACCCTCTTTAGGTGGCGTAGTCCTCGACCTAGGTGACCTCTGCAATTTTGGCACTTCTATAGGCATTTCCACACTCACAACCTCTGGGGCATCTCCCTCAGATGGCATTGATCCTCCAGCACTTGTGGTTTCCACGGGCGCCAACATGAATCTAGTAATAAGCTCTTGGGTTTCTCTAGGCAACTTGTCAAATACTGAACTAGCCACCAAAGCCTCGAAACAATTAGGGTTCATGCGCGCCTGATATCTCAACACCTCAATTCTCAGAATGCAAAGTGTTTTTCGTTGGGTGGCCATCTATAATTTATAGGAAAATTCAAATTTGAATTCGACCGTTCCCCCCAAAATCTACTCATAAATGCTAGATTGGTGGCAGATTTTCACAAATCTCGCTCTTAAATTCCGACTTAAATGTTGCCCCCCCCCACTCCATTTAGTCATTTTCCCACTGTCAACTCATGAACAGTGACCATAATGGTCACTTTCTGGCTGCCCTGCGCAGTCTCTCCTCCTATAGTGCAGCTCCCTTCGCGCTTCTGCCGATACTGTGACATTCCTCCCTTCCGCGCAGTTCCCCAGTCATGTAGCTCTACAACCCAGGTAGTGTATTTTATAGTCCCACACCTCCTTTCAGCTACCTGGAGTGCTAAGACTGTGCTTCCACCATATAGTCATCTGGCCGGATCCCCAATGTATGGCTTCAATCGACTGCCATTCACCTTCCCTAGAAATGGCTCTCCATTCAACTTCACCAACTGAACTGCTCCACCATTGGTAATCTCCTTGATGACATAGGGCCCTAGCCAATGCATCCAAAATTTTCTTGGAAATTTATCAAACTTGTTGTCATATAATAACACTAAATCATTTACCTTGAAGGTGCGCAGTTTGATGTGCCGATCGTGCCATGCCTTTTCACGCTCCTTTTGACTTGCTGATGTAATCCAGCCAGAAAACTATCTTCTTCCAATGCTCTTAGCTACACAATCCTTTCTTCTAGGGCTCTGCGATCTTCCATTCTTGTGAATGCCTCTATGTGCAGACTAGGTACAATGTACTACATCAACATCACATCTTTTACGCTATAAACTAGTCTGAAAGGCGCTTGTCCAGTCAGATTTTTGCAAGTCGTCTTCTAAGCCCATAGCACCACGGGTACGACACATCCCAGTCATTTCTTTGTGCATTGCAGACCTTTGTCAGTGCATTCTCTAATATCTTATTAAACGCTTCCACCGTCCCATTACCCTGTGGGTGATATGGCGTACTCTTTTGATGATAAACCTGGAACTCCTTCATCAGCGCACTGATCGTCTCATTAAGGAAATGTGTACCGTGATTGCTCATCAAAATCTTCGGGCAACCAAATCTAGTCAGCACATACTCAAAGAGGAATTTTGCTGTTGTTGCCCCTATATAGTCCTTTACAGGCTGCGCCTTTTCCCATCTGGGCAAATATTTAGTTGCGGTGATGATGTATCGCGCACCCGTCTTCTTTCCTAGGGGTTGAATTGGTCCTACAAAGTCAATCACCCACTTTCTGAATGACTGTAATGACATCCGCAGATTTAGAGGCATCTCATCCCTTTGTGATGGCCTACCCGTCCTCTAACATGCATCACATGCCTTATAATAAGCCTTTGAATCCTTATGAAGTGTCGGCCACCATAGCCCAACACGTAAAATCTTCTGCACTGTAGCTTTTCCTGCATAATGTCCTCCCACGGCTCCTCCATGAGCTTCAACAAGGATGTTGTTTCATTCAAATTCAGGTACATAACGTCGCAGAATTTCATCTGAGCCCATTTTATATAAATTCCCTGCAATGACAGAAAAGTCTGTCACGTGCACCACTAGCTCCTTTTGTTGACTAGTATACCCTTCTGGAGCCATCCCCGTCGTCAGGAAGTGTATGATATCTGCAAAGTGATTGTCCATGACACACACTACAAAGAGCTGTGCGTCAGGTAGTCCTTCCTCCAAATTAGTGGGCTCCTCTCCTATTTCAATGTGTGACAGATGATCCAGTCCGACATTCAATCGTCCTGGCTTCACAATAACTTTGAAATCATATTCCTAAAACAAAAACAATCATCTGCATATCTCCCCCCACAACACAAGCTTGTTCAACAAGTACTTCAATGTAGAATGGTCTGTATACATATTAAAGTGTCCAGCTAGCAAGTAGTGTTTGAACTTCTGGAGCGCGTACACCATGGCCAACCCTTCGTGCTCTGTTGTTGAATAATTCTTCTCGGATTTAGACAACTTCCTACTTGCGAACACTATAGGATGATATAATTATCCTTCACTGACCTATATCAGTACTGCCCTGAGCATAATACATGACGCGTCCACATGCACGTGAAATTCCTTCTTCCAATCCGAGAAGACTAGGATTGATGCAGTGACCATCTTTTCCTTCAACACATCTAAGCTTTATTGACAATCTTCATTCCAACAGAACGTGGCATCCTTCTTTAGTAGCTTCTCCATCGGTGCATAATCTGCAAATAGATTTTGATGAACTTTCTGTAGTACCATGTATGTCCCAACGTTGCGCACAACTGTTTCACACTTCTTGGTACCTCCAAATTGATTATAACTGCGATCTTAGCAGGGTCTACCATCAAGCCTTGTCTGCATACCACATGACCTAGCAAGATCTTAAAAGGGACAGAGAACAAGAATTTCTTCAAATTGAGCGCGATCTGGTACCTCCGGCATGTATCCAACATCAAGCATAGACTAGATACGTGTCATTTTTCCAACCCAAACACCGTCCAATCATCGAAGTATACCTCCACACACTTGTGAACGAAGTCATTCAATGTCGCGATGACCATGCGCGAAAAGATCGTCGGTGCGTTTTTCAACCCAAAAGGCATTACTATATACTAGATGCACCCCCACTCTGTGGCGAAGGTTTTCTTACTTCTATCCTTCGACATGATCTTGATTTGATGGTACCCCGAGAATTCATCCATGAACGAATATGCCTCCTGTCCTCCTACATTAACCAACACCTCATCACTGAACGGAGTTGGAAAGGGATCATGTACGCAAGCGTCATTCAACTTCCTGAGATCTACATATATCCTTATTTCATCCTTCTGTTTCTTGTCCTGAACTACCATTTGACTTACCCATTCATACTCTTCTATTGGTTCAATGATGCCCGCCGCAAGCATTTTATCCAACTCTAAGCAGACCCTTTCTTTATACTTTGGACCGAGGCGGTAAGTCCTCTTCTTGATCGGCTTCATGTCCGGTTTCAACGTAATTTTCATCACCCCTAGGTCTCCTATTATCCCCTTCAGGTCTGAGAACTTCGTGGGGAACAAGTCCTGGAATTCACGGAGCAGTTCAGCAACCTTATCTACTGTTGCATCATCCTGGAGTCCCCAATATTTGTAAACTTCAACTCTGCCTCTGTCCCAATGTTCACTTGTTTTGTTTTTAGTGACACGGTGATATCCGGATTTTCAATTTGTGGTCCTTCAACTTTGCTGTGACCTTCAGTCTCTAGGATGTTAATGTTACTTGGGTTCTTGTCCTCTTCTTCGACAGTCACATTGTAGCACTCTAGCGCATGCCTCAGCTAGGTGGTCCAATCCGGTTGAATCAAGTCCAAGGGATCCTGCGGTACTCTAAAGATTGTTGCCTTAACTTCCTGCAATGCTTCATTAATACTCTCAAACCCATCCTCAAAGTTAAACGTTAGCAAGAATCCTTGTCGCAAAACATCCCATTCTTCAGTGCCATGGCAGAGCTCTGTCTCCAAGTACCAGTTCATCGGTATTACATCCAAAGTATGACAAAACAGATGCACCCATTCAGGTTGAGGCTCCACTCCATAAACCTTCGTCCATTTGGCCAGGTGATCACGCAGGTCATTCCTCCCATCATATTTCTCTGTTAGCCACACTTGTGGGTGACCAAACCGCACTCTCATCATCTTTTTGTACACGCGCCAATCATCAAAACTATCCTTGTGCGTGCCCCACCATCTCACAGGCATAGCGCGCAACGCCCAATCCAAGGCTTGGAAGTGATGCTTCTCTGGAACTTCTCTCTCGAATGCATCCAAAAAGTTATCAACATCAGTTAAACCATCATAGTAAGGCAAATTTATTACCTCTGACGATACACAATGCAATGAATTGGTCATCATATTATAGCGCAACGTAGATACTTCATGCAGTCGGTTTTTCCAGTGTTTCAACTCCTCATTTGAATCTAAAGTGCAGGAGCTTTCACGGTCCCATGCAATATGTCCATCCACTATCAGATTCACCCAATCTTGATCTCACGCTGTTATCTTGTAAATCTGGTCCAAATCATCATTGCTTTCATAATCGCGGACCAGTTCAGTATAGTGCGGTCCTTCTGCAGGGTCCAGGGGCACTACTACGCAGAGTGATTTCTTCTCAAATATCATCTTCCGCTTCTTCAAATTGATTACCCCTTTCATGTTAGTGGCCTAGTCGATCCCAAGGAGCACAGGGCAGGGATTGTTGTCATCCACAATCTCTATCACTTCGAAGTCAGCCAATGTGCTCACGCCCTCAATATCAATTGTTACTCCTTGCAATCTTCCCATGGGGATAATTTTTTGCTGATTTTCCATTCTTAACTGAATCAGGGACTACTACAGCGCAGGTCTCCCCATCCTCTCCCAGGTCTGTTTAGGCAAGACATTTGTGTCTGATCCCAGATCCAAAATACTTGATCCATCTCATATTCTCCTATCTATGCAGTGAGCCTCATCTCACGCCTCGTTCTTACCTTATTCTTACCAATCTTCCTGACTACGTGTGGTCCATCAGGAGCGTTTTCTTTCCCTACACACTTATTTATCAGTTCCTGTAGCTCTTTCACAACGTTGCTGTTGCGCAACAACTTCATACAGGTCTCCAAGAAAGTAGTAAGCATGGATGGATCCATTTCTTCAACTGGCTTGTCCTGACTTCTTAAGGTAGAGGCCTTAGTGAAGCTTTTATTTTCTTCCATAAATGTTTCCCGTGTGGGTTTCAGATCAAACTCGACCTCCTTTTCTGGAGCTTTGCGAACCCATTCACTTTCTTCAGGCTGCTTCCCCTTATTTTTCGCCAGTCGTCATCTCACTCCACAACATAATATTTACCTTGTGATCCTCTTGTCGAGGCTCAGCCCTCATCATCTGCAGTTTCTGAGTCAACTGCGGAGGCTATGGCCCCTTTTCATGTATCTTAGCTAGCAATACTGGGCAATCTTTGGTTGCGTGGTAAAAATGAGTACAATATCGACATGATAGACGTGTCGGATTCGGACAGTCTCGCGCATAGTGTCCTTGTCCTCCATAGTTGTAACAAATGACCTGCCCCAACCTCTACCAGGTCCTCCTCCACCTCAGCCTCGTCCGTTCCCCTGGTATTCGCCTTGAGCTCCCCTAAAACCTTGGTCCGGAGGCTGGGTTTCTGCCTGCACCCTATGGGCGGGCGTTTTATCCATCATTAACTCGTAACTACGACAATTATGCTCATCAAGACCCACCGATTGAAAAAAGTTGCAAAAGAGTTGTTGTGGTGTCTGTACAAATTTTTGCAGCAAGTGGAAATTGTCTGTTGCATGTTTTCCAGCTACCTGACAGATAGCACACCATAGTGTGAGCCCTGTACTTGGCCCTGTTGGAGCTTCCGGCCTTAGAGGCATTGGTCCCCTTGCTGCAACATAATTTGCGAAGACTGGATAGTGATATTTGTCATGCCCCTGACCCTTTCACTTCAAGCACCAAACTTTTTCGCACACCTATGGCTGAGTTGTTCTATCTTTCTTCAGACTCTGCATTTCTAGGAAAAGGTTATGCAACTACGCATGAATCTGCTGAACTCCCAGATTAGCATCTTGCATCAGTGTCTCATGCAATCTCATCACAATTTCCAGGGCTTCCGCCTAGGTCCCAATCTTTTGTTGTGATAGCGCAACCCTTAGATGAGGCAGGAGAGAAGCCACAAACCATTCGCAGTGCTTCTCATCTGTCAAATTCACGTTTGCTTCACAGATTGTACACTTCAATCTCTGATCCAGATCCTAGGGTGTCTCACCAGGCTTCATCATGATCTATTTGAATCCCACAATTGATTGCGCTTCAGACTTAGGTCTGTTGAATTCCTTATTCAGCGCGGTCTGGATATCTGCCAACGCAGACGTTGGGTTATCAGTGCAATACTTAATATACCATGTTAGCGCGTGATCCTGCAAAGAACTAACCAACGTTGCTTTCTTCATTTGATCATCTGTGATACCCTGAGATTCCCATACAACCTTCGCAACAAACCAAAATTGGTCTGAATCTTCATTTCCCAAGCCCTTGAACACAGGTAGCTTTACTAAGTTTGCCATACTGAATGGTGGCAGAGGTGGTGGTGGTGTAGGCAAAGGTGTATGCGGCGGAGGTGAAGATGGAAGCAGTGTGGGTGGATGGGGTATTCGCGGGAACCCTTGCTTTATTAACTAAAAAATGCTCTGTGAAGAGGCTTGTGATGCTTCCTCATCGTCACTCAGAGGAGGTTCAATTAGCGGGCTATATTCAGGGCCTGTTTTCCCTTTGTTCTTGAATGTCCTTCCACTTCACATAGCCCCAAACATCAAGGTAGCTGCATAACCCACTTTTCACATAAGAGCATCTTAATCTAGGTATTTAAATACTTACCTCGCAACCCCTTGAAGAAGCGGCGCTCTGCTTCACTGTAACTGACCGAGGTATTGACTGTGAACTCTGTCATGAACCCTCCTATGATACGATCGAGCCAATGATCAACAACGCGTGTGATCTTATCTTCAGAGGCTTCTAATCTCCGCACTAACTCTGGGGTCCAGACTATTGGACCGTCAAGCCTCCACCTTCCTTGGCCGTCTGCCAATTTCACGATCCACTCATACAACTCAACCAAGAAGGAATAGAAGAAGATCTCGTGTATCTCTATGTATAGGTATCTGTCCAACCACTGTTCTTTCGTCAATCACAGATTCTTGTTCTCTTGTGCCGCAAATTTGTGGATCTTTCTATCCAACCAGTCTTCGATCTCTTTCTTAGTTGGATTCCAGTGATGCGACATCACACATCTCTTTATGCAGATCCTGGTCCCGACAATGGAACCATTTGTTGGCTTGATGGGCCCTAACCCAGGTTCAATATTAATTAGCCAAGAAAATCCCTACACTACTGGCCCTTTCGGCATCAATCCGTAGAATGTGGACTAAAGTCTCACTTGAAGCAATATGGGGGGATGTAGGAACCAAGTTTCTGCACCTTGAGATGGTAGTGATGTCATTTTATACCCTAACCCTTCCTTCACGTAGACCGATAAGCCTTTTAGGGCTTATCGATATACTTCTCTTATTTGGCTTCGAGACCTTCGCGAAGGTCTGCGATCATCCTTCGTGTACCCTAAATAGGCAATTCAAACACTTACGCGCCTCTGTGACTACTCTTACTGTTGTATTTACCCAGATTAGCTTAAGTAGTGGATAACTTCAACATGCATTATGATTATCTTCGCGTAAACATATATTCTTACTTGCATTCATATAAAAAAGTAAAACACATAGATTCACACATCAATACAACATTAAATCATAAACCCAGTATTCAACATAACATAATCGCATACATTCATAACAGAAGTAAAATAGCTCATACACAGGTATTTCCAGAATAATTCTCTTTATTGATGTTCAGATCTCCTTTACAGACTCTGACTACCCTGTGCACACAACTGTAGGGGTCTGTGCACTCAGTTGCGGACTTCTACCCTAGGCCTCTGTGCACTCAGCTACAGAGCCTCTTTCCTACGCTAAGAATCTTCGCTCTTAGCTCTCACAGACCCATTACATTCATCAAAATCAACTATGAAATAAGATTCCCTTAGACGCTTCTAAGGCTTCCCTTTTTATACAATCCCATGGTCCGCAGACCAAGGGTGGATCTCATAAAGCCGGCACAAGTTACATAAACTAAGGGCGGAGACTCTTGATGACACTTTACATATTCGCGCTTCACGACCACAAAACGCGGAGACTTTACATTCTTTATACAAAACTTGGGCCTTTAGCCCCAAAACTTGGGCTTTAAACCCCAAAATTCAACCTATGGGACCCGTTCCCAACAATGGCCCTTTGTTCTTCTTGGCACAATCTCGTGCATAATGTCCTTTCTTTTGACAATTATAGCATTCAATATGGGATGATGTTCCTCTAGTATTGTAATTATTTTGTATATGTTGGATTTAGGTAGAATTAAATTGATTTTCAAATTCTTGAAATGTAGAAATATAATTATTGTAATAAGTTGATGAAATATCTTTTTTGTTGGCTTAAGAAAAATTAGGTCTAGGAAATGCCATAATAGTCTCCTTGATGATTCATGAATTGCATATTGGTGGAATTTTATTTAACTAAATTAATTAGAGAAATTATGAGTATTGAACCCATGAACTGCTCTAAACTATTGTTAGTTAGACGACCAAGTCAAAATTCATATTCTTTATCAACTTGATGAATTGGTTTCTTGGAATTTTATTAACTTGTAAATTGTTAAGAGAATAACATGTCTAAAAGATAAACATTTTATGTGGTGAGAACTTTGTTTTATTTGAAAAGGTATGTGATTAATGAAAAGCTTATTTGAGTTCTTGTTTTACAATAATATGTGCTTGTGATATTTTTTTGAAGGAGAGTGAGATCACATTTTGATGAATTGGAATTCTTGCATGATTTAAAAGCCTAATATGATTGTATTGTATGTGGAATGGAAGAGATTGTTGGAATTAGTAATTTGTGCTTAGATGTATAGTTGTATGAGTAGTTATTCCTCCTACAAAAGGTTGTAGTCTTTTGAGAGGGTGGTAATTCCCCTAAAAAAAAGGGCTTAGCTTTAGGCCAGAAATTCCCTTGTGATAGTCTGAGAAATGTATGGTTTTCATAGCTTGTTTTTGCGTATGTATTATTAGTAAGGAATAATACCTAAAACAAAATGAATTGATTAATTACTGAATAAAAATCATGAGCGATTTTATAGTTGGAAAACAAATTGACTTACAATTATCAAGGTAGATTCAATAATATAGATACCATAATTGCATAATTATGAGAGTTGTTCTTTATTAGAAGCTGCTTTCGAAAATATATCATTAATTTGCTTTCAGAATGAAGATATTCTAATAGAGTCATTCATAGTTGATTCTCAAGTAAGAGAAGTGAATAATAATGAATATTATGGGAACGAAGGAATGGTCTATAATACATAAGCGAGTTAATAAGGATTGTATGGAACCTTAGCTTGCTATTTAAAACAAAAAAAATGGTGTCTTGAACCTCAAATTGTGATTTTTCTTTAAGAGTAAACATTTAGTAAAAACTATAGGTAGATCCTAAATATTTTGATTGCAAGGATGTATTATGGAATGAGAAGGGGAAACTCGGATTGAGAAGACATAAATCAAGTGGGATGTAATAGTGGGTTTGATATATGACATCATGTTTTGTTGCGTGGTTTCATTGGAAATTGTATGTGGATGATTTTATGCTTCTTGTATGCAAGTTTGATTGTGAGATGGGATGGATCATCATTGTTTTTTTATACAACCAATGTGTGAGCTATTTATAGATTGGCAAGCTCAACGTACTATAGAACCAAGAAGATGACACATGTAGGATTCATGAAGACTATGAGAAAGAAAAAGATGTAGAATATAAAATTATTATAGATAACTTAAGTAGATGTCATATTAATTACATAAAATAGTATTTTGATATGGAATTGTAAATTATATTGCTGGTTTTGATATAGAAATATTTAGCATTTTATATGAAAACATGCCTAATATGCCATGCATATATTCTCTACTTGATTAGGAATGGTATGTTTCAATTTTCAAGGAGTTGCTTCCAATTTAGAAAGCATTAAACTATGGTTTGGCATGAAGAAAAACATATCAAATACATATACATAAGTTTAACACCTTATTGGTAGGAGAATCAAAAAGAACTAAGTATCTTATGACTGTAGGAAAAAATTCGGGCCAAGTTTAGCCCAAGAGGGGGAGTATGTAGTGTCCCTTCTCAGTGAGATAGCTTTGATGACAATTGGAGAAGGTGATTTTGATTCAGTGATATAATATTATGCATGAATGACTTATGTACATGCTTATATGCTATAGACCTGGTTTGGGTCACCTAGTTGTTGCGTTCTTAGGATAATATCTATGGTTGTGTATATAAGGATTGATTTTAATTAAGAGCATATTATCGATGTTTTCTCTTTTGGTATCCTAATTTGGGCATAAGTGTATGGCATGGATGGTGTTCCAGGATTGAGACACATAGATCCATGGATAATCATGGTTATGTGAATTATGATTTATGGATGATACATGATTTGTATGATTATATATGCTTAATCTTGTATTGAGCAAGATGTGACAGGGGATGTGGTTATTTACAAACAAGGGTGCTCAAATTATAAATGATTATGGAAGTCATGATACATGATTTGTATGATTATATATGCTTAATCCTATATTGAGCAGGATGTGACAGGGGACGTGGTTATTTGCAAAAAAGGATGTTCAAATTACATATGTCTATGGAAGTTATTTCATCAAAACCAAAATGACTATGGAAGTCATGCACAATCCTTGGTAAAATGTGAATAAGTTAATTATGAAATTCATTTGATTCCTTTGATCTATGAGATTGTGATGTGTGCAAGTCTTGGAACAATGCCTTACCAATGAACCATCAGATGGGTATGAACTCACAATTAATGCCTTAAGGTGAAGCGTGAAGTTTCAAAGCAGAGTAGATGAGAAGCCATGGAAATTATGGTGCGGAGTCCTAAATCCATGAAAGATAAAGACGTGGAGTATTGGATCTATAATAAAACGATTAGGGCATAGAGTCCTAAATCCATGAAAGATAAAGACGTGGGGTCTTGGATCTATAATAAAAGTATTAGGGTGCGAAGTCCTAAATCCATGAACGATAAAGACGTGGAGTCTTGGATTTATAATAAAATGTTTAGGGTGTAGAATCCTGAATATTTAAAAAGATCAAGGTGTGGAATCTTGGATCTTTAGAGTAGATCAGGGGGCAGAGTCCTCAATCTACTAAGGCACGGAGGTGCATGAAATAGGGGTGCGGAATCCCTATTCTTCGGAATAAAAATACCACTCATGGGTAGCTCAGGGATGAATTTCCTTAATAAAATATCAATTTTGACAATTCTAGAGTGAATTTCTAAAAATAGAAAGCCATGTCTAGCATCTCAAGTATGACTTTTCAAAAATAGTAAATCACCATGCATAAATTGGTAATCAAGCAGAGTTGAAGAAAAATCACTTAATTTATCATTAATCAATCCTAATAGTTCAATCTCGACTTAATCCTCAATATTATTAATATCTTTTATAAGACTATGATATTATTATTAAAAGGGAATTATAAGTCACCTTCATCTCCTCAATCACTTCACACCTCTCTTCTTGATGACTCTCATGGCTCTATGTAACTATATATCTCTTTTAATAATACATTACACTCTATTTTATGCACTCATCAAAGAATGGCATATTCTTCTTACACTCATTAAAGACATGTCATAAAATATTCCTCTGACGCTCTCTTTAATGCACATGTTACAATCTCCTTAACTAAGCCATGCATACCTCTCCTTACTGGCATGAGTTACACCTCTAAATGGAATACAAGGCATTCATATTACTCCTCCTTTATGACAATAATTTGCTGCTTCTCCTATATATTTGTCTCATGTATTCTCACTTGGGGGGTGCATGGTTATACCAAGAGTTTGAGGGCTTTGAAGAAGATTGTGAGAGGGAGAGATTTGGAGAGTATCCAAATGGTAATATAAATGATTAAGTATCTCTACCCAATGGAGTTGAACAAGAGCGGTATTGAGAGGAAGTAAAACTTATCTTCCTCAACTTGCCTTGTATATCTCTCTACTGCTATGTTTTGGTATTGTTTGTGAGCTCTTATAGCTCGGGGGTTCCAAGGGGAGAAGTTCTCCCTGGATATGGTTGGGTGGAAAACGTATGGTTCAAATGAGTTGGTTAAGGGATCAAAGATGGATCATATTCTCAACGATTGGAGTTGAATATCTCTTCAGGTATAGTTTTTATTGTCCTAGAATTATAGTATAGCTTTAGCATAAGATAAAAAGTAGAACTTTAAATTGTTTTAAGAATCTAATTTTGGTTTAAGCTTATGTTATTTGGAATTTTATTGGATAGTTGAAAATGAAGACTAAGAGTGGTCTATATGAATGGATGTTTAAATCTCAAGATGTTATGGAATTATTATTGGTGTAGTCTATTGTACTAACATTGGTATTGTAGCATTTGAGAAAGGAAAGCCAAATATTGTTGAAGGTAATTACAATAAATAAATTCCAAAGGAGTTGGGTAAGAGTTCATGAGTTATGGTTTTGTTTCATGTAATTAGAGACATGTTTTAGAAAGGGATTCAGGATATTTTGTAAAGTGTTTAACAAAATCCGTGAATAAGAAATGGTATTATTTTTTTTTATCATTATGCATGAATAAGTGTTAACTTGTAGCCTACCAGAGAAGGAAATGGATGCATACCTAAAATATACCAAGAGGATTCACTAGATCAGTCGTTGAAATAAAAATGCTAAAAAAAAAATAGAAGCCAAGCTTTTTAAAGAGAATCATTGAGGTAATTTTCAATCATTATGCATTGCAATAGTTCAAGATGCTTGCCATGGGTTTGTAGGAATGATTGAATGAAAATAATGCTTCTCAAATCCTTTCAATTCACTTATTTTAAAAGGAATTTATACAGTACATAAGTAATTATAATTTAATTATAGGTTGTTATCTGTTTTTCATAGCTATAGATCCAAGCTTGCATGCCATCTGTTTGACAAAATTTGTAAATGAAATTCCCAGAGTTAGAATATTTGATAGTTTTTACAAATGCATTGCATATTTGCTAGTTTTTAAAAATGAATAAATGTGTGGTTTAGTAGTGATTCAGGACAACATCAGGGGCTATCAGTGCCATGTAGACCTGTAACCCCTGATTTGATTCCAAAAAACATTTTTCAAAACCTAGATCATAAATCTGGGCGATTTTTCAGATTGTTGGTGCCAACTGTGTGTGCTTGTTTTCAAGTTTTGGGTGAAAGAATAAGATGATTTAGTCCCTATTTTAATAGTTTGTCATTTGAAAAATTCATCTATAAATTTTATGAGCTAAATAGGTCGAGGGAGAATCTTATATTCACGTCAATTTTTCTTAAAAGATTGTGGCTTCCAAGTGTTTGACAAAATGCCTCAATGGTTGTAGATTGCATGTTTGCAAAGTGTTTGTCAAAAGGACTCAATGGCTATAGCTTGTATATTGAAATCTTGCAAAGTGTTTGTCAAAACTTCAATGGGTGTAGTTTTGTCCATACAAATTGTTAGAGTAAATGTCCTACTTATTGTAACTTTTATGCACTAGAAAATTTATGAATAGATTATTTAATGGATGTAGCTTCCCATGTCTGCAAGTTTTTGCATGAATGTGAGAATGAATTTAATAAGTTGTTGAAGTGTGAATATATAACAAGACAATTTCTACTTTTATTATCTAAATCTTTCATTTAAAAAAATGGTTGTTGTTGGAAACAATTTTACAACGACTAATTCTGTAGGACTTTGTGCAAATGAGCATAATAAGTTTCGCATGAGCTGCATGTATTCATGGGTGCATTCTTGTGCTTCAATGACTGTAGAAAACAACTACTTATGCCCAATTTATGTAGGTCCATTGTTTTACTTGGCACATTTTGAAGAATAATATGATTCTAAATTGGTAACATTAGTTTCTCTTGCTGCAACATTCATTATACAATTCTCACGATTGAAGCATTAACTTAATAATTGGGATTGAGAATTTTAATTGATGAATTTGGAAATATTTTTCGGTCAATATATTTTGTGAAATTAAGGGAAAGTTATCCCTGACTTCTTATGTTATATTCTACATTGAAATAGCTGAAGGATCATGATTACATGATAGCTAAGTTAGTCATATTCTGAGTAAAACAAAAAGAAAAAAAAAAAAAAATAAAAAAAATTGAGTAATAGCATTCAATGTGACCTTTAATTCTCTATACTATTGATGGTTGGTAAGGTGGGACCTTACATATGGTATTAGAGCAAGCTACAACACTAGGGCCTAATGGGCCAACATGCTTACTTGTAGGTTGATGATGTATGAATGTTGATTTTGCATGCATGTTGAGCTGTTGTATATGTTGACTTGGAAGCATATTGGTTGCATAGGGGATATTATTATTATGTCATTTAGAAATTCATGAAATAAAAATAATGCTTTCTTATATTCCTTTATATTTTGTTAAGACAAATTATTAGAATTATGTTAAAATACTTAAAGACATGCTGGGAAAGGATGTGCTTGAGAAAGTTGGGGTTAAACCCAAGCATGTGAATGCCTTGATTTCCAATTGATGAATGAGATAGGTGGAGTGCATGCATGGTAACATATATGTTTAATGCATCATTATCAATGTGATATGGGCTTAGTAGCCGTATTTACTAGCTGAAATCATATCTACCAAGAAAAATATGGCTTAATTTGGACAATAATATGGTGACCATGACATGTATGCTTTGGGAATGTGTAACAAGTGTAAGGTTGAGATTCAATTAACGTGATGATTGAGTTCATTATGTTAATTCTGACTCTTTTCTTATCTATACTAACGGAAACTTAACATAAACTACTTTGAAGGATGTCGTTTTTAACTGTGAATGTAGATTCACGAGTAATGTATGTGCATAATTTGATGTGTTAAAATATGATTTGGGAATATATTCTTAATTAGTAAGAATGAAATTCTTATGATTTCTTTGACATGATTTTGTGTAGTTTGGTTTGACATTATATAACTTGAAATTACTCAGATATAAGGTTGTGGTATGGCCTTCCTAATAAACAAGAGGATTAAATGACTTATGCATGAATGGTTGTGGAAGCCATTTTAACGAAAACTTGAAGGTTATGTTTTCCTTAAGTCATGTATGGGTGTGGAATCCATACTAGCATATATCTATGATCTAATGTATGGGTGTGGAGTCCATATTAGCATATACCCATCAAGTAAGGTATGGGTGTGGAATCCATACTAACATATATCTATGAGCTAAGTAATTCTTCTGGTTAGAATGAACAAAATATTTTGATGAAATCTCATAGACATGATTAAGGAGGGTTGATTATGTGTAATTAAAGTCAAATGGATAGAGGTTCGTAACATGAATTTTCTTGAGATTTAAATCCATTATTTTCATTTTATTACAAATGAAGATACTAATATTGGTATAGTGAAAACCATTAGGTGGTTTAGAATGTTTGGAATAACTGATTTTGATATATGGAGTCAAGTGTGAACTAGGTATCTATCCTCTAGTATTGTAATTATTTTGTATATGTTGGACTTAGGTAGAATTAAATTGATTTTCAAATTCTTGAAATGTAGAAAACTATGATTGTGATAAGTTGATGAAATACCTTTTTTGTTGGCTTAAGAAAAATTAGGTCTAGGAAATGCCATAATAGTGTCCTTAATGATTTATCAATTGCATATTGGTGGAATTTTATTTAACTAAATTAATTGAGAAATTATGAGGATTGAACTCATGAACTGCTCTAAACGATTGTTAGTTAGACGATCGAGTAAAAATTCATATTCTTTATCAACTTGATGAACCACTTTCTTGGAATTTGATCAACTTGTAAATTGTTAAGAGAATAACATGTCGAGAAGATAAACATTTTATGTGGTGAGAACTTTGTTTTATTTGAAAAGGTATGTGATTAATGAAAAGCTTATTTGAGTTTTTTTTTAAGGAGAGTGAGATCACATTTTGATGAATTGGAATTCTTGCATGATTTAAAAGCTTAAGATGATTGTATTGTATGTGGAGTGGAAGAGATTGTTGGAATTAGTAATTTGTGCTTAGATGTATAGTTGTATGAGTAGTTATTACTCCTACAAAAGGTTGTAGTCTTTTGAGAGGGTGGTAATTCCCCTAAAAAAAAGGGCTTAGATTTAGGCTATAAATTCCCTTGTGATAGTCTAAATATTATTTAAATTCAACAAGGTTCTTCATATTTTGAGAAATGTATGGTTTTCATAGCTTTTTGTGTGTATGTATTAAGAGTAAGGAATAAGACTTGAAACTAAATGAATTGATTAATTATTGAATAGAAATCATTAGCGATTTTATAGTTGGAAAAATAATTGACTTACAATTATCAAGGTAGATTCAAATACTGTAATTGCATAATTATGAGAGTTATTCTTTATTAGAAGCCGTTTTCGAAAAGATGTCCTTAATTTGTTTTCGAAATGAAGAAATTCTAACAGAGTCATTCATAGTTGGTTCTCAAGTAAGAGAAGTGAATAATAATGAATATTATGGGAACAAAGGAATGGTCTATAATACATAAGCGGGTCAATAAGGATTGTATGGAAAAACATTTAGTAAAAACTATAGGTAGATCCTAAAGATTTTGATTGCAAGGATATATTATGGAATGAGAAGGGGAAACTTGGATTGAGAAGACATAAATAAAGTGGGATGTAAGAGTGGGTTTTATATATGACATCATGTTTTGTTGTGTAGTTTCACTGGCAATTGTATGTGGATGATTTTGTGCTTCTTGTATGCAAATTTGATTGTGAGATGGGATGGACCATCATTGTTTTTTATACAACCAATGTGTGAGCTATTTATAGATTGGAAAGCTCAACGTACTATAGAACCAAGAAGGTGACACATGGAGGATTCACGAAGACTATGAGAAAGAAAAACATGTAGAATATCAAATTATTATAGATAACTTAAGTAGATGTCATATCAATTACATAAAATAGTATTTTGATATGGTATTATAAATTGCATGGCTAGTTTTGATATAGAAATCTTTGGCATTTTATATCAAAACATGCCTAATATGGCATGAATATATTCTCTACTTGATTAAGAATAGTATGTTTCAATATTTATGGAGTTGCTTCCAACTTAGAAAGCATTAAACTATGGTTTGGCATGAAGAAAAACATATCAAATACATATAATTAAGGTTAACACCTTATTGGTAGGAGAATCGAAAAGAGCTAAGTATCTTATGATTGTAGGAAAAACTTCGGGCCAAGTTTAGCCCAAGAGGGGGAGTAAGTAGTGTCTCTTCTTGGTGAGATAGCTTTGATGGCACTTGGAGTGGGTGATTTTGATGTAATGATATAATATTATGCATGACAGACTTATGTACATGCTTATTTGCTATAGACCCGGTTTGGGTCACATAGTTGTTGCATGCTTAGGATAATATCTATGGTTGTGTGTATAAGAATTGATTTTGATTAAGAGAATATTATCAATGTTTTCTATTTTGGTATCCTAGTTTGGGCATAACTGTATGACATGGATGGTGATCCAAGATTGAGACGCATAGATCCATGGATGATCATGGTTATGTGAATTGTGATTTATGGATGATGCATGGTTTGTATGATTATATATTCTTAATCTTGTATTGAACAAGATGTGATAGGGGATGTGATTATTTACAAAAAAGGTGCTCAAATTGTAAATGAATGCAGAGGTCATGATACATGATTTGTATGATTATATATGCTTAATCCCGTATTGAGCAGGATTTGACAGGGGACGTGGTTATTTGCAAACAAGAATGTTCTAATTATAAATGATTGTGGAAGTCATTTCTTCAAAACAAATATGATAGTGGAAGCCATGCACAATATTTGGTAAAATGTGAATAAGTTAATTATGAAATTCATTTGATTCATTTGATCTATGAGATTGTGATGTGTGCATGTCTTGGAACAATACCTTACCAACGAACCATCAGATGGGTATGAGCTCATAATCAATACCTTAAGGTGAAGCACAAAGTTTCAAAGGAGCGTAGATGAGAAGCCATGGAAATTAGGGCGTGGAGTCCTAAATTCATGAAATATAAAGACGTGTAGCTTGGATCTATAATAAAATGATTAGGGCGTGGAATCCTAAATCCATGAAAGATAAATACATGGAGACTTGAATCTATAATAAAAGGATTAGGGTGCAAAGTCATAAATCCATGAAAGATAAAGATGTGGAGTCTTGGATCTATAATAAAATGTTTAGGGTGCGAAGTCCTCAATATTTAAAAAGATAAAGGTGTAGAATCTTGGATCTTTAGAGTATATTAGGGCGCGTATTCCTCAATCTACTAAGGCACAAAGGTGCATGAAATAGGGGTGCGGAATCCCTATTCTCCGAAAGAAAAATACCACTCATGGGAAGTTCATGGTTGAATTTCCTTAATAAAATATCATTTTTGACAATTCTAGAGTGACTTTCTAAAAATAGAAAGTCATGTCTAGCATCTCAAGTATGACTTTCCAAAAATAGTAAATCACCTTGCATAAATTGGTAATCAAGCAGAGTTGAAGAAAAATAACTTAACTTATCATTAATCAATCCTAATAGTTCAATATCGACTTAATCCCCAATATTATTAATATTATTAATATCTTTTATGAGATTATGATATTATTATTAAAAGGGAATTATAAGTCACCTCCATCTCCTCGATCACTTTACACCTCTCTCTTTGATGACTCTCATGGATCTATGTAACTCTATCTCTCTTTTAATGATACATTACACTCTATTTTATGCACTCATCAAAGAATGACATATTCTTCTTACACTCATTAAAGACATGTCATAAAATATTCCTCTTACGCTCTCTTTAATGGATATGTTACAATCTCCTTAACTAAGGCATGCATACCTCTCCTTTGGCATGAGTTACACTCCTCTGAATGGAATACAAGGCACATATTAATCCTCCTTTATGAAAATAATTTGTTGCTCCTCCTATATATGTGTCTCATGTATTCTCACTTTGGGGGGTGCATGGTGATACTAAGATTTTGAGGGATTTGAAGAATATTATGAGAGTGAGATATTTGGAGAGTAGCCAAATGCTAATATAAATTATTAAGTATCTCTACCCAATGGAATTGAACACGAGTGGTATTGAGAGGAAGTAAAACTTATCTTCCTCAACTTGCCTTGTATATCACTCTACTGCTATATTTTGGTATTGTTTGTGAGCTCTTACAAATCGGGGGTTCCAGGGGGTGAAGTTCTCCTTGAATAGGGATGGATGGAAAAATAGATGGTTCAAATGAGTTGGTTAATGGATCAAAGATGGATCATATACTCAACGATTAGAGTTGAATATCTCTTTAGGTATAATTTTTATTGTCCTAAAATTATAGTATAGCTTTAGCATAAAATAAAAAGTAGAAATTTAAATTGTTGTAAGAATATAATTTTGGTTTAAGCTTATGTTATTTGGAATTTTATTGGATAGTTGAAAATGAAGACTAAGAATGGTCTATATGAATGGATGTTTAGATCTCAAGATGTTATGGAATTATTATTTGTGTAGTGTTATGAAACCAGCTTAAGAAAAGATAGTTCAACACCTTAGAATTCAGCCTCTTCGAGGGGGCAATCTCCTTTACATTACATAAATGAACAATTCTTCGATGCTTCAAATGACAAAACCTCCTTTCTATATATAGGAGTCTAAGGAGTCACAATATAATCCAGCCGACCTAACAATAATAATATAAAGCCACAAAAATAACAATAGAGGGATTCCATGGGGCACAGAAATAACAATATGGGGGTAATAGGGGCACAACAATATAAATAAGGGGTATAACTACAATAGTAATGGGGTAATCACTAGTATTATAGGGACCCAACATGCCCCTCTCCTTCAAAAAAGTGTTGTCCTCAATGCTTGAGTAGTTCTGGATACTTCTGCATAAAATTCTCATCCTCCCATGTGGAATCTTCAGCGGATAAGTTCTTCCACTTGATAAGATACTCTGAAATTGATCGATTTCGTAGCTGTCGAGTTCTTGTTTCTGTGACTGCTTCCGGTTCCAATATAATTTTTCCTTCCTCGTCAAGTTCTGGCAATATTGTTTGAACTGGGAGCTTGTCGCCTATAACCTTCTTTAAACATGAAACATGGAAAACTGGGTGCAATCGAGAAGCTGCAGGAAGCTCCAATTTGTATGCCATAGTACCAATCTTTTGCAACACCTTGTACGGACCATAATACTTTGGTGATAATTTATTATCCTTCTTAGCTTGCTTTAGGGACATTTGCTTATATGGTTGTAGCCGTAGGAATACCCAATCACCTACATCAAAACTTCTTTCACTGCGATGTTGATCTGCCTGTTGTTTCATTCTATTTTGTGCCAACACGAGGTTATCCTTTAAGAGTTGGAGGACTTGTTGTTGATGTTCGATGTGATGTTCCACTGCCTGAACCTTAGAATTTTCTCTTAAATATGATGTGATGGATGGTGGTTGATACCCATAAAGTGCCATAAATGGGGTCATTTTTGTTGCTGTATGGAAGGAAGTGTTATACCACCATTCAGCCAGAGGCAACCATTTGACCCATTGTGTCTGTTTATCAGATACAAAGCAACGAAGATATCCTTCCAAACATTTGTTTACTATCTCAGTTTGCCCATCAGATTGAGGATGATAAGATGAGCTATGAGCTAACTGAGTACCAAGACAAGAAAATAATTCTGTCCAAAAATTTCCAGTGAAAATGGGATCTCTGTCACTTACAATAATCTTTGGGTTTCCATGTAGCTTTTGAATTGTTTCCATAAATGCAGTAGAAACTGTACTGGCTTTAAATGGATGTGATAATGCACAAAAGTGTGCATACTTGGTAAGTCTGTCAACTACCACCATGATGACACTCTTTCCCTCAGACTTGGGTAAACCTGTGATAAAATCCATTGAAACCTCCTCCCAACGTTGGCTTGGAATGGATAAAGGTTGTAATAGACCCGGTGTCTTAATTGTTTCAACTTTATTTTGTTGGCAAACCAAACATTCCGCCACAAACTTTTGAATATCTGATTTAAGGCCATCCCAAAAAAATTCCTTCTTAACCCTGTGGTAAGTTTTTAAAAATCCTGAGTGCCCTCCTAAGGGAGAAGTGTGCAATTCCATAAGAATCTTTTGTTTTAGCTGGGAATTCTTACAGAGGTATAAGCGATCTTTGTACCATAACGAATCATTTTTCCAGCTAAATGTATCAGACGTACTGGAATCTTGTTGTAGCTTTCGAATAAGTGCCCACACTTCTTCATCATTCTTCCATTCCTCCCTTGCTTCGTTTATCCAATCTGGTTGGATAATAGAAATGGTGCACAACAATGCTTCCACATCCTCATCCTTTCTTGAGAGTGCATCTGCCACCACATTTTGCTTCCCTTTTTTGTAGATGATTTCAAAGTCATAACCCAACATCTTTGTGACCCACTTTTGTTGCTCTTCAGAGGATAATCTTTGTTCTAAAAAGTATTTAAGGCTATCATGATCCGTTTTTACCTTGAAGTGTCTTCCCATTAGGTAGGGTCGCCATTTCTTAAGTGCATGGAGTATTGCCAACATTTCCTTCTCATAAATAGCTTTGCTTAAAAACTTTCCCTTGATTGGACGACTTTCAAAAGCAATGGGTCTTTCATCTTGCATTAGAACAACACCAATTCCATTTCCTGAAGCATCACATTCCACAATAAAGGTTTTTGTGAAGTCCGGTGTAGCTAAGACCGGTGCTTGGCACATTGCCTCTTTAAGATGTTCAAAGGCCTTTGTTGCTTCCGGAGTCCATGAAAATGCATCTTTCTTCAATAATGTTGTTAGAGGTGCTGCTATTCTCCCATAATTCTTAACAAACTTGCGATAATACCCTGTCAACCCAAGAAATCCTCGCAGATGCTTTATGGATGTGGGGATTTTCCATTCCTTAATGGCTTTAATTTTGCTAGGGTCTACCTTAACTCCTTCATGAGATACAATATGACCCAAATATTCCACCTCCTGGACTCCAAAGAAACATTTGGATCTTTTTGCATATAATTGTTTCTCCTCCAATAGTTGTAGCACCTTGTCAACATGTTCAACATGATCCTTCCAAGACTTGCTGTAGATTAGTATATCATCAAAAAATACTAACACAAATTTTCTAAGGAATGGTTTGAAAATTGAATTCATCAAACCTTGAAATGTTGAAGGTGCATTGGTAAGGCCAAAAGGCATGACCAAAAATTCATAATGACCCTCATGAGTTCTAAATGCCGTTTTCGGAATGTCTTCAATCTTCATTCTGATTTGATGATATATCGAACGAAGATCCAACTTGGTGAAGTAAATTGATCCATGCAATTCATCCAGTAATTCATCAATGACAGGAATGGGGAACTTATCTTTAATAGTGAGCTTGTTGAGCTCCCTATAATCCGGACACATGCGCCATGATCCATCCTTCTTGTGCACCAATACTACTGGAGCAGAGAAAGAACTTTGACTTGGTTGAATTATACCAGCCTCTAGCATTTCTGCAACCATACGTTCAATTTCACTTTTTTGGACATAGGGATATCTGTACGGCCTGATGTTTGGAGGAACACTTCCTGGAATCAGATGAATAGCATGATCATGATCACGCATAGGTGGGAGACCTTTGGGAGTCTCAAATACCTTGGAATGATTGTCCAGGACTTTTTGGAGATCTGGAGAAATAGATGATTCCGATGTGGAAACATCTAGCGAACATAATTGTGCAATTACACCTCTTTGCTCCTTTTTTAGAAGCTTTGTCATACCATTAGAGCTGATTATCTTTCCTGGTTTCCCTGCAATACCCCTTAATTCAACTTCCTTTCCTTCCGTAGAAAATTTGATGAAAAGTTCTTGAAAATTAAAAGCTATTGTACCCAAGGATTGTAGCCATTGGACTCCTAGTACAACATCAGCACCTCCCATTGGAATGGAAAGCATTGGGCTAGTCAATACATATTCTCCCATGGATAGCTTGATATTATGGCACTTTCCAGAGCAATTTATTGTTCCTCCATTTGCAATCATCACTTGACACTCTGGTGCTGGATATAGGAAGCAATTCAATTCTTTTGCTACCCTACAATGAATAAAATTGTGGGTGCTTCCTGAATCAATCAACACTATTACCTTTTTCTTCTTGATTTGTCCTTCTATCTTGATGGTTTGAGGAGTGGTAATTCCCGCCAATGCATTACAAGATATGGTCGGATTTATTTGTTCTTCATCTAGGCTTTGTTCCTGGAGTATATCTTCTTCTTTTGACCTTTCTTGCTCCTTTTCTTCTTCCTCTTCACAATCTATGTAGAATAATTTCTTCTCAGCACACTTATGACCTTTAGTGTATTTGCTATCACAACTGTAACAAAGCCCTTTTGCTCTTTTTTCTTCCAATTGTTGTGGTGTCAACCTTATAGGTTGTGGAAGACTAGGGGCAACAACACTTCCGTCTTTATAGTTGTGAGTGGTATGCTTCCTAGTTGCCATAATTTTGCTTTCCATTCTAACCTGAATGCCTTCTCTAATGAATCAGGTTCCCAAAGGCGAACATCATGTTGGATATTATCCTTTAAAAACCCTATGAACACATCAATCCTATGCTCCTCTGGAATATCTTTTACCCTTATGTTCAATTTTTGGAACTCCTCAATGTGCTCCATTACTGAACCCTTTTGTTTGAGACTTATCAATTGGCTAAAAAAAGTGTTGCTTTTTGTATCTTCATAATGTGCTATCAATTCTTCCGTAAAAATTGCCCAAGTGATAAATTGTTTACGAGAGCAAAGCCATTGATACCATACAAACTGATTTGGTTCCAAATATACAGTTGCCATACGTACCTTTTGTGTGTTTTGCACATTATTGAGATCGAAGAATTGCTCCATCTGTAATATCCATGTGGCGGGATCCTTGCCATCAAACTTCCTCATATCGATTTTTGGAATATGGTGAGTCTTCGATCCAAAATTAGCATCTATGGAATCATGATTAACATTTCTTTTGTTCTCATCATGAGTTTCCTTTAGTACCCTTTCACCCTTAGGGACTATTTCTTGTAGCAACTTATTCATATTTATCTTCAATTCGTCCATGTCTGTCTTCAAATCTATCTTCAAATCATCCATCTTAGCTTCCACGTCAATCATCTTAGCTTCTACGCCTTTCTTTAAACAGTCCATCTTAGCTTCTACACCTTTCTTTAAACCATCCATCTTAGCTTCTACATCTTTCTTTAAACCATCCATCTTAGATTCTGTTCCTTTTTGTGCAAGGGACAGTTGTTGCACTTGGTCTTGTAATTTTGATATATCATGTTGCATTTCTTCCTCTTCTTCATGAGTCATGCTAGAGATTTCAGGTTCCTTACTAGGTGTTTGCATTTTCTTTCCTCGGGGCATCATTTACCGATAATAATGCTCTACTATGCCCCTTGAATTCCTTCAAAATAAATTTTCAAACCAAGCTTAAGCAAAAATTTAAGAAAATCTACACACCTTTTTTCACTTTGTAGGAGCTCGATATTGCCTCTAATGTATCTCTGTAGTTTCCAACCATCTACTTCTGAATTTGCGAGTTGTAGTAGCCCTCTGTGTCCTCTTTCCAATGCCACAAGTCTGACCCAAATTGGATTCTCCAAGGAAGAGTTATGTGAAATCTCCCACAGTGACTTGCTTATAGACTAGTTCAGTAGAGCGAACTTGTATGACGTTCCACGATTCACTGTTTCAACCTTTGGATCTAAAACAAGCATACAAGAAACTACAGTCCGTCCTCTTTCTGTAACTTCTTACTAAATTTCAATCCGATCCCCAGAGAGAAAGTTATGACGATTTTCCCCAGGTCACCTGTTTTGAATGTAATTCAGGAGTCTGCAAAAAGACCAACTTCCTCAGATCATATCTCCGCAAATATCGCGTGAAAAGCTCTGAAATTCGCACCCAAGTTTCAGCACGATTTCTTCTCAAATGGGGTTTTTCTGCGACTTTTGAAACGTCACAGAAAAAAAGTTATAGCGAAAATTCCACGATGACCTGTTTGGAGCAGCGAAACCCTAGAATCCAAAGCTCTGATACCAAATGTTATGAAACCAGCTTAAGAAAAGATAGTTCAACGCCTTAGAATTCAGCCTCTTCGAGGGGGCAACCTCCTTTACATTACATAAATTAACAATTCTTCGATGCTTCAAATGACAAAACCTCCTTTCTATATATAAGAGTCTAAGGAGTCACAATATAATCCATCCGACCTAACAATAATAATATAAAGCCACAAAAATAACAATAGAGGGATTCCATGGGGCACAGAAATAACAACATGGGGGTAATAGGGGCACAACAATATAAATAAGGGGTATAACTACAATAGTAATGGGGTAATCACTAGTATTATAGGGACCCAACATGTAGTTTATTGTACTAACATTGGTATTATAGCATTTGAGAAAGGAAAGCCAAATATTGTTGAAGGTAATTGGAATAAAGAAATTCCAAAGGAGTTGGGTAAGAGTTCATGAGTTATGGTTTTGTTTCATGTAATTAGAGAAATGTTTTAGAAAGAGATTCAAGATATTTTGCAAAGTGTTTGAAAAAATCCGTGAATGAGAAATGGTATTATTTGTTTTATCATTATGCATGAATAAGTGTTAACTTGTAGCCTTTCAAAGAAGGAAATAGATGCATACCTGAAATATACTAGGGGGATTCACTAGATTAGTTGTTGAAATAAAAATGCTAAAAAAGAAAATGGAAGCTAGGAGTTTTAAAGAGAATCATTGATGTAATTTTCAATCATTATGTATTGCAATAGTTCAGGATGCTTGCCATGGGTTTGTAGGAATGATTGAATGAAAATAATGCTTGATGAATCTCAAATCCCTTCAATTCACTTATTTTGAAAGGAATTTAGACAACACATAAGTAATTATAATGTAATTATAGGTTGTTATTTGTTTTTAATAGCAGTAGATTCAAGCTTGCACGTCACCTGTTTGACAAAATTTGTAAATGAAATTCCTGGAGTTAACATATTTGCTAGTTTTTAAAAACGCATCAATGCATGGTTTAGTACCGATTCAGGACAACATCAGGGGTTATCCACGCCAATTGGCCTATGACCCCTAATTTGATTCCAAAAAAATACTTTTCAAAACCTAGATTGTTAGGCCCCTATACTACTAGTGTAACCCCTTATTGTTATTAGTACAACCCCCTTATTATATTTTTGTACCCATGTAGTCCCCATATTGTTATTATTGTGCCCCATAGAAGCCCACTATTGTTATTATTGTGCCCTTACATTATTATTGTTATGTCGGCTCTGATTATATTATGACCCCTTAGACTCCTATATATAGAAAGGAGGTCTTGTCATTTGTATCATTTAAGAATTGTTCATTTGTGTAATGTAAAGTAGGTTGCACCCTCGAAGAGGTTCAATTCTAAGGCGTTGACTATCTTTTCTATCTTTTTGTGAGCTGGTTTCATAATATTTGGTATCAAAGCTTTGGATTCTAGGGTTTCGCTACTCTAAATAGGTCATCATGGAATTTTCACTATAATTGTTTTTTTGTGACGTTTCAGATGCTAAAAAAAAAACCCATTTCGGTTGAAATTGTTCTGAACCTCGAGTTTGAATTTCAAAGCTTTTCGTGCTCTATTTGCGGAGATATGATCTGAGGAAGCTGGCCTTTCCGTAGACTCCCGAATTACATTCCAAACAGGTGACCTAGGGAAAATCTTCATAACTTTTGTTTTGAGCATCAGATTGAAATTTCGTAAGAAGTTACAGAAAGAGGACAGACTGCAGTTTCCTGTATATATTCTTTAGATCCTTAGGTTAACACAGTGACACGTGGCATTTCATACAAGTTTTCTCTTCTGAGAAGGTATATAATCAGGTCATCTTGGGAGATTGTACATAACTCTTTCTTGGAGAATCTAAATTCGATCAGACTGGTGGCATCGGAAAGAGGACGCAGAGGGCTATTGCAGGTCGCAATTTGAGAACTGGAAGAACCAAAATTATAGAGTTATAGTCATTTCAAGATCGAGCTACTAAAATCAAGAAAAGGTGATATGAGGAAGTTTGATGGCAAGGATCCGGTAAATTGGATACTTCAGATGGAGCAATATTTTGATCTACATGGTGTACCACTGTTACAAAAGGTATGAATTGCATCTTCATACTTAGAACTGGATCAATTTTTATGGTATAAAGGGCTTTGTTCTCGTAAAAAAATTGTTACGTGGTCAATTTTCATGGAGGAAATGATAGCACATTATGAGGATACAAAGAGCAACACCTTCTTTAGAGCAACACCACAACAATTGGAAAGAGAAAAAGGGCTTTGTTACAAAGTGGAAAGTAAAATTATGGCAATAAGGAAGTCTACCCCTCACAACTATAATAATGGAAGTGTTGTTTCTTCTAGCCTTCCACAACCTACAAGGGTTACACCACAAAAAAATAAAAAAAGGGCTTTGTTACAATTGTGATAGAAAATGCACTAAAGGTCATAAGTGTGCTGAGAAGAAATTATTTTATATAGAGTATGAAGAGGAGGAAGAAAAGGATCAAGAAACATCAAAAGAAGAGGATATGCGCTAGGACCCAACCCCAGAGAAAGAAGAAATGAATCTGACCATATCTTGTAAAGCAATGGCAAGAATTACCACTCCTCAAACTCTCAAGATAGAAGCACATATCAAGAAGAAAAAGGTTCAAGAAGTGAGAGATCACATCGAGAAAGAAGAAATGAATCCAACCATATCTTGTAATGCATTGGCCAGAATTACCACTCCTCAAACTATCAAGATAGAAGGACATATCAAGAAGAAAAATGTTCAAGAAGTGAAAGATCACATCGAGCATCAAGAAATGAATCCAACCATATCTTGTAAAGCATTGGAAGAAATTACCACTCCCCAAACTCTCAAAATAGAAGGACATATCAAGAAGAAGAAGGTTCAAACAGTGAAATATCAGGAAGAAAAGCATAAAGAAACATCAAAAGAAAAGGATACTCACCAGGAACCAACCCCAGAGAAAGAGGAAATGAATCCGACCATATCTTGTAATGCATTCGTTGGAATTACCACTCCTAAAACTGTAAAGATAGAAGGACATATCAAGAAAAAAAAGGTAATAGTGTTGATTGATTCAGGTAGTACCCATAGTTTTATTGATTGTAATATAGCCAAGGACTTGAATTGCTTCCTAGATCCAGCACCAGAGTGTCAAGTGACGGTTGTAAGTGGAGGAACCATAAATTGCTCTAGAAAGTGCCATAATATCAAGCTATCCATGGAAGAATATGTATTGAATAGCCCAATGTTTTCTGTTCCAATAAGTGGTGCTAATGTTGTACTAGGAGTCCAATGGCTACAATCCGTAGGTACAATAGCCTTTAATTTTCAAGAACTTTTTATGAAATTTTCTTCGGAAGGAAAGGAAGTTGAATTAAGGGGTCACAGGGAAACTAGGAAAGATAATCAACTATGATGGAATGACAAAGCTTCTAAAGAAAGAACAATGAGGCGTAATTGCACAATTATGTTCGCTAACTATTCGCACATCGAAATCATGTATTTCTCCATATCTCCAAAAAGTCTTGGACAATCATTCCAAGGTATTTGAGACTCCCAAAGGTCTCCCACATATTCGTGATTATGATCATGCTATTCATTTTATTCCAGGATGTGTTCCTCCAAATGTCAAGCCTTATAGATATCCATATGCCCAAAGGAGTGAAATGAAACATATGGTTGCATAAATGGTAGAGGTTGGTACAATTATCCAACCAATTTTGATAAACAAAGGAAGGCATGAATCGAAGAATGGCGAAGCAGGGTGGGAACTCATTCAAAAGTTGCCGAATATCCCAGTTCCAACAATATTGCCAGAACTTGACAAGGAAGGAAAAATCATATTGGAACCTGAAGCATTTACAGAACCGAGAAGTCGACAGCTACAAAATCGATCAATTTCAAAGCATCTCATCAAGTGGAAGAACTTACCTGTTGAAGATTTCACATGGAAGGACAAGAATTTTATACAGAAGCATCAAGAACTACTCAAGCATTGAGGAAAACACTTTTTGAAGGAGAGGGGCATGTTAGGCCCCTATAATACTAGTGTAACCCCTTATTGTTATTAGTACAACCCCCTTATTATATTGTTGTACCCATGTAGTCCCCATATTGTTATTATTGTGCCCCATAGAAGCCCACTATTGTTATTATTGTGCCCTTACATTATTATTGTTATGTCGGCTCTGATTATATTATGACCCCTTAGACTCCTATATATAGAAAGGAGGTCTTGTCACTTGTATCATCTAAGAATTATTCATTTGTGTAATGTAAAGGAGGTTGCCCCCTCGAAGAGGCTGAATTCTAAGGCGTTGATCTATCTTTTCTATCTTTTTGTGAGCTAGTTTCATAACATAGATCATAAATATGGGCGATTTTGAAGATTGTTGCTGCCAACTGTGTGTGCCTATTGTCAAGTTTTGGGTGAAAGAATAAGATGATTTACTCCCCGTGATTTTGCAGATTGCTGCTGCCAACTGTGTGTGCCTGTTGTCAAGTTTTGGGCGAAATAATAAGATGATTTAGTCCCTATTTTAATATTGTGTCATTTGAAGAATTAATCTATAAATTTTATGAGCTAAATAGGTGGAGGGAGAATCTTATATTCACGTCAAATTTTCTTAGAAGGTTGTGGCTTCCAAGTGTTTGACAAAATGCCTCAATGAGAGTAGATTGCATGCTTGCAAAGTGTTTGTCAAAAGGCCTCAGTGGCTATAGCTCGTAGATTGCATGCTTGCAAAGTGTTTGTCAAAATTTCAATGGATGTATTTTTTGTGCATACAAATTGTTAGAGTAAATGTCCTACTTACTGTAGCTTTTATGCAATAGAAAATTTATGAATAAATTATTTAATGGATATAACTTCCTTTGTCTGCAAGTTTTTGTATGAATGTGAAAATGCATTTAATGAGTTGTTGAAGTGTGAATAGAGAACATGATAGTTGCTACTTTTATTATCTAAATATTTCATTTAAAAAATGGTTGTTGTTGGAAACAATTTTACAACGACTAATTCTTTAGGAATTTGTGCAAATGAGCATAATAAGTTTTGTATGAGCTGCATTTATTCATGGGTGCATTCTTGTGCTTCAATGATCGTAGAAAAAAACTTCTTGTGCCCAATTTATGTAGGTCCATTGTTTTACTTGGCACATTTTGAAGAATAATATGCTTCTAAATTGGTAACATTAGTTTCTCTTGCTGCAACATTGATAATACAATTCTCACAATTGAAGCATTAGCTTAATACTTGGGATTGGGAATTTTAATTGATGAATTTGGAAATGTTTTTGGGTCAATATATTTTGTGATATTAAGAGAAAGTTATCCCCGAATTCTTATGTTATATTCTTACATTGAAATAACTAAAGGATCATGGTTACATGATAGCTAAGTTAGTCATATTATGAGTAAAAAAAAAAAAATGAGTAATAGTATTCAATGTGACCTTTACTTCTCTATACTAAAGATGGTTGGTAAGGTGGGACCTTACACATGTTGATATGGTCTCTGTTGGTTCTCTAAGCTCGATGACCCAATACATATTCTCAAGATGAGCATCCCACCATGATTGTGCCAAGCCCTCCAATGGTAGACTAGTGATTTGAAATTTCATTTCCTCTTCCATCATTTATGTTCTAAAATAGTTGGAGAGACTATGAAGCCAAGAATCGACAACCTCACCATTCATTTGGCCTTACAAGTTGGGAAATTAAAAGTGTGTATCTAGATATGTTTTCCCTGGAGTGCGTTGTTGTTTTTGCAACATAATTAGCTCTTTAAAATCCATGGCTAAATCATGGATTGGTGAGTCCTTAGTTAAGGGTTCTCGATAGGGCGACATGATTTTCATCCACCAGAGGGATAGAAATGTATGACCCAAAAAAATCTTCGAACAAGTGGATGGCTTCCAAGGTCTTATGCTTTGATACCAATTGATCTACCTGCATATCTAATCCAAAAAATCACATAAAATAACAATATAGATTTGAGAAAAGAGAATAACACATAAGTTTTAGAAACAATACCAAAAACATATTATGAGCAAGAGATGAGCATTTTATAAACAATGCAAACATTCTCCTTATTTAATTTTTAATTACGAAATATATTGCATAAAAATGAAATACATTATTAGATAAAACAAATACATTGAGATGTTTCCTTTTTTTCTACTCTTAAATGTTTCCAAGGAAGGAGTGCACTTTTTCTTGATTTCCCAATCAGTTAGATGTTTCTGATTTGTGTGCCTTTCTTGATTTCCCACTAATGCTCTCGACTCTATAAAATTAAAGAACATAGCTTTGTTCCATTAGAAAGCTAGGCAAAAGCAAAAAGTGGTCAGCAGGCTTATAAAGATTAGTTACGAATGCTATATATGTTTATCATGTCCTATATTTAGGATAATACCATTTGTTTGCTTAAATGAGGATATTTCACTTTGGGTATAATTTGACTAGGATTCACTACCTGCCGCCTTAGAAGCACAACTAGAACTCAATGAGCATAACAATACATTCAGGGACAATCAAGTGAGTCTTCCATAATTGTAGTAGCATAAGTCAATGTAATTTTTGTAGTTTTCTATCTCTTTTTGTTTTGTCTTGCATACCTGCCTTGTTTGATTTGCAGTAGAGCAGTTTGGGATAAGGGAATGGAAATGAATAAAAGGGAGGTTGGGTGTTTATGTAGAGATGGGGTTGATTATTTAGATGGGTATTTCCACCAGGGGAATAAGTTTCTAGGTGGGACGAGGGTACTGAAAAAGGAGAAAATCAGAGAAGAAGATGAATTTGAGGGGTTGATCAGAAGGGATTTTGGGCATCATGAGAAGGGTGTGGCCCACATCAATAATGGAACCTTTGGGTTCCTCACTTGTTCTATGTTATCCTTGCTACGAATGATTAGAAGGCAAAAATATTGAATGTTCTAGTCCTTGAAAAGCTCCATTTTTTTGGGATAAATTATATGTTTAAAAGAAAGATCATAAATTCGTTATCCGTGAGTACTGTATGGTCACTTACATTGAAACAAAAGCACAAGGAAAATCAATAAAACAAAACTATACATTTACCTTTTGCTGCAAATGTATAAATAAGCTAGCTCACTTAGGTATGGATGCAACTAAAGATGCAACTAAAGAACATACTCAATGCTCCAAGGAGTCAAGGGTATACACAGGTCATACAAATCCTGGTTTAATTTCTCCATTTAAATAGGCTATATTTCACATGAATACTATGGGGCAATATCATGGGTCATTTTCATTTTTTATTATCGTTTTATTTTTATAGGGTTTTTTACTCTATATATATATATATATATATATATCTATATATATATATATATATATATATATATATATATATATATATATATATATATATATATATATATATATATATATATATATATATATATATATATATATATTTTAACCTAGTTAAAATGTTTATATTACATTACATTACAACATATTTACTACACTAGGTTGGAGAGTTCTCTGCAACTTGCAATTAGGTTGAGAGGGTCAATACCACGGGTTCTTAATACCATGAGTCGTTTTTATTTTTATAGAGTTATTTTATTTTATTATTTTTGGTTTTATTTTATTTGATTTTGATTGAGTTAAAATGTTTACATTACATTACAATATCTCTACTATACTGGGTTGGAGAAAGTGCAAAACAATATATTATTAAATATGTAAAAATATATATTATTAAAAAATGAAAAAATAAAATAGTTATATTTTAAATTTCATTAAAATTAGTTGACAGATTAGAAATATTAATGAACTATTATTCAATTTATTTTTTTTTGCTAATTATTAAAAAAATAATGTTATATTTAAATTTTGATTTTAATGATTAATTATAATTGAATAGTTATTAATTTATTGTAATAAATTATATATATATATATATATATATATATATATATATATATACGGTAGAGATTAAAAAACAAAAGAAATAAAAATAAATTTTAGAAAAAAATTTTATAAATATAAATGTAAACAAAGTCGATTTTTTTTAATAAATCACTTATTATTATATTAAAAATATTAAAATTAAGTAAAGGAAATAATAGTAAACATAGATGTAGACCACGTAAATTAAAAGGGGGAAAAACAAAAAAACAACCGCATTAAAATAAATTGCGTTATGAAAACTATAGTTCATGGATAATGATTTTGTGAAAAGTACATCTGTTTTTTGAATTTTGATCTTGGGTGAGAACACTTTTGCCTCTCTTTGATTGAATGTTACCCATATCAATCAAATTTCATTAATGCGTACAAAGAGCGAATCTCACTTATCAATGAGAGACCTGTTTCATGCATCATCAAATTTCATTAATGTGTACAAAGAGCGAATTTCACTTATCAATGAGATACCTGTTTCATGCATCATCACAAGGGATACAATTTTATTTAGTCTTTGATGTGATTTCATCGTTAATTTGAAATTGAAAAAAAAAAAAAAAAAATTAAAGGGATTGTTTTGGAATATTTTTATATTAAATTGTATATAAATATTAATATAAATTTATTTTAAGTATGGATTTAACATGAATAGAGAGATCAATTTTTTTCTCATGTAAATTTTTTAAAAATACAAAATACAATGTGTTATTTTTCATTGTTTAAATTATATTTTTAAATGTTAAATAGAATATATATAGGATCAATTAAAAAATTTAACCCCACACACACACACACATATATATATATATATTTTGATATATATGAAGTTGATATCGACATAAATTAGTTAAAATAAATTTTCAAATCGTTTATATAAATCTCTTGTTGAAATATTTTTGAAAAATATTAGATGTAAACATTTTATTCACACATTTTTTTATTTCTAATTACTTTACAACATACCTTTTTTTTTAATTATACATATTATTTTTCTATTTAAAATCTTATTTTTAAATTTAAATTTTTATTTTAAAGGGGCAGAATGACAAATAAACCTGCACATCCCTTTATACTGAATTGTATTGTAGAATGAGCTTCTCGACTTAATCCCTTTATACTAAATTGTAAAATGAACCATTTAACTCGACAATATCCTCCAAAATTATAATATTAATTTTTAAATAAAAAATATTTGAATAGGAAAATGATATTGCATACCATTCGTAAGACATATAATAAAACAAGTGCTAATTATATAACTCATCCTTTCGACAAAAATGTTTTTGCATATCTATCTAAATTTACAATGATTTGTTATAATTAATATTCACCGTTTTATTTAAGTCAATTTAGAATCCATCAATTACAATTTTACTACTAAAATATTGTAGAATATATTAATATTAACAAGTTATTTTTATAATTTAGTTTATTTATGGTTTATTTAAGTCAATTTAGAATTAAACAATTACAATTTTACTGATAAAATATTTTTGAATATATTAACATTAATAAGTTATTTTTATAATTTATTTATTTATGGTTTATTTAAGTCAATTTACAATCAGGGAATTGTAATTTTATTAGTAAAATATTTTAGAATATAGATAAATTGAATAAATATGATTGTCTTTTATAGAGTTTTATTATTAAATTTTTTATAATTTAGTTAGAAAATATAGATATTACATTATTAGAAATGAAAATTATTAACAATTATATAATGGTTAACAATTTATTTTTATTTATTTATTTATTTTATTTTATTTTATTTTATTTTATCTATTCGACTAACCTAAGTATTCATGGGGGATTTGAACCAGTGACCTATCGCAAGGAGTGCGATAACAGTGCACCCATTCACTGTCAATCCAAAGCCCCGTGGGCTTATAATGGTCAACAATTAGCAATTATTATAAAATAATATTAACAATTATATAATGGTAAACGATTAACAATTATTATAAAAGAACATAATAATTTAGTAAGATATTAATTAAGGATGTAACTATATAAGTCGAATTCAATCTAATGTTGAGTTGGTAGAAAGTAATTTTTTTAGATAGATTTGCTCCGTACAAATATTTCGTGGACATAGTAGTCATCGATCTCCAAGGACCGTGAACCACATAGAAAAAAACATAAATGCAACTATTATTTAGTTGAGTCAAACACTCTAAAAACGTTTTTTAAACATCATTAGCTTAAATTAAAAAAGGTGTATTTTGTTTATTTAAAAACTTATAATCACTAATATTTCAAATTCAAAATTTCCACTTAAATATTAATGGGAATATTAGTGATTATTCCCATTTTTCTCTTTAATAATGGGAATCAGTAACATACATACATACATACATACATACATACATATATATATATATATCTATATCGCTTCAATAAATACCAAAAATAATATATATGGATTATGTGGAAGAAACTCTCTATCTATTTTTTTCGACCAGTAGGAAGTCTCATTCTCATTTTCATAGCCTTTTGATGGATTCATTGGAACCAACTTCATTTTGAATGTGCATGCTCCGATCATCCACTCCAAATTTGCGCTCATCATCAAGAATCACTTTTTCCAACCAACTTCATTTTGAATGTGCATGCTCCGATCATCCACTCCAAATTTGCGCTCATCATCAAGAATCACTTTTTCCAACTAGAAAGTCTCATTCACATTTTCATAGCCTTTAATTTCCTTGTCATATTAGTTTTCCTTATCACTTTTTTCTTTGATAAATTCAATAGAAACAGCTTGTTTTGAAGATGAATGTTTCAATTGCATACTCCAAATTTGTGCTCATCATCACAAAGCAACTTTATTTTAAACTTAATGAATAATGCATTAAGCTCCTTGTAAATGAAAAGAAATGAGTTGCTAAACTCCTTTGGAAATACTTTCATTTTATGCAGGGTGCTTCCCTACTCTAATTTAAAACAAGGAGGGATTGGCCTTAAGCATCATGCCCTAGATATCTCCTTTGGGTGCTTTGCCAATTGTGTCTCTAACCTTGCATAAGGCCACTAATAATGAGCAACCCTATAATCATTTATCTGTAATGGAGTTCGATCCAAAATGGGCTTTCTTTAAGGATTCTAATTCCTGGGGTGCTTTCATACCAAATGGGAAAGCTACAACATAGATTATAAACGTGTCATCAATGCAACCATTGCAAAAATTCTATAACTAAAATGCTAGCGAATAATAGTAGGGACAGTGAGGTTAAAACAAGATGTGGTTGTTGAAATATGGAATAAAAAGTGTGGATGTGGGAGAAAATGAGGTAACGTGTGGATTTCACATATGATTACCCAAAAAAAAAACAAAACATCGGGAACTTCAAGCGGATCATTGAGAACAATCTTCTTCATGGTGGTTCTATATTGTTTATCCTTATTGTTTAGTTCTATATTGTTTATCCTTATTGTTTAAGCAATCATTCTGACATTTACTTGATGCGTTTATGAGATCATACCCACATGTACTTAATGGATTTTGGGGAAAAGAGTCACATTATTTTGTCATGGAAATATTTTCATCTATTTGATAACAAAGCAGTGCTCAACACAATGTCCATCGAATATTTTAGAACCATATGCATGGTCAAATGAATATAGTCATTTGAAATATATTGGTAAGGTTATTGAATGGACAAAGCTATGGCAAGTGTAGTAAGTGATATTGAAACTCACTAAAAATACCTTTCGTTAAAATGATGATCAATGGTGAAGAAGTTTCTAATTATTCAACACATCATTTTTAACGAGTAATTACATTAAAATAAAAAAAAAACATTTACAATATAATTATTCAACTAAGTTTTCAAAATAGATTCAATAAAATAATTTTATTAAATCTAATAAAATTATATAATTATATATATATATTAAAGAAACAAATATATTTGGTATTATAGCTATATAATTTTAAAACCATAACCTTTTACAACATGTGCCATGATATTTTCATATGATATCCAAAATTCTTGCCCTATTACATTACATTAAGGATTTTCTTCTTATTGCATACTATTAAACTAAAAAGATTTTTACCATAGATTCTCCCAAAAACTTTATTATAGACTACATATCAACATAACATATATCCAGATAAAAGTTAAATGGAATTATAGGTCCTCCATAGTTGGAGCAACTTGGACTCCGCAATGGGCTGCACGTGGTTCACCCGTGAACAGGGTTGGAATTTAAAAAAAGACCAGCCCGTCAAATTTGATGTTTTTCATAGTTTCCAACTTGTTTTCATAGTTTCAAGGTAGATTTTTGATGGTTTTGTAATTTTTAACCTGTATTTGAAGGGAAAATCACGCCATGACGGACAATTTGCCTGTCAAATTCCAACCCTGCCCGTGAATCCTCAACGCTGGTGCTAACTTCCTCCCTTTGTTCCACATTCATCGCTATCTCCTGATTTTCGTTGTCTCCCTAGTGGCGTGCCATAACATTTCCTTCCAACCTCCTTTCTATGTTTTCGACCTTGAATTCCATCATATCTGTGATCAACTGCAAGCACTCCAATTTTAACTCCAGCAACCCCAACTGAAGGGAGAGTAGTTCTTTACTTGATTTGAATTTTGTTAGCTGCATCTTTGCATTGTGAGATGTCAACATGATTAAAAATTCCACTACCCCGCAATCCTAGCCATATGAACACCAAGCTCTTCACTAACCTCACCCTCGACTTGCTCCATTTCTGCCTGAATTTCCCATAATATCTGTCTCAACGTTATGAGAAATTGAACAACTTTCTCCTTGATTTCATGAACTCTAGAAAACTCCATATATAATGGCGAATTTCCTATCCTGGTCACATTCCAGTGGCCTGCCACATTGAAGGGTGTTGTGCTCGTCAAGACCACTTGCATTGGGTTCATTAAAAACTCAATTCAGAAACTCTATAATTTGAAACCCTGTCCTTCGTCAAAATGGTACGCTAGAATAGTGTTTGAATTGCGTTTTTGATGGTGGAAATGGATTCAACGCCATAAAAAACGTCTAGGACACCTAAAATTTTGAAATTTAACAACTATAACTTGGATTTACAAAAATCCTTGCCGGATTTTCTCTAAATATAACCGAAATTTCTATAACTTTCTGGGCAACTCCTTCGCCTCGTTAGACTACGCGCATTTGAAATATCCCTGTTATCAAATTCTTGTTGATCTGTCTGTTGGGTTCCAGATCCAAGCTTACGTCACCGGTCCAGGTGTCCATGAAAACACAATTAACCATATTTTCATGATGCCTCCTATGCAATATAATTAATGTGAAAATTGATTTGAGAGGATCCTGTATTAAAACCAACATTTGGTCCCTATTCCCAAGCTTAGTTTGCCTCATAATCACCATTAATTCTAGCAACATATTCAACATTAGGGAAGTGGTTTTAATATTATTCCCTCCTCGTTATTTATCCTTAGTTCCCCGAGATTTAATAAAACTCCACAGTTGGCCATGAAATCAACTTTTTTTAAGTGCCTTTTGATATCATGAAAGTCGATGGAATCAAAATATTTGATTAACAACTTGATCCTATGTAAGACCAAAGAGAGCCCAGGATGTTATTTCTTGTGAAACTTTATCACTTATTGAATGATGATCTTGGAGTCCAAAAAAACCCTTTAGATGCGATTGTCACCCTAGTCCCCAAGCAAATTTCAACTAGAATAAAATCCCACATATTACAACAGGTTCATTAATTATTTACTCTATGATAACTTATTCGAAATATCACTCTAAATAGACCGAAAATGTTATTCTTACATTCCTTTTCCTCGTTAACATGGCCATATTCTAAACTATAATATTATGATCCCTCCCTCATTAACTAGATACATATGGCATACTTTTAAAACTGAGGATGTATTAGAGATGTATATGGATTACTAACAAAGAGGTGAAATCATAGTTTTATAAAGTGCACCTATATATCTACGGGTAGGTGCTTTAGGAATAATTTTAAGCCACAAACATATAATAACAAACACGAATAAAAATATCATTTAACTGTTTTATCTTCTTTTTCTTTCTCTTCTCTTTTTCTTCTTCTTTTTTTTTTGGCCAAAAATAAAAATTTGTTTAACCTTATATTCACATTAAATTTTAATTTAAAATATTTATTACAATATTTATATTCTAATCTTTTAACTCATCAAAATTGTTAATATTCTCATTTTTTAACTTATCCAAGATTTAAAAATAATCTCTAAACTTTTTAAGTACATAAATTAAATAATTTTTTTACCCTTTTTTTTGTTTAAATTAAACTAACAAAAAAAATCCCACAGAAAAATTGTCTATTTGCTATTTCATTGAAATCAAAATATACAAAATTATTGTTCCAATAAAAACTCTTGAATGTGTCTGTCAAAGATATGGCATTCTAAGAATCCAGAATATAAAATAGTCAAGCATAAAAACATGCAAGGTCCCAACAATTGTAAACAACTTTAGTTCAGAGAAACATGTTGGCATTCACCCTAAAGACATTAGTGATTGTTTCTTGAATCATTAAATGTCCTACAAGCAGGAGTAATGCTTCCTTTGATCTTTTTCCCACTTCAACATTGTGTTCCCTATTGATATGTGATACCTCTAACTCCTCAAAAAATTCTTGTAATTAACGAATTCTTTGTTACCAAGGATTTAGGGCCAAACTGTGTAATGTGCCAATCCCCAAGAACCAATCAATAACCACTTGAGAATCACCAAATATTTGTAAGAATTCACCTGCCTAGACATTGCAAAGTCAAGGATGAACCAAAACCCAATTAATTTTTCTTTATTATTAGTTCCAGGCCCCAATCCCAGGCTAAGAAGGAAAGTGTGATTGTTGTTTAGGTGAAATGCAACTCCCACTCCACATACCACCCTGACATGATTTTTGGCTCCATCAAAGAAGGCTCAAGCCTTCGAAGTACCTATCTTGGGTCCAATTCGAATTCTATTTTTCTTCTTTAAACCTTCTTTGTTGAGTTCCTGCATTGATATGGTCATTTTATGCACCATCGATATAATATTTGAGATATGATTATCAAAGATTTCTATTCTAGTGTAACCGTATATGCCAAAGGAACAATCCTAGAAGGGTAGAAAGATGCTCCAAAGATTGCGTTTTTATCAACTCTATGAGGCATTCCCTTAACGACCTACTCGACCACATCCCCACGCATGCCTCCTCAAACAATATTGTTCTCCACACTGCCTGCGAAGAAACACAATCCAAAGACAAGTGTGTCACTAACTATTAATTATCACGACTTCATGGGCATCTTGTAGGCCCTTCCCAACCTCACCTTTGGAGATTATCCTACATGAGGATCCTGTTATTTAGTGCCAACCAAAGAAAGAGACATATATTTAAAGGAAAACACCACTTATAAACAACGTTATACCATTGGCAAGGGTCTCACTCTATTTCTTGCGTCACACTCACATCATAAGCTATTTTTATTGTCACCACGCCATATTCTTTTTTCATTTTCCACATGAGTGTCTTTAGGAATCTACTTAGTTAAATGCGATTTTATGCAACTGAAAAGATAAATTTTGTCCATTCTCATGCTAGATTCTCTAAGACACTAAGAACATTAGCTAATTTCCAAGTTCTCAAGGACATCTCATTGGCCATGGTATCAACCGCTTCAGGAAATAAAGAAATTCCTCTATACTTTAACACCATTGCTAGATTTAAATAGATTATTTTGAGGCTGTTATAGGCAATTTTTTCACATCTAGTCAACATACCTTCAGCTAGATCAATCAACATCCTTTGACCTCCCTTTCATCATCCTTGCACAAAGCCCTTATAATGACTCATTCTAATCCCTGAGTTTCTACCTAAAAAAATCTTGTTTCAGTAATTTTAAGGACCAACGCTCCCTAGCCTCCTAATGGACATTGTTGACCACCAATTTTCTCCACTATGCACTTGCATTGATCACCAACAAGTTGCTCAGTGTTGGGGGTGCGTTGATTCTAGAAATTTGGGAAAAAGAGAGAGAATCCCAAAGCCTCTTATTCCAGAAGCCTCTAGGATATTTTGTAACCATTTACCTCAGATAAAAGTCTTGAATCCTATCCTATCCTAGCTTGGAGTTTTCATCCCTTATCCCTTGAGCTCATCCTCCCATCAAGAGTGGATCTCAAGCACAGATTGGTAAAAGGATAAGAATTCATGGACTACCTCCTTCACCTATATATTTACTACCATCCATAGACAAGGGTTTGGATTTTGGACAATGATTCTACCCTTATGCTGCTGATGTGAGAGATATATTTCCATGCATTATGGTGATTAGAGGTGCACTTTATGACAAGGAAATGACAAGTCAACTTGGAGGAGCTCTTTTACAATATCAACACCTATTTTTGGTTGTAACTCACTCCATTTCTATTAATGCAAAAAGTTCTTTGTTTTTCTATATATGATGTTATGGTTTCATATATTTTAATATTATGTTGATATATTGAATAAAGTGATTAGATGATGCTACTTAGATTCTGTGGATCATTGGATTGTGTTATCTAACTATGCAGGTTCTAATAATAGTGATCAGAGCTAGGATTGTAGCATTCAAGCCAAGGAAGGAGCGAAGCATACGACAGATTCCAGGTAGGATTCATCCCATTATCTATTTACTTTAAGGAAAACATTAGTCCCTTTGTTTTTCTGTTGTTCTAGGTCAGTCTATTAGGCCTAGGGAAGATACTTATGTTTGCGAGCATAGATTCTACATAAAAAATTGGTGAACGTACTAGGGAATGATGTATTCCCTTGGTAGTTTATTTTTTCATTGTGATTGTCTTACCTCTTCTCTAGACCTTTAATGTCTTATTCAGTTAAGAACAGACCTAGGAAGACCTTTCATTGAGTCTCAATTACAATCCTTGTGTCAGAACTTTGCATCCCTAGACCAATGGACCCTTTGGTCTTCTAACAAAGCGTTGCACCCCAGCTGAGCCTTCTTTGTGCCTGAGTTGCATAGCATTGGTGCCTCTTGAGCACCTGTGTTGGCCCCTATTCATGCACAAGTTTGTCTTTTCCTTGATTTTATCTTTGATCAACCTTGTTCCAACTACTCTTCCTTGAGTATTTGAGTGTATTATGGTTCCTCTAAAGCCTCCATTCGGTTTGATTTTGTTTTAATACCTTCGGTAAGGACTTGTTTAAAAATTTTCATATTTTCTTATCATTAGGTTGTTTGAAAACTGATTTTGTTTGATCATTGAGTGCTTAGATGAATTGGTGTTCTAGTCATTGTTCTAAAAAGCTTGTTTGAATTAGTGATTAGACTTTGCATCTTAGTTTTCTTCATTTTCAAAAATTAAGTGACTTGAAAAGAAAATATTTGCATTGGAATTTAGGGTTTTGTGTGTGCATCGAAATTGGAACTGTTGCATTGAAAAGGGAATTGTATTTTGCACATTGCTTGCTACATACTCTCTGTCTCTTCCCTTAAATATATTTTCATTGAATGAGAAAGATTCCATTTCCTTATGCTAGTTTGCATTTTAGGATATTCAAGTGACATTCATGGTGAGCCCCAAAACTGAAACCTAATTGAATATAAATAGTAAAATTTATTAAATCAACCTAAGGAGCATTGTAGCATTAACGCAAACATTTAGAGGTCTAGGCTAGAGTCGTGTTCTGATGTCGTTAAATGTAGGAATTGTCATTGTTTTACAACAATGTATCCTAGGTTTGAAATCATGTTCCACATACATGAGTGTATAGGATCGTTCTCCACATACCTTTGGGTATATTGGATGATGCTCCACAAACGTAAAGTATATGGGAACATTCTCATCGAACGAGTACATATTAGACAACACTACTACGGTCTGCACTTCTACGTATCGTCGAGTATATTTTAGAAGTCCCCTATAGGTTTCTATCCTTGCCATAGGTAACTGAGTCAACTGCCTTGTGTACTATGATACACCAAACACAACATTTAGGGAGGTTTCTTGCATGAACGTTAAGTCCTTGGTTCACCAAGGTGTATATTTTATTTTACAGTTGCTTGGTAATCCTTTATGCTTAGATTACCTTATTTTTGATTTATTTTTGTATTAATTTCTAAAATTTATTATCCAACATGGAAGAACAAAATCCCCCACTTTGTCGTTCATGTAGAATGCAAAATAATCCTCCTCTTCCACTAGAGTCTACTTTTGGCCGTCGTCAGAAGCATAAGAAGACACAAACTACTGAATTGGGAAATTTGAGAACTACTTCTAGTCCTCCTCTTTAATCTAATCAACTAGAACCATCTTTTCGTTTGAGTACTGAGCCTGATATTACCTCTACTCTTGCTGGTGAATCTAACACAATTGAAACAAAATCCCCTGAAACCTTATTTCCTGAGCTTATTGAACCTGACTACCCTGAGTCATATAATTTACTTCCTGAGGTTGTTGAACCCGAGGAACCTTGACTGTCTTCACCTATTACTTCAGATCCTTCTCCTTCTTTTCCTTTGTCTCATATAGAACCTCCAACTATATTTCTTGGACTCGATAGTGAACCTCTTCCATACGAACTTGTGAGTATTGAACAGATCCCGTAAAAGGAGCCTCGCCCCTATACTCCCGTTCATTGGAGTGGACTTAATTTTTATCAGATTGATCCTCTTCCCCCTCTTTAGACTCCAACATAGAATCCTTAACCTGATTCTTTAGACTCACCCGCAGATTTCTCAAGACAATCTTCCTTGGGATTGTTAACCATGACTAGATCTGATTTTACCTCCTAACTTGTGTCCACCACTATGGTTGAGACATCAAATGATTCTTCCTCATCTATGTTTGCAACATCACCAGAGGCATATGTGTATGCTGGCCCATCTGTTCCACTTGGTTATCAGTCTTTATCTAGTACCTTCTCTGGTGCAACTTCCAGTCCTTGGACCTCTCCCATGTCATCCATTTCAAGAATTCCATATGGTACTTCTCTTATGAACACCACTAAACCTGCTCCTTCTCCTCCACCTACACCTACAATTGAATAACATGCTAGCCCTTATGTTAGTGGGAAAGGTTATCTTCAACAACCTAACTCTCCTTATGTTGGGTGCCTCCATTTGGATTGCAGTTTCCTCCATCATACCCTCCTCCTATGGTAGAGGCACAACCTGTTGTTGGTATGCCTCAAATTGGTAATCAACCTTATTATAATCCTCCTTATCCTGGGATGGCTTCTAGTGTTTGGAAACCTACTTTTCCTGTCCAACCTGGTTCATTTTGGGACTGATTGTTGAATCCTCAACCTGTGTCGTCTTCATCTCAAATTCCTACCCATCCATCTATACCTCAACAAGCTCAAATACATGTAATTCAACCTTTACATGTTTTTGTTGCATCTCAATCTATTCTATCGATATCTGGTACCCCTCAGGTTCCACTTACCCAACCTTTACAAGGTACCTTACAGTCTCAACCGCTTGGGCAAGGTACTCCTCAAATTCCGATAGGATAGAATGTGTATAGTATGACACAACCCCAATCAAAGCCAACTTATGCCGAGATGATGTAAAATCCCGTAGGGCAACAATATAGACTTTACTAGGGTGTTCCTCAAGTGCCTTTTCAAGGCCAACATATCCAAACCCAACCATTCTAGCCTTTACATGGTTATCTTGGAGCTGGTCAACAAGGTTACACGTATGATGGTTACTAGAATCCTCATTATTCTGGTGCCTAGGTTCCTCTTTATTAGAAACCTCCTTATCCGGGAATTCAAGGACCTATTGCTCAGGTTATTCCTTCTTATCTAGCCTATCCTCCACCAGATTTTAAGTGGTAGTTACCTTTTGTGGCAATTCTCAAATTTCCAAATTTGACTCAGCTTACCAATGATCCCATCGCTCACTCACCTTGGTGGCCGATAATTCACACCAAATTGCCTTTAGATATCCCAAAATTCAATGGGAATCTTAGAGAAGACACGTCAAACCATGTCATGATGTATCATCTGTGGTGTTCTTCAAACTCCCTTAATGATGATTCCATGCGATTACATCTTTTTCAACATACTCTTACGGGTATTGCAGTTAAATGGTACATTGACTTACCTAGAGCTTCGTTTCATTATTTCAATTCCTTGGCTATGACCTTCCTTATGATTTTCCAGTTACGCATCCGATATGAAATTGGAATGGAACTTCTTACCAACTTCAAAAAAACTAAAGCCACTCACATTTTAGATCACATTCATGAGTGGTGGCATCATAATCAGTTGGCTAAGACCTATGTTCCAGATCAATTGTTAGTGAATTGGTTCATTAAATCCCTGTTGCCATCTATCACAGGGGATGTAGACAAAGGTAGAGTCATGATTGAAGAGCAAGTAATTTCTCATGCTCAGTATTTGGGCCTTACCTATACCCAATCTTGCACACTCTATGAGAAGATACTAGATGCTCCGAGACTTTCGAACGTTGTTCCTACCACTCCTAGTAAAGAATATCATGCTTCTTATGGAATCATTGGTTCTGCCAGTTCGCAGACAGTGAGCAAACCATTTAGTGTTTCTCTCAATGTTTCTATCCAAAACTCTTCATACAATCCTCCTATGGCTTCTTCTTTTGAGATAAATGTCGTTTCATCTGACAAAGGAAAATCTCAACAACAACCAGGAAGAAACAAGAAAGGAAAAGGCAAAATGAAGAAAGATTCTTCACCACAGTATAAACAAACAAATCAGTCCTCTGATGAGAAATGAAAGCCTCACTAACCATGTTTGATTTGCAATGAGGAGCACTTTACTCATGAATTTCCTCACCACGTGGAAGTGAATAAGTTTTAGGAACCCTCCACTTCTCTCGCTGTGTTGATTGACCCATTTCCCAATCAAGAGATCCATATTGTTGCTCGAGACCCATCTTCCTCTAACATGATTTTAATGCTTTCCTCCACAAAGCATAAATATGATGTTATGGTGGCTACTGGAAACAAGGACTATGGTAATGTGAATCCTCTGAATGGTCAGGCTACTGATCAACCTTCTAGTTCGACATCACCTCCATCTGATCCTCCTCCACCCACAATTCCTACGAAGTTAACTATTAAGCCTCTGAAGGGCATTATTGATAAATTTTCTTTCAACCTTCGTGCTAGGGATGCTCAAAATTATAACGTAGTTGAAGATATTTCTCCATCAGCTATGTCGACCCTTGAGGTGTTACAAAACTTCCTTGCCTAAAAAAAGGCTTTTATTTTGGCTATTAGATGCGTGGATCCTTGGATTCCAACCTAGTTGTTTTCAGTCATGAAAATTATACCCCTCGTTTTCTAGCTCAATTGGCCTTTATTATTCAGGTCATCGTCCATGGTAAGAATATTCATTGTTCTATTATGGGCGAGGGAGCCTTAGCCTACATCATGTATATGTCTTGCTAGAAATCGATTAGTTCACCTCAACTGAGTCAGTCACCTACCACATTGAAAGCTTTTGATGGGAGAACATATAAGCCTTGTGGTATTATGAATTCCTTACAAGTAGAATTAGGGGAAAAACTGTATCCATAGAAGTGGAAGTTATTGACGAACCTCTTGATTATAATCTTCTATTAGGTCGCATGTGGGTTTACGCCATGGTCGTAGTCATTTTGACTTATTTCCATATGATCGCCTTTCCTTATTGTGGCCATTGACCAACTCAGCTTTTTCACCTTCGATTCTCATGTTACTGGAAGTGTCCCACTTTTAGGGGAGATTCTATATTCTTATCAACATGTCGGGGTGGACTGTTGAAGGATTCCTCGCTCATGGGAACCTTTTCACTTCCTCCTCCTCCTCTTCTTGACAACTCATCTTCAGTTGCTTATATCAATATGATATCATCTTCTACTATCTAGACCAATCCATGGATTGTACCAGATGAAACTAGCATCCATAGTTTTGGTGACCAAATGTTGCTTAGCCCTATTGAACTTGATTACAAAGCTATCTATTTGGCTTGTGCAACTCATACCTTCTCTTCGATCAATTGGGTCGATCGATCATTGGATTATGGCACATCTTCTGATCCATTCTCTCACGTATTCTCTACCGATGAGAGAATCATGGAGATCATGATGCCAAACGATGTGTCATGGGATGATCATCACCATCATTCCTCCTTACCAGATTCCATTGAGGATAATCTTTTTGATGTGTATCTACCCAATATCTTTAAGTCTTTTACGAATTCCATTTCTATCCACGAAGTTGATTCCGAGAAGTATCTCGAATATCAAAGAGATGATACCTATTGATATCTTTTTTAAATCGAGTATTGTTGAAAATATACACATTGGTGCATATTTCTCTCCATCCGAGATTGAGACCTATAAATCCCTATTTCAAGAGTTTCGTGATGTCTTTGCCTGGACCTATGAGGAAACGTTAGGTATTGACCCAAAAATATTAGTGCATGGAATTAAAATGTATCCTAATGTTAAGCTAGTTTGACAATGCCTTCATCTGGTCCATCGAAAGAAGGCTACCATGATAAAGAGTGAATTTGAAAAACTCCTTCGTGCTTGTTTCATCTACACCATTCCTCTCACCGATTGGGTGTCAAATATTGTCCCTATCATGGAGACACATGTGACAATCCATGTATGCGTCAATTATCAATATGTGAATCATGCTTTTCCAAAGGACAATTATCCAACCCTGTTCATCGACCAAATTGTTGATGATTGCGCCAGTTGTGAAATCTATTCGTTCATGGATGGTTTCTTTGGATATAGTCAAATCAACATTATCCCAGTGGATCAACCTAATACTACATTTATTTGTCCCTGGGGTACATTTTCGTACCAGAAACTCCCATTTGGTATGAAGAATGTTGGGGCCATGTTTCAACGGGTGATGGATTACTCTTTTCATGATATTAAACACAACGTGTAGCCTTGACGATCTCCCTACCCATTCTAAGTATCGGGTTGATCACCCGATGCATCCTAGGGCCATTTTCTTATGGTGTAGACACTACAATATTCGAATGAATCCACAAAAATGTGTGTTCGGCATTATTTCTGGTCGAATTCTTGGTTTTTCTATTTCAAAACATGGAATTTGTATCGATCGTCTAAAAGTATAGGCAATCATTGACTTTCTTACACCTTCTTCACTCGTTCAACTTGAACGACTTCAAGGGAAAGCTAACTTCCTGCAACGATTCGTCCCTAATTACACTGAGTTGACCAAAGGATTCACTCGCTTGCTTAAGAAAGGGGTTCCCTTCTATTGGGATAAAAAAACTTAGAAATCATCTAATGCACTTAAAGATTTTCTGGTTTGGGCATCTCTATTATACCTCCCTGATTACCAACGCGACTAAGTCTTGTATCTCAATGTTTCCATTTCTAATATAGCAATGGTATTGGTGTAAGAAGACAATGTAGGGACATAAAACCCCATATATTATTTGAGTATAAATCTCAATGATACCGAGATCAGGTATACTCATGTAGAAAAGTTTGATTTGGCGGCTGTTCAAGCCGTCCAAAGGTCCTGCCATTACATCTTGATCTGGAAAACTATGGTTATTTCAGATTGCAACCCTATGACATACATTTTGTCATGTAAATTACTGGGGCAAAAATACTCTAAATGGATCGTAATCTTGCAAGAGTTTGACGTGGAATTCATCAAATCCAAGTCAAAGAAATCCTTGGTTTTCGCTGAGCTTATGTGCGACCTTCCTTCCGCTGATTCCAAATCGACATCTCGTGATTCTATCCTTGACAAGTTGTTGTTTCTGATTTTGTCATTTGACCCATGATATGGAGACATTTTGATTTATCTCCAGACCTTGACTTTCTGGTCCGATACCTCTCGCTCTGAGCAGTGACGTATTTGATACAAAGCCAAGAATTACATCATCAGTAGCAACACTCTTTATAGACGCGATATTGATATGATATTATGAAGGGTCCTCACGCATAAGGAGGCCGAGAAAGTACTTAATGAATGCCACTCAGTGGCATGTGGAGGTCATTTATCTGGTTATGCTACCGTGCAGAAGATCTTACACGCTGGTTACTTTTGGCCTCCATTTTTCGAGTTTGTATTCTCCCTGTCCAGAAGGGTCATGCATGCCAAATTTATGATCGTAATACCTGTGCTCCACCTGCTCCATTACATCCCGTTATCACCATTGGACCTTTTGCAAAATGGGGTATAGGCTTCATGACATGTAACCCTCACTTGACCAAGGGGCATGGTTATATCATTATTGCAATAGATTATTTTACTAAATGGGCCAAGGTGATGCCTACATTTAACAACATTGGAAAAATGGCTGCATATTTCTTTTTCAATCACATTATCACATGGTTTGGTGTTCCGCAAGACATAGTTACAGATCATGAAAATCATTTCCAAAATCATATGATGACCAAACTAATTGCTAATCTAAGACTTTCCCATGAAAGTTCCACTCTCTACTATCCTTAGGCTAATGGACAGGTTGAGGCTATCAGTAAAGTTCTCAAAAATATGCTTCAACATATGGTAGGGGTCCATAAATTAGACTGGAATTTATTCCTTTATGCTCCCTTGTGGGTATACCGAACCTTAGTGAGGAATGCTATCAGATTTACACCCTTTCAGTTGGTTTATCATTTGGGAGAAATCCTTCCAATAGAATATGAGATTCCATCATTGAAACTAGTTGTTGAACTTCTTCCTACCACTTTTGTAGAAGAGGAACGTCTTTTACATATGACCCGATTAGGTGAGACATAGCGCGATGCCACTATAGCTAATGAAGCTCATACAAGACATACCAAGGCACAATACGATAAGAGTGTCAAGCCTCACGTCTTATCAGAAGGAGACCTTGTTCTTTTATATGACCAAGAATATGATAAGTTAGGATCAGGAAATTTCCAACCTATGTGGTCAGGTCCTGCATTGTCAAGTGTGTGCTTGCAAAAGGGGCCTATGAGTTAGTCGATTTTGATGGAATTCCATTACCGCAACTTAGGAATGGGTTGTACATAAAGAAATACTATGCTTGATCTCATGCGTAGTAACATTGTGTACATACTATCTATAGGTGTGTTGAGTGTGTTTGTGATGTGTCTCTTTAGAGTTTCCTAAGGTTTATGTTGATTCCTTTTACGTTTGGTTTGCAGATGTCAGCATCCCTTGAACCATATTTTGGTTATGCTGATGGTGCTAGTCGTAGTACTCGAAACCTATCCTCCACAGCATGGGCTATATTTGCTCCAAATGGCAAGTTAGTGAGTCTACAAGGGATTTGTATTAGTCACTCTACAAACAACATCACTCAGTATAGTGCAGTGGTAGAGCTATTGTTTGATGTTATTTCACATGGTATCCGTCGTTTAGTCATCATACTTGACTCACAACTCATGGTACTACAACTTGCTAATGTTTATTCAATTAGAAGTCCTACCATCTTGTGTATGTTTTTAAGGGTTCGCCTTCTAGAAAGACATTTTGATTTCATACAATATGAACACATTTCTAGAAATATAAATGCATCGACATATGCGCTTGCTAATCATGTTTTAGATAAACATTTGCAACTAATGTACATAAATTTCAATACACATCACATTATTGAAAGTACAATAGGAACACAGAAACACTGAAGATATATATGATTTAACGTTTGGTTTTACAAAATTTTTGCTCGAGAAACATATGGACACACGACCCATATACAAAACTACATGAAAATATCTAAGTAGACTAATCAAATTACTCATGATAATAAGCCACTGCATGATCTATCTTGCGCAGTATCCGACCAATATGATTAGGTACTTTGATGGTGTGTTGATGAAGTCACATTAGAATCTGGTTGATCACGATCTCATCTATCTCATGTGTCAACCCTTCCATGTGGTGCTTTACATCCGTTAGGATCTCGACAACATTTAGATCCCGTAGTGCATCCCGTTCTACTGCAACAACCTTTGCTAGTTCTAATGCTTCTTGTGGCTATTCTCCTACACGATGGAGATATGAAGCACCATTCAGTTGAATAGGCCCAATATCTACATGAAAAAATAAATAGCTTAAGTCTTAGAAACACAAAAAAAAACAAAAAATTGTAAAACTTTAAAAAGTTCAAATGGTTGAAATATCTTACCTATAACATCCCATTGATCACCATTAGGAAGCACGAGTTAAGGGTCATCACAGAAATCCATCCCTGCGTACAGATAATAATTGACCATAATGAACTGTCTGCACATACATCCAAAGAAGGCTTGTGAGAAACTGATCACCGACGGACCTGCATATCGGGACATATGATCTATCCACCTCCTCATCTGTGGTACCCTCAGATTAATGGGATTGAGTGTAATTTGTTAAGGTTGTAGTAATGGAATCCGTTCTAGGGAAAAAGAGACCAAGATGGAACTGTATCCAAAGTTTTCAACTTTCCCTCTCTTTCTTTAGACAATTGTTCTTTCATATTGACCAATACTCCCTCACTCCAGTTGAATATTGTTGGCTCCAAACACTCCACACCGTACTGCATGTATGATCTTCTAGCTACATGAAGTGTTGAGCTACTTTCCAATCTAGAAATGATGAACAAGATCATTCTTAAGGGAAAATGGGTTACATCTTTTATGTTGATCTTTCCATCTCTAGTTGGCTTGGATCGAGGTCTGTAGTAAGTAGTGATATAATCTTTCACCATTTCTCCACCCCTTCTCCCACCTAGGAGAGAGATGGGGGAACCTCTCCTGGATAAACCGGTCAGAAAATATATGTCCTCTACTATAATCTCGAGAAGATGTTCCCCAAATATGAATGCTTGTTCTTGCACATCCCATGCATGAACAAGATATGCTAGTAGTTCCATATGTTGCCTCATACCAGGAAGCAAAAATAATTAAAAAAATCCATATTCTTTTAGTTTATGGATGGTAGTAGGATCATTAGCTTCATTTAAATATAGTTCTTCATGTTCTCTTTCTCTCTATATAAAAGCCATTTTATGCTAATGAAGACCTGAAACATAAAAAGGAGACTCATTAGGATCATTTACATGCAAAAAAACTCAAAAATTTTGAAGGGAAATTGGAAAAAAAATTAGGATTTGTTCCCAATGCACCCCCAAGAGGAGATACAATGTGTTTCACCTGTCCCTGCAGTGTACCATCACTTAGGTGCAATGCACTTTTTGACTACTTGGGCCTGCATTGGTCCTAGGGCGAATTTTTTGAACCTAGGGCCCTCAAAAATACCTAAAACTTGCATGAAATCATAAAATGGGACCATGAATTGAAAGAGAAAAGTCTTAGCTCCTACCTAGAAGTGACGACACTTGAAACAATCCACCAGATTGAGCGTAATTAGCTGCAGAAGATCAAGGGAAAAAAATACTTAGAACTCTCACAGTTGAAGGTAAATGTGAAACGGTAAATATGAATAGTCATTTTGGATATTTATGGTTGTTTCTTCCATTATTTATTCACATTTAATTTTTTGACCTAGTTACAACCTGTTTTTACCGTGAAACAAGTATTTTTAATCCTTTTTGTGATGTTTAGAGCAGGTCAAAAGTTGTTTGACAGATTTTGTCATGTTTTGAACAAATTATTTTGACCAAGGAGCACACTTTTATCACTTTTTTCGAGCTCCATAAATTCACAAAAAATGAACCCCCTGGAGTTCTCTTTCAACTCTTTTCAGACTCCCAAAATATGAAAATATTGTCGAGCACTTGTCTTCTCAAATTCGTTAAAGTAAATGAAAATGCATCTACTTGGTATAAGTTTAACCCTTTTTCGGGTTGAGGTAAACTAACTATGAAAAAGGAATATGTTAGTCGAACATGGCTAAGAGGTTCTCTTGGGTATTATTTTCTACCCTTTCGGACCTAAGGGACTATCTATGAAAAGGAACATCTGGAGTTTTCTTTTCCTCCTCTTTTTCAAACTCTCTAAATATGAAAAATATGTCGAGTTATGCCTTCGCTAGACTCATCGTTCATGACAGGAATGAACCAATCCTTCTCTAGGTTCATTAAATATTCATAGAGGGATTCATCTGAAGAATGAACTTATAGATCAAGCATATGTTATCCTCCTCAAGCTTGTTAAAAAATAAAGAGGTAATGACCAATATGGTTGGGGAAATTGGGAAAACAAGGTAATCCATTTTTTAATGGCACAAGTCGCTCTTGAACACGACACTCTTCCACTTCATCTATTTGACCGTTGGGTTGGGAAATCTTGTATTTTTTTTTTTATCATACCGTTTCAAAACCTCCATTTTTGGTTTTGGGTTAATGTTGCAAACTCCATTCAGTGTCGCCACTGTGTTCAAGAGAAGTCATTCAGTCAATATCTGCTACAATACTCTCAAGCCTTCATTCCATGTTTGCCATTTCTTGATCCAGTTTTGTATCAACATCATTCTGATCATTCTGTCTCAAATCATCATACCCATTTCATGTCATTTATGGGGGATACATCAAGAGCCTCTTGCGACGAGTTGCTTGCTGACGATATCATCTCATTATCTAGGAAGTTGACTTAGAGATACCCCTTGATGCCTTGGTGCTTGCATACATCCATGGAAAGTTTCCTTGCTCTCAGTGACATGTTTACATCATTAGCCTTCGACCAAAATATTCTGTGCAACTAATTTATTCACACCATATGGATTGTACTAGAGTACCTTGAGAGCCATTAAAATCATTGGTGGTTTCTCTCACATATGTTAACGAATTACATCACTGTACAAAAATCAGATGGTGTCTACCATGTTTGACTTCAGCTCATTGATTCAAATGGTTAGACTTGTAAATTGGTTGGTTATGTGAATGAGATAGAGGACCCCATATCTAGTTTCATCCATTCAGGTTGTGATTTCAAGAGTAATACAAGATCACAATGTATGATGGCTATGCTCATACTGACAGTTATCTAGTCATGGGTCCACCATCATTCATCTGTGGATGTGTCTTTTGATCATTGTACATGTAATGTTAGCTTATGTGCTGGTTATGGGTATGCCTCTGTCAATAAAGATATCATGATGTAAATGTATTGTAACAAATGATGATCTAGCTGATTTTTCTTGATCCCGACTTGTCACAAGGTAAAGCACTTTAGTTATCAGTTGTTATTTCTGACTTTGCGCTTTAGGGGAAATATGTTATAGGCAATTTTGTCATATCTGGTCAATAGGCCTTCAACTAGATCTATCAACATCCTTTGACCTCCTTTCAATCATCCTTGCATAAATCCTTAAGCATGACTGATTCTAATCCATAAATTTTTGCCTGAAAACACCTTGTTTCAGACATTTTAAGGACCAATGCTCCATGGCCTCGTACTAGATAACATTGACTACTAGGTTGCTCCACTTTCCACCTGTGTTGTTCACCAACAGGTTGCTCAGTGTTGGGGGTGTGTTGATTCTAGAAATTCGGGAAAATGAGAGAGAATCTCGAAGCCTCTTCTTCCAAAAGCTTCCAAGATCTGTTGTAACCATTTACCTCAGATAAAATTCTTGAATCCTATCCTATCATACCTATGATTTTTCATCCCTTATCCCTTAAGCTCATCCTCCCATAAAGATTGGATCTCAAGCCCAGATTGGTAAAAGGATAAGAATTCATGAACTAGCTCCTTCACCTATATATTTATTACCATCTATAGGGAAGGGGTTGGATTTTGGAGAGTGATTCTACCCTCATGCTGCTGATGTGAGAGATATATTTCCATGCATTAGGGTGATTAGAGGTGCACTTTGTTAAAAGGAAAGGAAAAATCAACTTGGAGGAGCTCTTTTACAGGATCAACAACTATTTTTGGTTGTAACTCAATCACTTTCTATTAATGCAAAGAGTTCTTTGTTTTCCTATATATGATATTATGGTTTCATATATTTTAATACCATGTTGATCTATTGAATAAAGTGATTAGATGATGCTACATAGATTTCATGGATCGTTGGCTTGTGTTATCTGACTATGCAGGTTCTAATAATATCAATCAAAGCTAGGATTAGAGAATTCAAGCCAAGGAAGGAGCGAAGCATACGATAGATTCCAGGTAGGCTTCATCCTGTTATCTATTTACTTTAAGGAAAACATTAGTACCTTTATCTTTCTATTGTTCTAGGTTAGTCCACCAGGCCTAGGGAAGATACCTCTGTTCGTAGTCAAAGATTACACATAACAGAGGCCATCACCACCTATCCATAGTTCCTTGCTTAAGTCTATTTTTATTCCATCTCATACCTACCAAACATGACTTTTTTAATTATGTCAAAAGATGACACCAATGCCTTCCAAATTGTCATGACTTCGCCTCTGATCTCACCTATTTTTCAACTTTTTGATCCTTCTGATACTTGTCTTGCATCAGAATTCCGCATATGCCTCCATCAAACATACTCCTCCAAAGACTTTGAAGCTAGCGCTTTTGCAAAAATTATAAAAATATGTTTAACCCTCACAATCACAATAACAAATAACAATCATTGTTATATATACACACTAATGTGAAACTATGAAATTATTCCTTATATTGTTCTTTCCATAATCTATAACATAATATTATTATAACATGATTAAGCATTAATTATTGAAGCATAAATCCATAGTCTACTACATGTGAGGATTTTTTATTTTAACAAATGCTAAAAGAGTTGAGAATATTTGGTTGCCTCTCTTTCCTTTCTGGCGTGTTAATTGGAACATCAAGCTGAAGCATGGAGTGCATTGTTTTATGAGCACAAATCTTGGCATTGCACCTGATTTCCACTTTACATTGCACCATTTTATTCGTTATAAAAATATTCGTACAAGTGAACCATCAAATTTTAAGATAAATAGTAATGAAAATAAGTACCTTAAACCCAAACATTCCATTTGCAAGCATATCATGTGATGAGTATAGGGATATTTGCTATAAAAAAAAATAGTATAGGGATATTGTTTTAAAACATAGTATATGGATATTTCTTAAGAAAAGAGTATATAATGAAAGTTATTGGAGTTGTTCCCATTATAGGCCCTTGCTGGTATAGTAGTTTGTAAGTTAATACTAATTAGAGAACTTGAAGTTATAACATTGTAATGATTGAGACATATGAAGGCACATTTGTGAGGTTTCACAAGTTGGGTTGTCTATTTGCAGAATAATTTGTTATTAGTTTTATGAATAATACTTAAGATAAATAGATATAGATTATCTGAATTATATTAAATGTAAATTTCCCACGGGGTGTAGAATAGATGATGATGGGTATACTGCTAAGTCACTATGATGTGAAGGTCACTGGTTAGAAACTCTGTGGGAAAAAAATATAGCCATATTAAGGGTTGGTGTGGCCCAGGCTTGGTGCGATCCCTAGATGATTTTGATGGCCTATATGCCCCTCGAGTTGCCGTTTCTCAAGCCACAGGTCAAGCCTGCTATAATCTCTAGAGAACTTAGACAACTTGACAATTTTTTTTTGTTAAATGTAAATTATAAATATTAAAACATTTTATATAGATAGTATATTAAATTGTCTTTATGGTGGGTGTGTTGATGGGTATCTAATTCGAATTCAAGATGAGAAAAATTGCAAACATAAGGGAAGGTAGGTTTCTTTTCACTTGGTATCTTGCATGGACACCAAGTTGCCGCATGAGGAGACATGTATGTGGTAAGTAATAATTTTTGTAGAGATGCAACGCTGGTTTGTGTGGAGTTTAGAGAAGGTACACTCACACTAGGTTTTATACAATGAAGGAAGGGGGTTACTCATTATGGGAGGTCATGGGTTGCATCAAGAAACTAATGATGAAAGGTGGCGAGAAGGAGAATGAATGGTAAGGAGACAATGTCTCTACATTCTTTTAAGAAACTAACCATAGCGGGAGGAAAACAAAATTGGAGCTCTTGGATTAACAAAGTGTTGATAGTAAAAAATGACATAAATCAACAATTGTGAGATCACCTAGTAAGACCCCAATTAGGCCTTTATCCATTTGGGATGGTGATTAAAACTGACTCAAATGGGTCCAGTTACCCCTCACTCTCCTTGTTAATATGTGATGTATCTAATTACCAGAAGCAAGAAGAGGCAATCAAACCTACCCTCTTACAGTGCACTTGCAAGGAAGTAGTCCTTAAGTTGACATAAGGGCTCAACCAAGCCACCAATGGGGTTTCTCCTGTGAAAGGAGACTTCTAAAATGAAATGAATTAATCTAAATGCAGATATACTCTAAGATGTAAGCAGCATAAAGTAAATCCTAATCTATCTTGATTAGGAAAAGATATAGATCTCTTCCTAATCAAGAGAAACATAATGAAATTCTTACCAACTTGAATTTAGAATAAAAATAAAGATAATAAGCCAAGGAAATATTTCCAGTACTTGCTACTAATTTGAACAAAAATATGCATTTATCTATTGATAAATAGTTATCCTGTTTCACATACCTTTCAATTCAAATAAAATGAATTCAAAATAAGTGGTATAATTGCATTAAAGAAATAGTTTTCATAATACAATCATGATTAAACCAAAGATAAACTTGTCATCAATCTACTAAAGGGTTATCAATGATAACATGCATATCTATTCAAATTCATTGCTCAACTTTGATATGAACCAAATCCATCATGAAAAAATAACTTTCTTATGATTTAAATAAGCATATAATTGAACGAATTTACAATAGTGCACAATCCAATAATCACATACTTTTCTAGATCAGGAATCAAATCAAAATTGAATTAAAATGGAGGCTATTAATTAGACTTTAACTCTAACAATATAGTACAAAAATTGTAGATCTAATCAAATCTTCCAGAGTACATAATTTCTCGAAATTTTTTATTATAACATGAAATTTTTGGAGCTGTAATACATCTATGTGAAGCTAGTCCAAAGATGACCATTATTCTACAAAAAAAAAAAAAAAAAAAAAAAAAAAAAAAAAAAAAAAAATAAAAAAATAAATAAATAATCTCTAGAGTAGGGCAAAAGGCTTTCTTTTTGCAGAGAATTCTCAAAAGAATAAAATAAAGGGGTAGGGTAATATGATGAGTTAATGGTATTTAAATGAGGTGTACATAATGGAGTGTACGAGAGGTGGGGAGGACCATAAGTGGAGTGTGGGCCCTCCTCACTTCACCATGGGTTTAAAATATAGCAATCCCCCTTTATACCTCCCACTATATCATATAATTGAAAGCTTCCCACTTATCATACTTATGTCACCTCAGGGGAAATACCTTGATGGATTTTTTTTGTGCTCCGAATGAAATCCCTAGGATATTTCCTCCGGGATGATGTCATCGTTGCTTGAATCCGGTGGTTTTGTTTTTAATTAACATTTCTATTATTTTTAATTTTACACACACATCTCTCTCCATCTATATATATATATATTATTTGTTTTATATTATATATGTATTTTTAAATATGTTGTTTTATTTATAATATATATATGAAAAACTTAAACGCAGTGGTTTTATAAAATATTATTATATTTATATGAAAATTAAATTAAATTAACTCAGTTAATTAAAGTTAAATAAATAAATTAAATTTTATTTACGTATTAAAATGAATTTTATTTCTAATTTATAAAAACATAATAAAATACATATTTTACGCTGAGGTGGTAAAAATAACTAAACTTTGAACAAGGATATCTTTCAAATCGTAGGTCAGAATGAACTGAAACTTGAATAGTTGGAAATGCGGCAGCAAAATGAAAGTAATATAGGTGTCCAAAACAGAAATCAAGAAAAGTAAAAATCACCCAAAATTAGCAAAATTAAAGCATATCAAGGCATGACATTAAATTTTTTTATATGGAGTGCTCCATAATTTCAAAAACAAATTAAGAGGGTTGTTGAAGACTAAAGAATTGGTGACACCTGGGAACGAAGCAATTATCTCTAGTTTAGATAATAGGGCTAAATTTATCTATGATTGAAATAAAAGTTTCTGAAATATTCTTGCATATTACATCATTTCCAAAGGTCCCACATAAGACGAATCAAAGTAAGATAAGCTCTTGAAAAATGAAAGTACTTGAATGCTCAACTCTAAAACAATGAATCCAAATATATGGAATGATTATTATTATTAAAATTTTCTCTCTACTATTGGATAGCAAAGATAGCTAGGAGGTTTTTAAGGATTAGTATGCATCTATTAAATATGAAATTACCTCTTTTTCCTGACATTGGTTTGTTGCTAGCATGCCTATTTACTACCTTGACGAAGTTGCATTGATACCATGTATGCATATATTGGCTACCAATTGTTGGAAAATGTAACTAGGTTCAGTCTTCATTTAATGTATTTGATTCATCTTGTAATGTAATTGTCAAAAAAATAAAGAAAATATTTATTATTATTATTATTATTATTGTGACTTATTAAAGCATGGGTTTCATGCTTGGGTCACCATGTTTTGGGTCAAAATCACCATTGAGGACTTCTACTATTTATTTTGAGTCAATAGAGTCATTGCACTTTTAAAGAGAACCTTCTTGAGCTTTGAATCATGTAAAAAGGTTAAGAACCTTCTTGAGCTTTTGAATCATGTAAAAAGGTTAAGTATTGAGTCAAATATAATTTATGTATCCTCCACATCAGGTCAACTTAGAAGAGATCAACTCGGCCTAAGGACACTAATTAGACCTCACATGGAGCCTATAAATACAAACAAGTCGAATTCATTTGGAGCACACTCTCTTACAAGAAGTTTGATATCTCTAAGGAAGCTGGGAAATGTGAAGTATGAAGCTGGGAAGCCAAAGGAAGTGCAAGTTGGGTGGAGTCTATGGAGAAGAAGAAAAACAAAATTTTGGTGCCTCTCTCTCTCTCTTTTTCGTGCCATAGATTGGAAGTTTGAAGTCTTCCAAGTTTCAATGATGCCAGAAGCTACTTGATGTCGGAAGCTGCTGCCTAGTCAAAGTTGTTGGAAAGGAGGTTGAAGATTTGGGAGGCTGACTTGGTGTGGAGGGAAGGTTTGGTCTTTATCTAGGGTGAAGAGTCTCAAATAATACTATTGAAAGGAATAATTTTCTTGACTGGCTTTTCTCCTTAAGGGGGGTTTTTTCCTGACATAGTACCTACATTTGGTGTCCATTGTTTTATTTGTTATTGCTTTGGTAATTTCTTGATGAACTAAAAGAAAGAAGATATAAAGAATCATAATAAAAACAACATCCCAAGTAATTATCAAGAATAAGAAAATATTTCTACCTTTCTCATTTTCTAACATGGTATCAGGGATTTGCTGAAGAAAGAAGAAAAAGGAAGTCTCAAGCACTTGATCAAGGAACCATTCAAAAGGACTATCACGAGGAAATATTCTACTATATTCAAGGAATATGTCTAACACAATAAAGAGAGAGAACAAACTTGAAGGAGCCTCAAACTTCAGGTCTTAGAAGAAGAGGATTGAAGTCATCCTTGAAAAGAACAAGGTTCTAGACTTGGTCAAAGGAAAAGTAAAGAAGCCTACAAAAGATTCCAGTGATGCTGACAAAGTAAAGTTTAGGGAACTAGAATTGATGGCCATGACTCTAATGGTAGAAGGAATAAAGGACAACCTTGTCCCATTCATAGCCAACATCAAAGGAGTATCAAATGCCTACATTTCTCAACATAAAGGAAATAAATCGAAAGGACCAAGGGAGAAAGTTGACATGTCCAAGGTAGAATGCTATCAATGTCATAAGAAGGGTCACTACAGGAGTGACTGTCTGGACAATCCAAAGAATAAGAAGAGATATATAGATCATGCTAACATTATTGAAGAAGGAGACCCAAATAAAGTAAAACCCGAAGAATCTGATATAAGAGACTTATACTATTAAGTCCTTTGCTTTTAACCTTAGATATTCTATTTTACATTTTAGATACTTATAATTTATAGGTTTTAACATGTTTTTGGATAATACTTTTTCTTTTATTTTATAAGTTTATAAGTATCCCTCAAGATTTGGAGGGAGCCCCCAACAACTCCCAAAGACAAGTATCTCATTTCCTTTCAGTTTTTGGTTTCATGTACTCATTCAGTTTGACTATATTAAATACTAATCACCATTCTCATTCTATTTTCTTGATTAGGAAGACATCTGCTATATCCTCAAGGAGTATGGAAGAAAGCCATACAAGATAAGGTTTGTAAAGAATCAAAGGTATGCCTTAAACTACAAAAAATTTATTTCTATATAGTAAATGTTTATTCATTTGACAATATATTACTAACATTATTTTGTCTAGATATATTAAATCATATTGATTCTTGTTTTGGGTGATTCATCAAATTGATGAATCTACCCCACTCCTATTCTTAATTGTTTTTATAGAACCCTAGAAAGGTTCTCTAGAAAAACACTAACCTAAAGGTATGCTGACAATGTGTGAAACCCTAACCTTATTAAGGTTATTGTGAAATTCTATTTGAAGTTCTTGTTGATGATGTCATGTTTGAGATTTCGACATGATCATGAAATCTTAACTTGTTAGGGTTGAATGATGTTTGTCTGAGATCTCGAACCTTTGAAATTTTTGAATAGTAGGGCTTGCTTTACTATGTTATGAAACCTTAGATATTTAGGGTTTGGTTGGGTCTATAAGAAAAACCCTTCTTACGTATTTAGAGTCATAGGAATGAAACCCTAGATATGTGTCTATTTGGTCAAAACCCTAGCTTGGTCTAGGTCTGTATAATATACGTCTAATATATTTATGTTGTTTGACATATGATATGCTTATGCATGATAATGAATTCCTAGATGTTGAGGGAATAAGTCCCCTAGGGCTTTGGGTCAGAACCCTAGCAGAGCAGGAGTAATCTACAGCAAGAAACAAGCATAACACTCAGGCAACATGCTTAAACAAACTAACTATGCGAGGATGAACATACTCGGATGTCCTTCGTTTGGGTAGTTCCAGCCAGGGTTCAAACCCTCTGCAACTCCTAATGATCTTCGAACCTACAAATCAGCCAATTCGAGTACACATAGTAGCATATAGATAAATCATTGTAGTGAAATCAACTTTATATCATATAAGTAGATGGTTAGTTATACATTGAAATAGTCATTCATATATAAACCATAACAATAACATCAGATGCATAAACAAAGTTGATATCGGGAACAAGACAACGTTTCTTTTTATTGCAGAAAACTATAATAAAAACATGGAAAGAGTTCACCCGAGTCTTCCTCTTCTGGCTCCAAGAGTAACCGTCCTCCAGGTCCGTCCAATCCCAGTCTTCAACAACCTCCTTCCATAACCAATACCATGATATCTCCAAGCATATGAGAGAACATCAAAACTCAAGGAAACAAGGGTTTCCTGAACTTGGGGAAGTGCTTGAAGCATAGGGATTCTTCAGACTTGATCAGGGGATAATCTCAGTATAGTAATTCTATCATTTCTCTCCTCCTTAAGGCCTTCCCATTGAAGTCTTTTTATACTTCTCCCAAATTAGTTTTTTAGTTGGGAAACAATTGGGAATAGTTGGGCCACAGGCACTAATAGGTAATCAACAGGTAAAACCTGTGATCTCTGCCCATAGTTAAGGAAATTTAATTTTTTAAAGTGCTTTAACACATATATGCGGGTTGGGTATAAGCTGACCTGTGTGTACATGCTTTTAACACGGAAAAGTAGTGTACGGGGAGTAAAACACTGTTTTTAAAATATTTGGACCAAGTCTAGAAGGAGGGGTTGCCCTAGGCCATAAACCAAGCATCACAAATACAAAGGATGATATTTGGAGCTATAACATATGCCCCTAATATATGAGGTCAGAAGGGGTACATGATGGCCGAAATGCATTAAGTATATGGAAAGGAAACCTATAAAAAACTGAGAAGGACTTCACTAGATTTCAGCCTGCCAAGCCAGCAAAAGAAGATCAGAAAGAAACAGCTGTCTGAGGTGGGCATACCCATGCTCAGAGAAAGTAAAGCATGTTCGCATATCAAGTACAAGCGGATACACTATGTATACAAGTATAAGGAACTGAAAGTACATAACGGATCATCTGATCATGATCGAACAAGGACATGTTTGAATATCACATATAAGAAGATAACCAATGATGTTGAAAGATGAATCTAATCACTGATGTCAAAAATTGATCCCAAATAGTACCAAATGAACATGATGGAATAAGATGATACTACATCGCAACTTGGATGCCAGCATATAGGATGTCGCTGTGAAGGACTGCAACATATAATGTGAAATGGTGTCAACTAGCAGCAATAGGAGAAACTGACAAGTGAACCAAAGAATGCTGATGCAACCCAAGGTCTTCACTGACCACCGTGGTACATTTCTACACAATGGGAATAAATGATCTGAGGTCGACCATGTGAGAAATCATTTGATTACCGGTCATTAATGTATACCGTTAACAAACGTGAGACTACTCACCAATAATGATAATGAGAGTCAAGGTACCCAGTACAATCTAACAAGTGCAAATAGATGAGCTGAAGTCAAACACCTGGAAGAATCTATCAATCAGGAGACAATGATGGTTTCCCATTGTCGATAGCGAAGGATCTACGACTGATGACTGCAAACCCCAAGGTACTTCCAAATGGACTCTAGACCTTTGCCCCAAAGCAATGAGTTGTAGTCGATGGGGAAAGATCCACTAGAAGGAAGGCATTATGGCATCCTTCATCAATCTAGCGCGAGTGTAACCCGTAGGCCAATAATGTGGGAGGAATCAGAAGAAAAAAGATGTAGTAACCCGACCGAAGAACGTTTCTAGCGTACACAAGATGTAGCTAACGCACGATAGAAACCCTCTGAACCAACCAATAATGAAAGCTGACACAGAGGCGACGAATCCACCAATAGGGTCAAATGGAAACCAAGGCATTGCACGAATCCCAATGTGTGATAATGAAAGTTGTTGTTGAACACAAGGGAAACCACTCAGTCAAAGACCCATGATACTAATCGATGCTGAGCACAAGGTGACATATCAATAATGAAAATAGGGCCAGGGTGTGGCTCTAGGCCTATCCTTAGAGCAATATGTCATCATCGATGAGGAAAAGACCCGCTAGCAAGAAGTCAATGGAGACCTTCTCAAACTGACACGAGTAAAGGACCAATATAACGGCTGCGATGATAGACAAGACATTGACAACCGGGGATGGCCAACTGAAAAATAGGTCAAGAGACACCGCAGAGAGGTCGACTCAGGATTATTTCCCTTGAACAAAAGCACGACTCAATGATGACCATGTAGCAGCATATGATAACTCTGTATAAGTTCGTCATGTAGGAGGCACAAATGAACTCTCCATATGATTGGAAGAGATAACCAATCGGAGGAGAACTGACTCAATAACAAGGTTACAACGTACCTAAATCAAACTAAATCCCGCCCAAATGGAGGAGAGACTTTCTTTTGAGTCCTTTGTTGAAGGGCGACACGACTGACTTTAGCTGTGAACAATATATGGAAATGTTGTCCCGTTCCCGCTCTTTTTTGGAATATGTAATTTTTTTTTGTCTTTTTCTTTAAGCTGAAAAAGAATAAAAGAATGCTATAGTACAGTGGAAAGAACGATTGTCAATGAAACAGATAATCTAGTTCCTGGGATGGGAAAATTCCTATGCTCAATGCAGGGAGGCAAAGCTGGTCAAGGACACTCAAAGGGGTGTTCCTTCCACAGGTCTGAGGGTGTGTCAAGTTGTAGAAGCTAAGGGATTGCAAGTTTGATTTTTGCAGAAGACATGGTTAAAAAGTGGCTTAAACACGAGTCCAAGTGAAGTCAGCTCAAGGCCAAAATGGTCAAAATGCAATGCAGTAGTACAAATCAACAGAAAGGAGCCTCTAGGTTATAAGGCCAGAACGAAGTGAAGAAGTAAAGAGGAATGAGTCTTCAACGCGCAAGTCATGGTAGGACTAGAGACAACTCTCGAGCCTACTCAATGAAACAGCATGGACAACCAATGTCAGTGAGGTGCTAACTACGATGCCCATGTAAAGGATGGCTCTACCATCGTGTCATGATTTAAAAATCGGTGAGTGAAAATGGCTTACTAACCATAACACGATGGGATCGACCCTATGGCAAGTGTATCGACAAATGGAGGCTAGTATGCAAAATGCAACGAAAAAATGGTTTCCTTAACCTATATGTCAGTGAGTAAACAATACCTGCCATGACGGGTCAGTAGTCATGGAACCGACGTGAAATTTCTGAAAAAGCGTCCAAAATGTCTTGAAAAACAACCTATTCCCGACAATCCAAGCTCACAAGTTAAAAGATTCATGAGACAAAAAAAATCAAGTTTTGAAAAAATTTGACATTTTCAAAGCTTATAAAATGACTTTTTGACTCACCATTTGTACCATTTGTGTTGAGAGCAAAAGCTGTGGAGAAAAAAGAGCAAACTTGTCCCCCAAAGAATTGGACTGTTCAAATTGCATCAAAATCATCAGGTAACCCCCAATTCTAGCTTGCATTAATTTATGATTGTTTTTAGAAATTTTTATTGAGATTTTACCGTAGGAATTTATGTTAAAAATTTCAACGCGGCATATACATGGGTTGGATATTATAAACCCACGTATACGCAGAACCTACACGTTACTGTGTATGAAAGGGACCTGCGTATATGTGGTTTGAAATTTAAACAAAAAAAAACTAATGGTTGGAAATCATTTTTCTTTTAGGATGTCAATTACCTGGAGAGAGAGGGAGCATACTACCATTGATAATGAAGTTATGAATGATCAGCAGGCCTTAGATGCATTGAGGGGATGTGGTTTATTGAAAATTTTCAAAATGCCAAATATGAAGGCCAACACCCGCTTGCTTGAAATGTTAATCCACTATTGGAGTATCGAAGATGATGCTTTTATGATTGATCAAATGCCTTTGAGGATAGAGGTAGAAGATATTTACTTTATCACTGGTCTCTCTCGGAGAGGAGAAGTTGTACATTCAACTGGCCGAACACGAGGTAGTCTTTCAGTGGAAGACTATGTGCATATATACTGTCCGGGGCATCCTGAGAAAATTGGAAGCCAAATTCCAATAAAACATGTAGAGAGTTTGTCCCTGAGGATCTTACTATTCACCATAGCTAGGATAAATAGATCAGCCTCATTGCACCAAGCGTCATGACTATCCATGAGCTTGGCCGTGGAGTGTCTCACTATAGTTTTTGATTGGTGTACACCTCTTCTTACCAACATGAAGAGCTAGTTGTCCTCCATTCAGAAAGGACAGAGCAAGAATTTTGGATACGGGACCATTTTGTGCTCCTTTTTCTTCGAGAAGGTTTTAGGGCTACGTCCCAGAGTATCATTTTCTATTAGTATCCCCCGAGATCCTTGGATGGGTAGGTGGGCCGACTTGATGAAACGCCTTGGAGGCGGAGACGTGCCGAGGACTACTTTTGATGATGAGTTCTTCTCTTGGTGGGAACAACAAATCATTGCTGTGGACGACTATCCCTATGCTGGCATGGATTTCAGAGGAGATCTGGACTTGGTGCTGCCACCAAACGCCGCATGGGGAGAGATAGGTAACCATTTTTTAAGTTTTATCAATTTTTAAGATTTTTTATGTTTTTTAAATATGAAAATGAACTTAAAGATATTTTTGATGGGATTAAAATACTGACATAATGATCATGTTCCAGATGTGGGTCTGGTATGACCAGATGGATTTCCGTGGCACAGGCGTCGCAGAAGAGGTGCCGAAGAGGCGGCTGCAGAGACAGAGAGGGTCCTATATGCAGTCCAACGAAACTTGGTGAGATTGACTCACTGAGTACCGATGGAGGCCATAGAAGATCTTCCTGAGGATATGCAGTGCCGCGTGGTAGGAGTACCATGTGACTGGGTTCGCCTTTTTTGGCGTGTGGCCAAAGAAGTAGTCACCTACTTAGCCACTCATCCTGAGCCGGGTCATTAGATATACTGGACATGATTATGGGAATTTAGTCCCGATTTTGTATATTATTTTTGAAACACTTTATGTACACACGGGCGATTTTATGATATATATATATATATATATATATATATATATATATATATATATATATATATATATATATATATATATATATATATATATATATAGATATATATACAGTTCCAGATTTTTGATGTTTGTTTTTATCTTGATGAATGAATGATATGCCAATCTAATGCTTGATTAGCAATAGAATCCACTAATGAATTGTCAGATCGTGGAATGTGAAAATAAGTAATAAAAACAAATGATCTTTGCAACACCCTCACTCTAAAAAATTGGCAATATAAATAAGGATCCCGAACCCGATAAATGTTATTCAATTGTGACACTACCAGCTGTGAGTCAAGATACACTACCAACGAATCAATTCCATAAGAAATAGCTTTGAATAGTAAATTAATGATGGCAGTATATTTGGCAATATTATTTGACGCAAAACCAATACATACTCCCCTTGACACCATCAACTGATCAGATGGATAATAAATCACCCAAGATGTAGAAGCAAGATTCCGAGAGTGCCGACTAGCACCATTGGTGAATCCGAAATAGACCAAGTCATCCATCAACACCTGCCAAAGCAAATCAAAAAAGTGTTAATATCACAAAAAACTCCTGATAGAATATGTACAAAAATACAAAATATATAAAGAAGCCATTGCTCAGTCGTAACCTATGCAAAGTACTTCTTGAGGTAGAGCCCATTTTGGGGCTCCGCCAACTTGTTCCCTTCAAAATTGACTAATTCATAAGTCCCTTTTTCTAAAACTCGTTTCACTATGAAGGGACCATACCACATAGACTTGAATTTGCCTGCCCCCAAGGCGTCTTTATCTTGGTCATAGACCAAGACAAGGTCGCCTTCAGAAAAGACTCAAGGACGGACAACTTTATCGTACTGAGTTTTAACCCTTTTCTTATGAGCGTCATTGATTATGGTGGCATCTCGATGCTGCTCATCGAGATGTTCCAAATGAAGGAAGTGATCTTCGAGACTAAACGTCTTCGGAAGGAGCTCAACAACCAGCTTTAGGGATGGAATTTTGCACTCAACAGGAAAAATAGATTCCAGTCCGTAAAGGGTGTAAAACCGGTGGCAGTGTTTACCGATGTTCGGTAAGACCAAAGAGCCGGATACAACATGGGATGCCAATTGGAGTGATTTTTGTCAATTGTCCTTTGCAGGATCATCTTGAGGGACTTATTCATGGCTTCGACTTGCCCATTGGCCTGAGGATAATATGGAGACTAATGCTCCTTTCAGAAGCCCAATTTAACAGCCAATTCGGACATCAGTTGGTTTTGGAAATGACTACTATGATCAGTGAAAATCTCTCTCGGGATACCGAAACAAGAAATAATTTGATTGAAGAGGAACAATGAAGCTATTTCACTATCGTTTTTATAAGTGGGCATGGCCTCATCCCACTTTGTAAAGTAGTCTATGGCCACTATAATGTACTTTTGATTCACTAATGAAGGCGGATTACAAGTAGTAAAGTCATTACCCCACTTTGTAAAAGGACCGACAGTGATAACAGGGAAAAGAGGAGCTGGATGCGTGCACATCTTCCGAGTATAAACTTGAGAAGGGTGGCAATGTTTGACTGCTTCAATACAATCTTTGAAAAGCGAAGGCTAAAGTAGTCGGCACACAATATTTTTTGGGCTGTAGAAACCCCTAAAAGATGACCACCAAAAGCTCCACTGTGGCAATCATTAAGCACAGACTCTACTTCCTTTAAGGTTAAACAACACCTAAGGATTGAACCGACTAAATGTATCACCAATGATGACATAGTTCTTAGCCAGGTGACGTAATTTTCGATGTTCATCCTTGGAGGAAGCGGGAGGGAACTTCAAAGCCTGGAGATAGATTATCATATCTCCATACCATGGAGATAGATTATCATATCTCCATACCAGGGATCTTGTGAAGAGATGAGGAGCAGTTGTTCATCGAGGAAACTTTCCTCATAAACAATATCTTCTCCACAAGGTAGCTCGGAAATTAATTCTGCAAAAACCAATGATTTCTTATACTTGGCTGACAAGAACTCGAGATCGAATTCTTGTAAAATAACAATCCATCGATTGTATTTGCCCCCAATCACTTGCCTATTGAGGACAAATTGGAAAGGATTGACCGCCGCTAAGACAAATGTTTTGCATAATAGAATATAATGGCGAAGCCGCTGGACAGCATGGACGGCTGCCAAGGCCAATTTCTCAATCGGAGAATAGTGTAGTTTAGGGCATACTAAGCCTCGACTCAAGGAGTAAATCACATACTCCATGAGAGCATCATATTCCTGAACTAGAACCATACCTATGGTTGATTCTATGGCTGCAAGATATAAAATGAAATCTCTACCATAATCTGGTGGACTCAAAAGCAGGGAAAAGATTAACACCTGCTTCAAGGAATCAAAAGATCGTTGTGCAAAGTTGTCCCATAAAAATGGAACTCCTTTCCTCAGCAAACACATAAATCCTTTAGTTATCTCAGCATAGTTTGCTATAAACTGTCTCAAGAAATTTTCCTTCCCTTGAAGACTTTGAAGTTGTCGAATGGAAGACGGGGGAGGCAACTGAACTATTTCCTCCACATTGAAGGGATCAACTCGAATCGATTCAGTTGACACAATGAACCCTAACAACCAACCAGATGTAACCACAAAAACACACTTATTGGGATTCAACCGGATCTTGTAAAATCGTCATCTCTCAAAAACCAACCGAAGGTGACTAGGATGATCGATCCTCATTCGAGAATGAGCAGCCAAATCATCCAAGTATGCTTCGATGACATGCTTGATGTCGTGGAAAGCATATGACATGGCCCGTTGAAACGTAGTTCCAGCATTTTTAAGACCAAAAGGCATCTTTTTGTACGCGAAGGTACCCTTGGGACACATGAAAGCTGTCTTATGCTGGTCTTCTGGACGGATAGATATCTGATTATAACTAGAGAATCCATCCATGAAGGAAAAAATCTCATTACCCGCACATTCATCAACTATCTGATCAATAAATGGTGTGGGGTAATTATCTTTTGGACAAGCTTTGTTCAAATCCCTAAAGTCAATGCACACTCGGATCGTTCCTTGTTTTTTATCAACCGGGACTGGATTAGAAACCCAATCTGTTAGAGGAATGGGGTATATGAAACCCACCTTGAGTAGCTTTTCTACTTCAGCTTTAATAGCTGCTGCTTTCCTAGGATTGACCGGCCAAAGCTTTTGATGAATCGGCTTAGCGTTTTCATATGTCTTGATCTCATGCTGAATGATGGATGGATCAATACCAGGCATTTCTTCATAAGACCAAGCAAATACATCCCGAAACTCTTTAAAGAGGTCGGTGTAAATTTGAATCTCTTCAGGGGAACACTTGGCTCCGATGAAGACATTTTTTATCACACTAGGGTTCCTAGAGATGTTTATCAGTATGGTTTTTGAAATGACTGACATATTACCTTCGGCACGGATGTGTGTTGGAGCCAAAGGGTTTGAAACTGTACAAACATCGCTAGTAAGCAGATTGGAGAACTTGGATTTGACTTCTTTCAATGGGGGAAGAAAATATGAACAATGGTGTAAATCTTCCCAAGCTCGATCTACACCCATCATTGGTTCTAAGATTGCTTCCTCAGATGTTAAAACCATATCTAAGCAATCCATAGCAGAAGTAGAGTCAAGGGTCCAAGCTGGGGCCACATCACCATCTAACTCTTCCTTTGAGAAAGGAGTAGGATGGTCGTTTGTAGAGTTAGCGATAGACTGATATCTAAGCTCTGCTGCAGACATAGGGAATGTCGTTTCACCAACTTGTCCTTCATATAATGTGGTCGTACGCGAAGGCAAGGTCCAAGGGTCTGAAAAATAATGAGTCCGCAAGAAATCTTCCCGTGAAGACTCTTTGGAGGATGAAATGGCATTGATTCTAGCTATAGGAGTGGGAAGATCAAATGTACCCATCAATGAAGAATACATCCCAACTCCTAGATTCTCGATAGGTTGACGGGGGTTATCCACCAATGGAACAGTAGAATCCGAAGTTGCTCAAGGGTCAACTGGAGAATAATCCAATTGATCAACCTTAACAATTTTCCCCTCATGAGGAAAACAAAGGACTCGAAATAGAGTCGAAATGATGGCATCCATTTCATAAATCCAATTCCGTCCTAAGAGGAGATTGTAATCTAGGTTGGCATCAATGATTTCTACTTCGATATTAACAACCTTTCCTCCAACACATATAGGAAAGGTTGGGATAATCCCGTGTAGCCTATGAGAATGCTCATCAAATGCTGTTAAGAGTGTGGGTGAAGGAAAAATCGAAGGCGATCCAATGGCCTTCCAACATGACATAGACATTACGCATGTGGAAGCTCCCTCATCTATAACTGTTCGAAAAATATTAGTTTATCGGTAAGTAGACTTTATTTGAAAAGCCATATGATGAGGAAGTCTCTTTTTGACATTGAGCATGTCAAAAGTGAGCAGTAAAGTCTTGTTTGGATCAACTGCCCCAATCGCTGAAAGCAAAGCACTTTGTTGAGTTGGACATGACTGGAGTACCACTAAAGCAGACATAGCGCATGGAATTTGAGCCAGATATTCTACAATGGAGTAGTTCTGGGCTGCCCTAGCATTAGAACTGATAGTCGCTCGTTTGGCGGAACCTTTCGTTATCCGAGGTATAGAGTCGACAGAGGGTCACTCAATATGAAGTGGATCTATAGTTCTGGGAACAGATTTATCCTTGGATGTTTCAACTTCACCATAATCATGTGACCGTGTAGCCACATTGACATTAGAACTCATCATGAAAACATTTGAGGAATTATCCCCCTCCTGGTTGCCCCCTGCAGAGGTACCAGGGTTTGAGTTCGCGCCAGCAAGCAATTGTTGCCCTTGGGGGAAAGGGTTAGTTAAGACAACTTGGGAGCTAGAAGACCCTTGTTGCACTAACAAGCACTGAGCATCTTGAATTTTTGGGCAGAGATGAGTCAAATGGTCTCCACTGCATAACTTGCATGGAAACTTAACTTTCTTCTTAGACTCTTTTCCACCCTCACCAGCACCATTGCCGGGTTTGTTCGCATTACCCTTCCCATCCTGATTCTTCTTTTTACCTCGTCCCTTCTTCTTCCTGTCGTAATTTTGATTTCCTTTGGGGTTAGAAGCCTGAACGATGTTTACGAAAGAAGGTTTAGAAGGTGCAGGAGTAGACGGTGCAACCTGATTGGAAGAATCAGTTTATATTGACAACTGCTGCAATTGGATTAGAAGGTTCACGGCATTTGCATCAATCGATCCAACAATTTCGCCAGCATGCAGACTTGGCTTCGGTTTGGCTATATGAATCATGGATCTAGGAGCATTAGGCAAGATTTTCTGAAGAGTCCCAGACTGAGAATATATCAGTTCTAACATCTGGGTGTGAAAGATAGCCTGTTCTTCAGAATAAGCTCCGGACATAGAAACATCCTTAGAGATCTCGGGTTGTAATGATTTTAAAAACCATTCGAGATGGAATTCAGGTGGAATTTTGGCTTTGATGAGCCTCTTTCTCCGTCTCTATTCTTGAATATGATTAGAAATGTGAGTAGTCGTGTCCTGATGAAAATTAGCTAGAAGTTCAGTTCCGGCTTCGTAACAGATAGGCAATTAGAAATGGTTTCAAAAAATGTTAGCCAAATCGGCGAAAGACATAAATGTGCTCCTTGGCAGCTCTATATACCACTTAGCCACATTCCCAGTTAAGGTGCGCTGAAATAATCTCAACTTGATCGAATCATTGATCAAGGAGTTAGATGAACACCATAAATGGAACATGGTTACGTGGTTGCCTGGGTCTTCACCACTATTCCCTTCGAATTTTTGGATATCCGATGGAAGTTTGGTTGGGACCAAAGGCCAAGATGGATTGTATCTGATTGGATCGTTCGTTAACTTAGTTAAGTCTGGCAGATTGAGCATGGCCAGAAATAGAAGTCACAGAGGACCTTGGGGATTCCACCCAGATTGGGCGGGGTTTCCAAAAGTTGGAAAAGAATGACCTAGATTTTGAAAGGCACCAGGTTGCCCAAAGTAACTGGTAGAACCTACTAAACCAAAAGGTGACCCTTGTGGTCCAACAAAACTCAGATTTTGACCAACTCCAACCAAAAAACCTCCGTAACCGACAAAATTTCCCCCTAACGAATTATTATAAGAAGCTGACAACCCTTGGTAGGGGTTCCAAGCATTAGCTAAGGGTGGAAAAATTTGAAATGAATTTATTGAGGAATACGGAACATTCCCTTGTTGGCCGAAAAACTGACTCCTAGTTCCTATCTTGCTAACAGTAGGGTTTTTCCAACTCTGGAAGGGATTACTACCTTGACCTGTGAAAGGAAAAGGCATAGACCCCACTGTTAGATTGGAATGTGGTATATGACCATTTCCAAATGGGAAACCTTGAAAAGAGGCTGATCAACTCATCATGGACGTGGAGGCAGTTAATGGTACACTTAATGGAACTGAAGGAATACCTTGAGAGGGCATTCCAAAAGGGAAGAATCCAAAACTGGATGCATGAGCTTGGGAACTTCCACTCGTCGACGGAATGGAAGTAGACCCAAACAAGGATGTGCTGGTAGTAGATCCAAATAACGATGTAGAGGGGATGGAAATAGTTCCTCCCCCTTGCATTGATATAGGAGTTTGCATACTCATAGCACTCGCGGTGGATGCCATGCTTCCAGCAGTGGTCATCGAAGGGATGTTTGTGTGTGGACCTGGGCTTGAAGGCCTGTGTGTTAGAGTTCCGACGTATAATAATACATCTAGATGATTAGAAGGGAGAGGAGAATTCAGAGCCACAATTGACTCTGAGAGCTCTTCTACCTCAATATTATCTTTCGACTAGAAGAGTACTTGAGAAAGAACTAGAGTTTTCCTCTTTAACTCTATGTTAGTACTAGGTCTACCTTGTACACTGATGCCCCCAAGTGGAGGATCAATCTCCAATGCGCCAGCTACCACTGGTTGAAAACCACTGGCATAATCGCTCCTACACCTTCTAGGAGAAGGTTCTGGACTCGTAGGTGAAAGCCCACGAAGTCTACGGGATCGTCTAAGTGATCGGTCAACCACTTTGAATTATTTTAATAAGATCTACTTAAAGACTTAAGAAAATTGAAAGTTAGGCCGACTAGGAGCACAGAACGCACACTAAAAATATCCCTAAATAATTCAGCAGTCAAACAAATTTCAAGTATTTCCGCTCTGGGTGATTAGTACCGGACACCAAAATACAAGAAAGTGAATAATAAGGACCTTCCAAAAATAGATTGGGGTAATTATGCCCCAAGTCTACTAGTGAAGGTATCATAGGTAGTTACGCTGACCTCCAGACAATAGCCTTTGCCGGTGCAAGCCCCCAAACTTCGCAAGGGTGCCCTCTGGAAGTACCATTGAACATGATGCAACGTCAACCTTAGGTGCCATGAGATTCCCCTCCGCAGCCACCTGTGTAGATCCCTAGGATTGGCAACTAAAGACACCAACTTGCATCAAAAGCTGGGCGGAACAGTCGTGAGGTAAGATTCGACAAGTAAGAGAGGGGGTATCTCTCGTCTTTATCTTCACAAACACTCGCGCTTAACTCCTAGTCATGGAGTTTTCCCGGTCTCCCTAACGCCATTGGATTTCACTCTTTATTCAGACTTCTATGTTTCACAATTTAGAGTGGCCTTGGAGAGTTTACTCTCCTCTCGCCTAATCCAAGGCCCTAAATAACCTAAAACTTGTTGGTGTATCTGATTGACAATATAAAAAGTTATAGTTTATTTCATTAAGCACTTGATTTTAAATGGCTGTTCTTTTTAAGTCAAAGGGACAATACGGAAGTGAAACTGATGGTGTTCTTATGATGAAAAAGAAATTAATGAAAAACTAACTTATTTGCAATGCACTTGTTTGTTCTTTGATGAAAAGCAACTTCTACTTGGGTTCTAAGAAACTTCTATAAAGCAAAAACTTTTCTCTTTTCTTTTCTTGTAGCAGACTTCACACCCACAAAAACTAAAAATCTATTGATGCTTTAATAATGCAAAACTACCCTAATGCAAAGTGTACATGATAATGCAAAATTCTAGATTACTCTAAAAAGAAATGAAAGGAATTTTTTTATAAGCCAACTTAAGTGTTTGAAAGGAATAAGAATTTTGAACACAAAATCTTTCCCAAAACAAGAAGGACTAATCAAAAAGATCCCAAATCACTCTCAAAAATCAAAAGAAACCAAACTCAAATTCAGTAAAGAAAGCAAAAACAACGTTTTTGAAGGACTTTTCTTTTGCAAAAAACGATAAAAACAACTTTTCAAAAGCACTCAAAATGCCACTGAAGACTTAAGACCGAAAGAAAATCATAAGGAAAATTTGTAAGTTATCAATTCAACACGAATGAAAACTTGAACAAAATAGGTGTTTCAACTTGCACTAAACGATCCAAAAGTAGCAAAAAGAGTTTTGAGAAAACTAATTAAGAAATCAGGAAAGACACACTTTCAAATTTATCAACAAGAAACTTTCGAAAAGCGAGAAAAAGTGAATGGCCACAAAATTGATGGCAAGCAAAGCAAGCAAACCATAAAAATGAAGTTTGACGCAAGGATTGTAAACAATCTTCTGTTCTAGAAGACCAAAATGATCAAGAACCTCTATAAGAAGCCTTGTGTGTTCAAACACAAATCATAAAACTCACTGTAAAGCAAATTGAGGCCAAAAAATTTTCAAAGCAGGAGAGAATTTGTAACAGTAAGCTCATTGAAAAATTAAATTCTAAAAACAGAAACTGACCACTCAGAAACCACACAGACCAAGAAACAAATCTTTCCAGAAAGAAAGATTTGAAAAAATCATGAAAAAAATTGTATACACAACTGTGTCTCTACACAGCTGCGTGTACACGCGCTTCTGCCAAAAGAAACTCGCGTATACACGGTTTCAGTTCACAGAAACAAGCGTGTGTATGCTTCTGTAAACAGACAAAGATGCGTATATGAAGTTTTACAAGAAAAATAAAAAATGAGGCCTGATGAAAAAGATCAGACTTGAAGTCTGAGTTCCTACAAGAGCAGGTAGTATAGTGACAGCAAGCAAACTAAGAACTGAGCCCTGATTGGCACAAAATAACCTAAACTAGGAATAAGAAGATTGTTATCCCCCGTGGAGTCACCAAATCTATTGAGGGAATAAGTCCCCTAGGGCTTTGGGTCAGAACCCTAGCAGAGCAGGAGTAATCTATAGTAAGAAACAAGCATAACAATCAGGCAACATGCTTAAACAAACTAACTATGAGAGGATGAACATACCAGGATGTCCTTCATTTGGGTAGTTCCAGCCAGGGTTCAAACCCTTTGCAACTACTAATGATCTTCGAACCTGCGAATTAGCCAATTCGAGTACACATAGCAGCATATAGATAAAGCATTATAGTGAAATCAACTTTATATCATATACATAGATGGTTAGTTATACATTGAAATAATCATTCATATATAAACCATAACAACAACATCAGATGCATAAACAAATTTGATATCAGGAACAAGACAACATTTCTTTTTATTGCAGAAAACTATAATAAAAACATGGAAGGAGTTCACCTGAGTCTTCCTCTTCTGGCTCCAAGTAGAACCGTTCTCCAGGTCCGTCTAGTCCCAGTCTTCAATAGCCTCTTTCCATAACCAATACCATGATATCTCCAAGCATATGAGAGAACATCAAAACTCAAGGAAACAAGCATTTCCCGAACTTGGGGAAGTGCTTGAAGCACAAGAATTCTTCAGACTTGATCTGGGGATAATCTCAGTATAGTAATTCTATCATTTCTCTCCTCCTTAAGGCCTTCCCATTGAAGTCTTTTTATACTTCTCCCAAATTAGTTTTTTAGTTGGGAAATAGTTGGGCCAGGGGCACTAATAGGTAATCAACAGGTAAAACCCATGATCTCCACCCATAGTTAAGGAATTTTTATTTATTTATTTATTTTATTTTTTATTTTTATTTTTTTTATTGTTTAACACATATACGCAGGTTGGGTATAGACTGACCCATGTGTACACGGTTTTAACACAGGGAAAAGTAGCGTATAGGGAGTAAAACACAGTTTTTAAAATATTTGGACCAAGTCTGGAAGGAGGGGTTGCCCTAGGCCATAAACCAAGCATCACAAATACAAAGGGTGATATTTGGAGCTATAACACTAGATATGTTTGTTGACCTAGTTATTAATGGTCATAAGTCTTAGGATTTAATGTAAGTCCTTGTCTAAGATTCTAGGATGATAATATTTGGAAATCTAGGGTTTTGCAACTAAACCCTAGTAGTAGTTAAATTCTCTAGTATGTGTGATATAAAAATCTGAGATCTATTTATATAATGATTGTTGAGATTGTGAGTTTTGGAGTTAAACCTTCGTATAAGTAAAAATCTCTGATGTATGATGACAATGTGATAATGTGAGATTTGTGTAAGTTTTTGAAATATGAGTTTTAGTTGTGATGATGGTTGATTGAAAATATAGGGATTGCAACTAACCCTAGTGGAAGCTAGTCATGTTAATGACTTAGCTCTGATTGGTTTTGATTGATTCTCTTGTATGAAATCTAGGATTTGTGTGAAACCCTAGTGGAAAATCTAACATATGTATTATGAAAGTTGTTAGATACCTTTTAGATCTATATTTGTTTCTCGGGTTTGCTATATGTTGTAGTAGGGTATGTTACACCTTTGAAAGAAACATTGAGACCCTAGATGGAATAAAATATGTTATGAAGTAGTCTAGGGTTTATGACAAAGTCCCTAGCAAGATGTTGAAGAGTATATGTCTCTTGTTTGTAATTAAGTTTGGGTATCTGATATGTATAAATTTGAAATGCTTCTGTAATTCTAATATGGCTAACTTTGTCCATCTATATTTTTGGTTTTACTCACTATCTAAGTTGTGCAGGTACAAAATCTTCAATATGGTGAAGATGTTCGTTGATGTGATAATCATGATGAGGATGATGATAACACTAATGAAAATGGTTGGAAGCCATGAAATATTCTTCGATGAAGAAAATAGAATAAATCTACCTAGATTAAGAGGGATTTTGAATGAAAGAAATCTACTAGGTGTTGTAGCCGCTACAACACCACCCAAATTTTTGGGCATATCCAAAATTTTGGGTACCCCACTTCTTGCCCCGGGCTTATAGGGTTTCGATAAGGCCTTTAACTTGTTACTCTCCCTATGACCCTTCCTAGAAAACCCTGTTGACACGCCCTCTCATGTTCCATACATTGCATCTGCACATCATGTTTTATCTCAGACATAGGCCTTAGGATCGCCTTAGGGTTTTGAAGGTCAATAGCTCCAATGAAGCGTTAAGAGTATCCCATGATTTTGAAACTCACCTTTGCATCATATTCATCATGATCAGTAGATTCCCTATATTTGGGCAGGCATGCATTCAATTTGGCTTTCATTTACGATTGATAATATTAAGGTTTGGGGAAAACCCTAGATTGTCAAAAGAGTGATCCCCTTCCTTTGTTACATAATTTTCATGCCTATAGGGGTGCATCCTCATCAACATCGTATTCTCCCCAGGTTCTTGGCAGATCCTTTGCCTCGGCATTTGCATTAGGGCTTACAAGAATTATGTATTCACCTTGCATCCTCGTAACTCTAAAGGTATGTGATTACATACCTAACCCTATTTTAAATTAATCCTCACTCTCTAGGATGTTTATCACCTTCACCCTTATCATCTCACCTTGAAGCGCGATCACATCAATAAGCGTTAGGTTTTATGGGGAATACTTTTGTCAGTGACTTCGCCTCACCATCACCCTCATTCCTTCCAAACTCATTAGGGTTGAAGTATCATTGTCCTCATCATGCATATCTTTGAAACCCAAGCTCACCAAAATGAGAGTCACCTTTTTGCTGCAATCTTGCCCTTATGACCTCACACACGCACTCCCATTAGGATTGCATCCCACTGGCTATGCATCATTATAGGAACCTCCCTTAATTTGTTAACACCACCTTGGATGTTGATGAGCACTAGTATTGCAATAAGAATGTTGCAACTCCTGGGGCTACCAACTTTACTTCATTAACCTGGGGTTCGTACAAACTTGGAGGTGATAGTGTTGTATACCCAAATAGATGTAATGGTCTACTCTTGTTACTTTTCAACTGGGGCGATAGACCACTAGGGTTTCTGAAACTAGTTTTCTATTGACTAGAAGAAGTCTGACTACCAAATGGAGAAGGGAAAATTATCTTTAATGAAAGAAAAGGAATGTTGCCTATTTTAAGGAATGAAAGACTGAATTGGAAGATTCTTGTAAAGTGACATGAAATCCTTTAGCTAATCATTGACACCTTTTTCTTGCAAAATAAACCTAGCTTATTCTTAGTTAAAACATGTGATGATCTAAACTAACTGAGCATGGAATCTGATCTAGGGAGTATTAACTACTGCATGTCTGTGCTAATTTAGAAATTGTAGAAAAAAACTTTTTTGATGTTTTCATTTTATGAATGTAAATGATAATCTTTACTTGTTCTTTAGCAGGGGAGACAAGTATGGAGGAAGAGGTCTAGACTGGTCTTAAGGGTATGGAAGCCAAGTGGAGGCCTAATCCAAGCTTAAATGACAATTTTGCTAAATTTAGGCTCAAAATAGGCTGCTACAGGGTTTCTTGTAGTACTACTACAAGATGTCCTAGTTCTACTACAAGATGCCCTGTTTTACTACAGGAAATAGGCCAAAAGCTTAGGAGATGGTAGGGAAGGTGAAATGAAGTGTGGGAAAGGTATATGATGGGGGAATAAGGCATGGAGGAGGTGAACACTATCCAGGGTTCAATCAAATGCTTCAAGATGGTTGGATTTTCTCAATGGAAATGGAAATTTTTCTTACAAAACAAGAATTTGGATTTAGGGTTTAGTGGACTTTGGCAACATGGGTGGATAAGGCTTGGATGAGGAAAATGAGATGAGGTCTCCCTACAATTTAGAAGCTCCTGCAACAACATACATTCTTGTCTACATTTATGCACAAATTCATCTATACATGGGAAATATTTATTAAATGGAAGAAAACAAAGTTATTACCATCTAGTGGCTAAGTTCATGAATGGAAGTGCTTTGAAACCAATGCAAAACTTAAGAGATAAAAAATGACAATTGTAAATCATCCTAAGAAACTCAAAGACAATGACCTACTCATCAAGAAACCCTAGATTATGCAACAAAGCAAGAAATTTGTTTTTGGGTTGGATGAATAGAACCCTCAAGTCATGATCCCATAAGGGAGATGAGGTGAAAGCCACTATCACCATCTTTTCTGGAGTGTCTTTTGTCACTATGATACCACTGATATAACTATCCACAAATGGAAGCAAACTAATTAATCATCCAAATACTTGCAAATTAACAAAACCTAAATTACTTCAGCAGCTAACTATGAATGTAATCTAAGCATACATGTACAAAAAGAGGAACCTTTGCTGCTAGGGTTGGGCCCTAACCCAAGAGCTTTATCCCTCTGATTCAACTCAATGCTGGATCAAGGGAATGCTTCTCATTTTCATTAAAATATCAAAAATACATAAGAGTCATCAGTCACAATGTCTTAGCTTGAAAATGCCTCTTGGCTACAATAAAAAAAGTCGAATCCTAATGAGGCTCTAGGCCTTCTTATTTATACAACTGAAGTTACCAACAAATTCCTTAAATTTAGGGAGGCTTGGCTCCTAAACTCAGGAGCAAATGGTCGTCAAATACCACTGCCTTGGTTGCCAATGATCTTAATGGATCAACTGCTTGTAACTCCGAGCTGATGAGATCTGGTGGATGAATCTTTGAGTGAGTGAGGAGTTAAGGAGGGAGATCCAATCTCATGAAATCCCTGTTTCTTGTCTACTTCGAGTTCCTGCATTTTAATTAGCCAAAATTTTCTCCAAAACATGCAATCAATGCATGTTAGACCACAAGACATGACATCTCATATTTACCTTTCATATTAAGAAAAATATAAAAAAACATGTAAAGAAATGTGAGAAAATTTGATTTTAGTAAGATGGAGAGTGGCATTAAGGTCCATATAATTTACCCATTGATGAGCCTCATCATCACCCCCCTACTGAAAGTGTTTCTCATCCTCTAAGAAACTCAATCTATGTCCATGTCTTTCATTGCTTTGGTGGCCTCCTTGACATTCCAGGCTTTTGTTGTAGTATCCTCATCTTGTGGATAAAATCCTACTTGATTCTCTATTTCCTCCCACTACTTTCTTCTTCTTCCTTTCTTCATTCTAACATACCCAAGAGAAATGGTGGACTGAGTTTCAAGCCAATCCAATTGACTTTGAGTCTCTGCAATGCTTTCTTATACTGAGTGGGGTCCTTTCTATTGCATCCCTCATTCTTTCAAGGGAATGATACTCCCAAGTCTTTAGGCTGTGGGGTAAGATGTTCCATATCCTTTGGAATTCTTGCTAGCTTTCATCCCCTAGAAATCTCAAATTTTCCTCAAAATGAGTGACTTCTTTCTCTTGCATAGCTACGTATCTTGGTGCAAGTTGGGGATCATTGGAAATAAGGTTGTGGGTTCTAATGACAACCATGGAGTTGTTATGTTCTGTTATGATGCAAAGTGGTTCTGTTTCTTCTCTTTTCAATGCCCTTTTTACTTCTTTTGCCCTGACCTCTTCATGATCCATCCATGATGCCAAGGCCACCAGTTGTAAGTCCCCTAGCTTTGGATTGGGGTCCCACACATTCAAATCTGTTAGGGACAAGTTATGTAGGTAGAATTCAGATATCTTGGCCTTGTCCTCCAGGGTGCTTTGGTCACAAAGATCAATGAACTTCCTATAGTCTTGTAAAGGCATAGTTTCTCGTTTTTCTAGGGTTTTTATCTGAAACTGCAAGAATTGTTCTTTGAGGTATAAGGCATATGATTTTGCTGGCATCCTGCACTGGAGTGCCTCCATGGAGAGACTTTCCATAGTTGCCAATTGGCTCTCTTTTTCCTATACTTTCCTCCTCAGCCATGTGTTCTCAACCTCTAGTTGAGATTTCATCACTCTTTCCCTATCTCTTATGCTACTCAACTCTCTACCCATTTCTAGTAGCTTTTCTTCCATATGGCCCACATCCTCTACACTTTTTGATTTAGAAATTTGCATCCAATAATGTGTCCTTGCTCTCTCCTTTTCAAGTTCAAAGAATAGAGGGATGGAAAATTTTTGTGGTATTACTCTTCCCCCCTCAATGAATCTGTAATAGGAGCTGAGGTTTGGCTGTGGGCTAGGTTCCTTCAGCTCTTGGGACTCTCCCTTTACTGTCTCTTGAGTATCTGTTTGTCCTTGTATTTGGGTTGCTGCCTCTTTTCCTTCCCTTTTCCTTTGTTGTCCTTCCTGATCCTGTTTCTGTGTTTCCTGTAGTTTTAACAGAGTTTCCTATAGGACTGTCTTTGTTTCCTATAGGAGACCTTTCCCTTTTTGAAAAGGGGTCAAAGGTTCTTTAACTTGTTTTGCTGAGGTTGACCTAGTGACAGGCCTCCTAACATAGGTGATTGGTGACCTTGGGGAAGCCTGTTGTGTTGTTCCTTCTTCACCTCTCTTTCCTAGAGGGACTAACTTCTCTTGTTCTTTTAGTGAGTCCTCTATGATTATAGGAATCTTGGTAGGTGTTTGAGGTCTCCCTTGTTTTATCCTAGTGCTCCTCCTTGTTTTGAAGTATAGGGGAGTCTGCCTCTGCCTCTTTCCTTTTGATTTGATAGGTGTACTTAGAGCAGTTAAGGCAACAACTGCCTCCTTCTTTGTGGGCTCCGGAGACACCCTTGGAGATTCCTCTCCTTCCTTGCTATGTATTTTAGGACTTGGTTCATCCTTTTGTGCTTCTTCCCTACTGTGTTTTTCATCCTTTGTCTCATTTATTTCTGCCTCCTCTTCTTTAGGCTCTTCTTCTTCTTCTTCATGCTCTTCTTCTTCAGGATCTTCTTGCTCTTCTTCATACTCTTCTTCCTCTTCTTCAAGCTCTTCTCCCTCTTCTTCACCACTAGAAGTAGGGTCTCTTTCATACTCAATGGCTTGAATTGCATCTTCTCTGTTCATGTCTGCAAATGTTGACCACATAATAGGGATTCTTAAGTTGTTTAGGGAATCTTCTAGTATGAGTTTGATCAATCCATGATGTGTCAGCTGCTGATGCTTCCCTTCTTGTACTTTGATGCTCATGTATATTATTTATTGCAACAAAAAGTAAGGCACACTAAGTCTTCTATGAGGAGGTAACTCTTCTCCAAATCTCAGCTCATGGAGGAGTCTAAACTGGTATTCATAAAATATACTGAGTCTGCCCTCACAAGAAATATACTTGAGAATGTGATAGCTTACTTCATCCCAAGGATATGGAATGCTCCCCCTTCTAATCCATTTTTTTCCTCAATTGGTTCCTCTCCTTCCAAGAAAAAATTCTTCTTGGCAAGAGTGATGCTAGCTTTATCCTCTTTTCTCCATTGCAACCCTAAAGGAAGTGTAGTGATCCTGCTAATGCTTTCAAGGGTAATTGTCACTGACAATCCCCTCACTATAGTAGTGGCACTGAATCTAGCTAGAGGTATGAGTGACATTGCAAATTCCCTAGCTATATCATCATCATATCCCCTAAGTAGCTCGAAGAATCCCAACCATTGATGCCTTGTAAATATTTCTACCACAAGAGGATGTTGATGTATTCTAGTTGTTCTGGTGGGCTCCCTTCTGTTGAAACCCCCTGTCATCTTTTCTCTCTGTCAATCTATTTGTATGAAGTTTTGGTGGCTATAGCTTAAGAGCTTCCCCAGGTGATGAGGGTTTAGAGTTTAGGAGGGTGATGACTACAATTCTCCTTTTACTCTACACAATCCTCCACATAATTCTACCTATCTCTATGCACATTGTAATCACTAAAAGAAATGACAATTTCTTTTCTTTTTCTAAATGAAAGCACAGAGGATATGGCACCTACCTTTCACTGCAATTATTTGGTTGAGTATAATTCTTGAATTGCTAGCCCTAGGCAACCCCTCATAGAATTTTTGACAATCCTCCATGTTTCCTGTAGTCTTCCTATAGGTGCTCACTGTAGGATGTCGAGACTAGCTTTCCTCATTGTTTCCTGTAGTTTCTCTGTGTTTCCTATAGGTGCTCATTGTAGGATGGATGAGACTAAATTTTCCTTTTGATGGCTCCTCGAGGTGGTCTCAGCTCTCAAAATATCGAAATGAACAATACCTTGCATGAAAGTTAGGGAATATTTCTATTTATGGTCGATTTCATTGAGCGATGTGTTGGCTGGCTGAGTACATATTTCTCCTTTTGGGCCTTTGGTACCACTATTTGTTATCATGCAACCCTTCTTCGTAATCATCACCCAATCCTGTTCGACGTAACTCGACCACCTTTTCGATTTATTCCCTTTTTGATGTGAACTTGCCACGCGTCCAGCTAACTAGCACTTTAACGTTTTGTTATCAGGCTAAGGGTGGCCAAGTTAACTGGCCACCTTCGCTTATAAAACCAACTTTCTACATATTCCTATAATTTTAATCATATTCATACTTATGAGAGAGTGTGGATGAGGTGACATACCTGTGGCTCCTTTTTCCTTGTTGATGCATGCTGGAGGGTGGATCTGTTGTGCTCATGTTTCAGGTACATCTTCTCTACTGCTCTTTTTGTTGATTTTATTCTGCTAATAGGTTGTCTTCTTGTTGATGTGCAGGTGTTGGCTTCCTCTGTTGTTGCTGAGATTTGGAGAGGTGCCATGGTGCCTGTAGTTGTGCTTCTCTTCTTCTAGTGCATGGGTGCTGAAGGTTAGGCTTGGAGCCTGCTGCTACTTCAAAATAGGTTGCTACAGGGTTTCCTGTAGTACTACTACAGGAAATCCTATAGTTTCCTGTAGTACTACTACAGGAAATCCTATAGTTTCCTTTTTTTTGAATTTCTATGGACTTTCTTTGCTTGGAGGGTGAATAGGTATTGGAATGAGTGGAAGGTGTGGCCATGGAGTGGTAGGTGAGGTAGGCTGTTGTTGGTATGCCCTTTTGATATATCTATATCTATAGATATATATATATATATATATATATATATATATATATATATATATATATATATATATATAGATATATATATATATATATATATTTTCATTCTCTTTTTTTCTCTTCTAAGTAGATTTTTTTTTTTTTATGGACACAGAGGGTGACATGGTCATGAAGGGTGTTGGCTGAGATGTGGTGAAGTCAATGGCAATTTTTTTTATTATCCAAAATGGGCCTGAATCATAATTTTTCCATTAGAATTCCTTTCTTGTAGATTTACAAGACTTCCTGTAGTACTACATGAAACTCCTGTAGTAACTATAGGAAATCCTGTAGAAGTCACAGAATTGCCTGAAATTTGGTATTTTTATTGTTGGAGAAGAGTATGGATGAATGAACATCGAGGTCATGGAGGAGATGAAATGGATGAAGAAAAACATGGGGTTTTGCATGGCTTGTTTCCCTATGATCTATAGGTCCATTAACTATTTGAAAACCGACAAAAACCAGAATTATTATGAGTGGGTAGGTTTGAGGTCCCTCCCGTTATTTTTGTTCTCTCTCTTTCTCTCTCTCTCTCTTTTTGAAAGACAACTAGGTTACCTCAAAGGAGGTTTTCATCCTGGTTTCCTGCCCTGGGCGCCTCAAAGGAGGTTTTCACCCAGGGGTCTTTTATTTTTCTCTTTTATTTTTTTATTTTCTCAAAGAGGTTTTCAACATAATAGTGGGCCTCAAGTGACTCATGGAGGTTTTCACCTATTTCTTATTTTTTTTTTTTCTAATATTCAATAGTACTCAAGAACTTGGTGAGGTGGAAGTCGAGACTCCTTTAATCACCACTACTGCCTTACTGATGTTACTGATGAACTCCTTCTTTGATAAATGCTTTTTGTAGATTTTCAAACTATACCCATTGACAAGAAAAGGGATACCTTCTTCATCAATGGTTTTTATCTGAACAACCCCGTTGTCATGGAACTTTTCTATCATATATGGGCCCAATCATCCGGTCATAAACTTGCCTTTGAAATCTTTGAACCTTGAGTCATACAACAAAACCCAATCACCTTCTTGAAATAGTTTGCCTTTGATATTTTTTTTCATGCCAGATCTTTCTTTGTACTTGAGTCACCTCTATGTGTAGGAGGGCCTGCATCTTGAATTCATCTAACCCATTTAGCTGGAGCAACCTCTCTTGTTGTGCCCTTGTAACATCTAGATCCAATTGTGCTGCCATCCTTAAAGTGTTGTACTCAAAATCGATGGAGAGAAAATCCTTCTTCCCATAGAACAAATCATAAGGGGTGAAGCCAATGGTTGTCTTCTAAGTTGTATTGTAGGCTCAAGTGGCCTTCACTAGTCTGTCAACCCAATCCTTCCTATTGCTACTAACCACTTTTGTTAGAATTCTTTCCAATTCTCTATTGGTGACTTCCACTTGTCCATTGGCTTGAGGGTGGTAAGGAGTGGACTTCTTGTGCTTGATATTATGTTGGATTAATAGATTCTCAATAATGTGTGAGGTGAATTGAGTGCCCTGATCAATGACTAGCTCTCTCAGGTATCCAAACTTGTAAACACATTCTCCATCAAGAACTCACCCACTTTCTCTTTTGTGGCTACCTTGACAGCTTTGGTTTCAACCCACTTTGTTAAGTAGTCAGTGCACATAAATATGTAATTTTTTTTGTCCTGATGGAGGATCAATGGGGCCAATGAAATCCATGCCCCACTTGTCAAATGACTCAAAAGTCACTTGAGGTTGCAAAGGAATTTCATCCCTGGGAGTAGGTTTCCCCATTCTTTGGCACCGATCACACTGGCTAGTATACCTTCTTGCATCCTGGTGGAGAGTGGGCCAGTAATAGCCAGCTTGTAGTACCTTGAAGGCTATCCTTTTGGCTACAAAGTGACCTCCACAAGGCCCATCATGACAGGCCAGAAGGATGTCAAAAAATTCCTCCTCCTTGACACATCTTCTCAGAATTTGATCTAGGCCCAACTTGAAGAGATTGCCCCCAATCCAAGTGAATGGGGTGCTTTTCCTTATAATTATGCTCTTTTCCTTGGAGGATAGATTTGGAGGGAACTGTGTAGCTACTAAGTAGTTGGCTATGTCAAAAAACCACGGAGAGAGAACTGAAATGGTGAATAAATGCTCATCTGGCAGCTAGTCATTGACCATTCCTTCCTCACCTGCAAACACAGTCAATTTGGACAAAAAATCTGCAACTACAATTTCTTTGCCAGGCTTATCAATAATAATTAGATCAAACTGTTGTAAAAAAAGTAACCATCTAATAATTCAAGAATTCACATCAGGTTTGTTCATCAAATATTTAATGGAAGCATGGTCGGTATGTACAAAGTTCTGGTAACCAGTAATGTAATGTCTAAATTTATTCAAGGAATGGACAACAACTAGGAGCTCCTTTCCAGTGACTGTGTAGTTCAACTCAAATTTGGACAAATTTTTGCTGATGAAGTAAATGGAATAAGGTAGCTTGTCATATATCTGGCCTAGAGCTACTCCTATAGATTTTTGAGAGGCATCAACATGTATGTGAAAAGAAAGAGCCCAATTTGGGCCTTGGAGTATAGGTGAAGTAGTCAACTTTTCCTTTAGGGTTTCTAGGGCCTCTTAGCAGCTTTCTGACCATACAAATTTGGAGTCCTTGGCTAATAGTCCAAAGAAAGGTGAGGCTACCTTGATGAAGTCTTTTATGAATCTCCTATAGTTTCCAAAAATGCGACTTTGTGACCTCCGGTGAGTCGCAGTCCTACAAGGTCTGCAAAACCGCACTCTTTATGCCTTAAGGAAGCAGACAAAAGATGCGACCTTCATTGTTGCAACCTTAGGAGGACCTATGGAAGAAGGAAATACTCTTAGTATCCAAATGATGAGGAGATCTGGGAGGTGTCATGCACAAAAAAGAAAAGCAAGGGAGAACAATCTTCTTAATAGAGTTATACTTTATTTTATGGAAGTTACATCATTGGTTTCAAGAATGCAGGGTCACCTTTTGGTCTACTATAATGCTTGGATCATGGATAAATCTCTGTGACATTTTGAAGAAACCTTCATAACTTTTGAAAATATAATTCAAAGGGGTAAACCTCACGGATGAGAGCATTTAAACCCAAAGTAGGGAGAGCTATATACCTCTTGGCACTATATTTACCCCCCCCACAAAAGATAACATCGTTTGAGAAGCTTCACCTTAAACACCACTAGATGAGATCGGTTCAAGCTAAAGAATATGGTCAGAAATTAGATTCATTGATAAAATTGTGGTGTTAAAAGAGACTAAATAGGGGTCAAAATTAGTATTACATTCTTGGTCATTATTTTAATCTTCCCGATATTGTTCTTTGACTATCAATATGTAGGTGAATAATATGGTTTTTTTTCTTGCAGATCATTGGAGGAAGCAAAAATATGACCTAGATGAAGGGAGCTAGGGTTTCTACAGAACCCACACAAATAGGGTTTCAACGAAGAACACAATAGCAAGAGGTAGTCAGGTGTGGGAAAGGCACAACGACAGGCACTTCAACAATTCATGTCTTCATGGTTTCTCAACAATGTCAACAATGAGACCCAACACTAGGGTTTCCTTTCAGCAAGCTAGATGCCCCCTTCCAGTTTCCAAGAACCTTTCAATAAACTTGAAAGTGCATCACCAAAATATTGATGAATGTGAGCGAAGCATAGTAGCAAGAAAATAGGCTTGTCCCAGGATCGAGCATCTGCAACCTCACCACATATACACAACATGGGTTCTAGGGTTTACAAAAACCCTCTACACCCACTTCCTCTTCTCCATCATGATGCAAATATTCATCACCATAATATCAACAACTATGCTAAGACTGACTTGAGCATGTAATAGTCGATTAGGCTTGAGAAGCAAGCATGTAATCTCAAGAGTCACGAGGGTAGTCAAAAGGGCATGAGGGGAGGTCAAAGGTCACGATAGGTGAACAATCACCTGACCTCTATAAATGCACTCTCATGCCTCATTCCAAATGGACTTTAGCACTTGAGTTAAATCTAAGACTAGAGATAGCCGGTTTATGCTTGAGAGCTAGAGCCACTCAACTCTTGACAACTAGTAGAGTGGACTTGCAGTGGGGCTAGGTTTTTGGCATCGAGCAATGGTATGACCAACCCATGTTCCACTATTGGGTTTTGACCAATTGCATGATATGTATTTGAAGTTAAAACAATATTAATAAGATGTTCTTTATCTTTGGCACAGATTCCCATGCTTACTCATGGTGGTTGTATTAGTTGTCTAGTACTTCACTATATTTGTATGTGTGCTTTCATATACGCAATATGTTATGGACTGATACATAGTTGTTGCATGTGTTTTTCATTTTTGAATCTGCGTTTACTTATTACTTGCCATGTTGGTGACCTATTGTAAAACACTTCACAATTTACTTTTGGTATGTTCATGTTTATTATGTTTGATTGGGTTTTATATCACTAATCCCCCTCATGGTATATCGCTTCGTATTGTTTTTAAGACTTTTTTGTACCTATCTCTGCAAATTTGTCCATCTTGGGCTAATTTTGTTTCATTGCCTGAGCATTTAATTCTTGTCCCACTCTAACACCTTCTCATTTGATAACCAATAGCATAAACATTCATGGCGGTAGCCGGGCCCACATACTGGATGGGGATCCTATCCCAAATGGTGTGAGGTCTAATTGGGACTTCACACTGGGGAGACCCCTTAGTCATTGGTGGTACATTTCGACCCGTCAAAACTAGGATAAGAGGATGGTTGAGAATATTCTTTGTATAAGAATGATTAAATCCTCTGTGATTAAGAAGCAGTGACAGATATGATTCTATACTTCATGTGTCATGCACTAGACCAAGACTAAGAGTCATAAGTTTTAGCGAAGGCCATGAGTGAGATAAGGAAATCAAAGAACGCATTTTGAGGTGCTCATAAAAGAAGGAAAGAAGGATTCGATTGAAGAATATGTTGTTGCATGAGAAGTAGGAAAGGAAGTGTATGATTAAGGAATCTTCTGTCAGATATTCTGTTGATACTCCTACTATGAAAATTTGATAAGAAACATCAAGATATTTGGAAATACCTCGGAGGTTTGTATTTGATTATGTACATATGAAAATATATATTATTGATTAGGGTTGTGTTTGTACATGTGAATCCCTTGAGGGTTTTTGATAGCATGCTAGTTACCAATCCGTTTGATTGGGAGAGATTGGTTATCCTTGATCTACTAGTTCAAGGAGGGTTGAGGCTTTGTGAGTGAATCATTGCCTAGGAGTATATATGGTCGACACTTTGTGTTGACTTATAGGTCTCGAAGTTGGAAAATGTGGTGTTGATTATAGAGCTTTGTTTTTAGATATACACCTGGATCTTTGGGTTGATGGTTAGCAAGTAAGGCTGATGGTACTTAGAGATGCTGAAAGCTTGAGTCCATCTTAGTCCCACCCAGATAGACTGCCTTGGTTAGGAATCTAGTCCGTGGAATTGTAGTGATTAAATTATTGAGAGACCAATGGATAGATTTCCTTGGTCAGGAATCTAGTCCATGGAATTGCGGTGCCTAAAGTTCATGGTTCATATAGTTGAGATATTCCTTGTACTTGTATATGATGAATACCCCCATAGTTAAGAGGGAGTGTTGGAAAATGTAACTAGGTTCGGTCTTCATTTAATGTATTTGAGTAATCTTATAATGTACTTGTCAAAAGAATAAAGAAAATTATTATTATTATTATTATTATTATTGTGACTTATTAAAGCATGGGTTTCATGCTTGGGTCACCATGTTTTAGGTCAAAGTCCCCATTAAGGACTTCTAGGATTTATTTTGAGCCAATAGTGTTTGTAATTTTAAAGAGACCCTTCTTGGGATTTTGAATCATGTAAAAAGGTTGAGTATTGAGTCAAACATAATTTATGTATCCTCCACATCAAGTCGGCCTAAGAACACTAATTCGACCTCACATGGAGCCTATAAATACAAGCAAGTCAAATTCATTTGGAGCACACTCTCTTATAAAAAGTTCAATATCTCTAAGGAAGTTGGGAAGTGTGGAGTATGGAGCTAGGAATCCAAAGGAAGTGTGAGTTGTGTCAAGTCTAAGGAGAAGAAGACAAACAAAATTTTGGTGCCTCTCTTTCTCTATTTCATGCCCTAGATTGGGATATCAAATTCTTCCAAGTTTTGCTAATGTCGGAAGTTGATGCCTAGTTGAAGTTGATGGAAAGGAGGTTGAATATCTTGGAGGCTGACTTGGTGTGGAGGGAAGGTTTGGTCTTTGTCTAGGGTGAAGAGTCTCAAAGAATATTATTTAAAGGAATAATTTTCTTGATTGGGTTTTCCCCTTGAGGGTGGGTTTGTGCTGACATAATGCCTACATATGGTGTCCATTGTTTTATGTGTGATTGCTTTGGTAATTGCTTGATGAACTAAAAGAAAGAATATATAAAGAATCATAATAACAAGAACATCACAAGTAATTATCAATAATAAGAAAATATTTCTTCTTTTCCGATTTGCTAACATCAATGAGCCTGTTTAGTACCCCGACGAGTTTGCATATACTTCCCACACATATGTGCTTTCAACACTCTTATATGCCACCCTTTTTATAAGCTTTAATATTTGGAAAATTTCTTTTAGAAATTGGGTGAATAGAGTAGGATGGTATAAGATGTTTTCTACTTAAAGAAATAGATGTGATACTAGTTGAACTTGAATTCGCTAGTAATCCAAGTAGAGGATTTAATTGTGGAGGGGTATGGGAGGGATTCAAATTCAATACTGTAAAAAATTCATTCCTTTATAAAGGTGAACCTATTGATGGGCCCCATAATTTTCTATTTTATTAGGCCCATATGATTATTTATAGACACTTAAAACATGTATTTGACCTCCTTACTTGAACATCGTAGAGTTAATTTATAGTATTAATGGGTCCTAAGGAATTTGATTTTATCCTTGCTTATTATGTGCCTAATACTATTTATTTTTCTACAAAGTTGTGAGAATATTAGACAAATTTATGAATTGGATAACAAAATAATGATTTTTTTTATTGTCACATGATGTATATAATGAACTTTGTCAATGGATATAACCTCTTTGGAATGCAGTGATTTATTACATTCTCTTTCCTTCATGCATGTTAGATTAGTTTAATTTCTTTATTCTTAAGTTAAGACTAGGTTCCCTTTTCAATGCAACTTTCACATCCTACAATTAGGCTAGTGTTTGATTTCCATTTCTGCAATTAGGATTAGTGTTTACATTTGAGAAAGTAGAATTTCCATTTCTACAATTAGTTTAGGTTAGATTTCATGATATTCACTCCATTACATTATATCAGTGAAAGAAGGACACATTGTATGCTACACATATAGTGCTGACACCTCTTAAGTTTGTACAGACCTCGAGTTGATAATTTAAATTGGTAGCCTTGGGAGTTGCAACATTCTTGTTGCAATATTGAGTCTCATCACTTATACTACTTGAATCATGTCTCAATGTTCCTAATATATAATGGGTAATGCACGAGGAATTGAAAACTTAGCAGGGATGACTTTTAGATAAATGAAATCCTATTAAAAAGATAGAGTAAATATTTCCTCGTATGAACCAATTGATGTTGCAAAAGAATAATTTCCCTAATATAGGTTTTGGGAATATCACAAAATCCAACCCAAAAGAAAAAAAAAAATGAAATCAACACACTTCAAAGATTGCAAATGAAGAAAGAAAATGAAAACCCAAAAGAAAACGTAAATGAAAAAGCCATGATTGAGAAAAAAGCAAAAACAAGACATCGTATGAAAATATGTCTTAAAAAAAGAGTGAATATGAGGAAAGAATGTGTGTTTTTACTTACAGTGAGCTCTTGATAAGTTATGTCTCACAAAATTGTAATTGACTAGGCTTTTTCTTTTATTGAAAAAGGAATTGTACAACTAGGGTGTAGCTATGAATAAAAGATAAAGTTGCATCAAATGCCCCTTGTCCCGTGAATATATTATTTGAAAATAAGTTTTGAAAAAAAAAGGAACAAGATACTAAATGAAATTACAGTATGTAAAGGGACTCCCTGATGTAACTTGTTTGCAATTTGATCATCATCACAAACGCTTCGTTGAGCCAGAAGGGGTGCAAAATAAACTAAAGGATTTCTAAGAAATCTAGCAAACAACATCAAACCTTAAGTGTAACCAATGAGGACCTATAAACACAAATCTTAGATTAGAAAATACTAAAACAAAACTGAAACTAAAATCAAAATGAAAAAGATAGAGGATGAAAATAAGCATATGAAATTTACCTTGAAGGATTTTGTTATGATTTACCTTAGAGATCTCGATTTCCTCCAAATTCATTTATTTAAGAAGAAACTTATTTTCATGATTAAGATCAAATAGCATGAAGAAGTTGCAACTCTATCAAAGTTCATATTCTTATGATCATCAAACTTATTGAACCTAAACTAAGGTGAGCGTTAAGCCTATGAAAAAAGCTTAGCTATAAAGAAATGGTTTCATGTTCAAGCGAACAACAATGAATAAGAAATTTTAGATTTGTGTTTTACATAATAATGCTAAAAAACCATGAAAATCTGCCTAAATGTGCATTGCTTTGTGTTGCAATTGTAGCTATTCTCTTTGTAAATTCAAAATCATATTCATCGTATGATGCAGACACGAATGAAAGGTTGTTGATTATATATTAGCCCCAATTTTTTTTTTTTTTTTAACCCACTTAAACAATGTTGAAGTCCTAACCTATGAAGTGACTTTTAGTATTGAGATTGAGATGACTTAAGCTTCTTTGCACCAACACTAATAAAGAGGACTCTTATGAATTTTCAAATCCAAACAAATGTAAAGTAGCATATGTGCATATTCAGAGTTCATTATTAAACAAATCAAAGCCTATAAAAATTAAAATTTTGATGAGTGAAGAAATGCTTATCTAAACATGTTTGCAAGCGGATTTTATTTGGGATATTTTTTTCAACAAAAAAAATTAAAGCCTCTTCGCTTGCTTATTTCATACCTGCAATATTAAAAGAAAAGAAAAGAAAAGAAAAACTAAACTACTGGTATTCAAATCTAATCTAACAAGGCTAATAAAAACTAAGTAAAATTGTATTTCCAATGGAGCCAATCAAACTCATTTATTCCTGCATATATGTACATACCAAAAAGTAATAACATAAATAAAATTGTAACTAAATTACTAAAAAAAATTGAGATTATTTTGTACATTTAATTTTAATAAGTTCAAGAAAATAAATTTATGTACAGGAAACCTATCTTGAAATGAATTTTCCAACCATATTCCAATTGGATCATAGAAATTAGGATGAACATATGCTAATGATTGGATAAGATTCCAAGAAGAGTAGGACAAGAAACTTTGTTCAAATGATATGCCTATAGATGTTGTAGCCCGTGAGAAAATGTTAGTATTATGTGCATGAAGCATAATATTAATGATCTTTTGTGTAAGTAAACTTTCCAAACAAATTTCATGAATGGTTGAATGGAAATCGAAAGAATCTTTTAGAAGATTTTTAGATAGATTGAATAATTGGTCAAATTGTGATGTTACACTCTCAAGTGTTGGAGGTTGTGGAAAATTCAATTGAAAATAAAGAATGAGATGGCATGACATGAACATCAAATGAAATTGAAAGATTAGAAGTTATCGATGTTGTTGATTAAGGCCTTGAAATTCATTTTCACATTCATTCATTAATGCACTTTGCGAGTATTCAATGCTTGACTTCTCAATATGCGGGCATATCCAAAAATTGAAAAATAAATGTAGTATACAAATATGAAAATAACCATAATAAATGAATAATAAACAATCAATTACATCATCATATAAATAATTGTTACAAATAATGTTACAAGAAAATGGGGAGTTTTTTGAAAAGTACCCCCTCACAAGTGTTAGCCAAGGTAATGCAATTATAATTAATACCAACATTTACTTGTGGAGGCGAAAGAGTTTTAGGACTATGAACAAGAACAAGAACTTGAACAATATAGGAATCAAGAATTGGAATGTACTTCTCTTCTTGAAAATTGCAGCCACTATGGTACTTTGAGGATTCAAGATGAGAATCATTTGTAGCAATATCATTATAAGAAGATCTCTCATCTTGAAAATTAGATTGACTTTGAATATTGAGATCATGAGAATTTAAAGATGGACAAAATAAATCAATATACTCAAACTTAAAATCGTTATCATAAAGGACTCCACAATTTTTATTAGCACTCCCTTCCTTTTCATAAAGTAAACGAGAACAATAAGAGTAATTAAATGGTTTTTGATGAAAATTCTCAACACTATTGAAAAGGTTATCATTAAATGACTCTTTTTCCTCATCGAAACTAATCAAAAATTCATTATTTGTTAAATTTGTGGCAGTCCCTATGTTTTCTAAAATATCATTTGTTCACAAAATGATTAGCAAATGAATTAAAATCACGAAAACGATTGGGATAAAGAGAAAAATGGCTACTTGAAGATATGAATATGAAAATTTCTCTACCTGAAGATTCTTCCTCATTTTACTTAATGTAGATTTCAAATTCTTCATCATGTATTTGGATGACCACACTTTGTATTTGAACATGATTTATAGCATGATAAAACTCAGAAATATTTCCATAAAGAACTATTGTTGAAATTTTCAATTTGCATGAATGGTTGTTGATTACCTTCTTTGTTATGAACAACAATTTTATTTTGAGTTTGAGCAGTTGATTTATTAATAACAACTCTCTCTAGATCAACATTTTTTTTTTAATACACTTATGCTCTTCTGAGATGGCTGATTAATGATTTCTGCATTTTTTGCTTGAAGAGAGTCGACCATGCTATTAACAACAATGGCTATTCAAAAATGACAAATGTGCAAATAGAAATAATGAGTCTTCAAGTTCATTATTTTCGTTTGGAATACAAGGAAGAGAAAGTGGATGTTGAAACCATTCCACTAACTTGGTATTTGAAGATCTATCTTTAGATTTAAATTTTAGACAAATTAACTTGAATCTAATTGTGAAGTCAATTGTAGACTCATTTTCAAATTTTCATAAATGTTCAAGTTCATGAAATACTTGCTCATAGTGATATTCCTCAGATGCTTGAAGGAACTTTGCGATAAATCTATCCCAATTGTGAATAGAGTCAACTAGAAGGGATTCACACCATCTTTTGGCTTTTCCTATGAGAGTTAGAGTAAATTTGTTCCATATAATTCCTTCATCAATACCATTGAGAGTAAAATTTGTAAAATTTTGAATAAATTAAAAAAACATGATCATATGTGGAAGCATTATTCTTACCATAAAAATTTATCTATGACAGGTGTTTTACAACTTTCAATTGGTTGGTGGTGGATTCACGTCCAAAGATACAACTCTAAATGGAAAGTTTAGAAGGAGCCATCGCAAATAAAGAAAGCTTTAAAGAACAAAACTCCAAAAAGACAACTTGTATTTGGTCCTTCTTCTAGCACCAAAATTATTGATAGAAAAAAATGACTGAAATCAACAATTGGGAGATCACCAGGTCAAGACTCCAATTAGGCCTTTATGCTTTTGGGATGGTGATTTCATCTAGTTCAAATGGGTCTAGTTACCCCTCACTCTCCTTGCTGACTTATGATGTCTCTAATTACCATTATTAATAAGAGGAAATCATACCTACCCTCTTGTAGTGTACTTGCAAGAAATTAGTCCTTAAGCTAACATAAGGGCTCGACCAAGCCATCAATGGGGTTGCTCCTATGAAAGGATAGTTTTAAATAGCAATGAATTAGTCTAAATGCGGATCTACTCTAAGATGTAGGCAGTAGAAAGTAAAGCCTAATCTATCTTGATTAGGAAAAGATATAGATCTCTTCCCAATCAAGAGAAAAATAAGGAAATTTAGACTATCTTGAACTTAGAATAAAAATGAAGTTAACATGCCAAGGAAATAGTTCCAAGACGTGCTACTAATTCAAAAAAATATGCACATTCAACTATCTCATGAATAGTTATTAGATTTTTGTTGCACACACATCTGAATTCAAATAAAATGAATTTAAAATAAGTGGTATAATTGTGTTATGAAACTAGCTCAAGAAAAGATAGAAAAGATAGATCAACGCCTTAGAATTCAGCCTCTTCGAGGGGGCAACCTCCTTTACATTACATAAATGAACAATTCTTGGATGATACAAATGACACAACCTCCTTTCTATATATAGGAGTCTAAGGAGTCACAATATAATCCAGCCGACCTAACAATAATAATATAAAGCCACAAAAATAACAATAGAGGGATTCTATGGGGCACAAAAATAACAATATGGGGGTAATAGGGGTACAACAATATAAATAAGGGGTATAACTACAATAGTAATGGGGTAATCACTAGTATTATAGGGACCCAACATGCCCCTCTCCTTCAAAAAAGTGTTGTCCTCAACGCTTGAGTAGTTCTGGATACTTCTGCATAAAATTCTCATCCTCCCATGTGGAATCTTCAGCGGATAAGTTCTTCCACTTGATAAGATACTCTGAAATTGATCGATTTCGTAGCTGTCGAGTTCTTGTTTCTGTGACTGCTTCCGGTTCCAATATAATTTTTCCTTCCTCGTCAAGTTCTGGCAATATTGTTTGAATTGGGAGCTTGTCACCTATAACCTTCTTTAAACATGAAACATGGAAAACTGGGTGCAATCGAGAAGCTGCAGGAAGCTCCAATTTGTATGCCATAGTACCAATCTTTTGCAACACCTTGTACGGACCATAATACTTTGGTGATAATTTATTATCCTTCTTAGCTTGCTTTAGGGACATTTGCTTATATGGTTGTAGCCGTAGGAATACCCAATCACCTACATCAAAACTTCTTTCACTGCGATGTTGATCTGCCTGTTGTTTCATTCTATTTTGTGCCAACACGAGGTTATCCTTTAAGAGTTGGAGGACTTGTTGTTGATGTTCGATGTGATGTTCCACTGCCTGAACCTTAGAATTTTCTCTTAAATATGATGTGATGGATGGTGGTTGATACCCATAAAGTGCCATAAATGGGGTCATTTTTGTTGCTGTATGGAAGGAAGTGTTATACCACCATTCAGCCAGAGGCAACCATTTGACCCATTGTGTCTGTTTATCAGATACAAAGCAACGAAGATATCCTTCCAAACATTTGTTTACTATCTCAGTTTGCCCATCAGATTGAGGATGATAAGATGAGCTATGAGCTAACTGAGTACCAAGACAAGAAAATAATTCTGTCCAAAAATTTCCAGTGAAAATGGGATCTCTGTCACTTACAATAATCTTTGGGTTTCCATGTAGCTTTTGAACTGTTTCCATAAATGCAGTAGAAACTGTACTGGCTTTAAATGGATGTGATAATGCACAAAAGTGTGCATACTTGGTAAGTCTGTCAACTACCACCATGATGACACTCTTTCCCTCAGACTTGGGTAAACCTGTGATAAAATCCATTGAAACCTCCTCCCAACGTTGGCTTGGAATGGATAAAGGTTGTAATAGACCCGGTGTCTTAATTGTTTCAACTTTATTTTGTTGGCAAACCAAACATTCCGCCACAAACTTTTGAATATCTGATTTAAGGCCATCCCAAAAAAATTCCTTCTTAACCCTGTGGTAAGTTTTTAAAAATCCTGAGTGCCCTCCTAAGGGAGAAGTGTGCAATTCCATAAGAATCTTTTGTTTTAGCTGGGAATTCTTACAGAGGTATAAGCGATCTTTGTACCATAACGAATCATTTTGCCAGCTAAATGTATCAGAAGTACTGGAATCTTGTTGTAGCTTTCGAATAAGTGCCCACACTTCTTCGTCATTCTTCCATTCCTCCCTTGCTTCGTTTATCCAATCTGGTTGGATAATAGAAATGGCACACAACAATGCTTCCACATCCTCATCCTTTCTTGAGAGTGCATCTGCCACCACATTTTGCTTCCCTTTTTTGTAGATGATTTCAAAGTCATAACCCAACATCTTTGTGACCCACTTTTGTTGCTCTTCAGAGGATAATCTTTGTTCTAAAAAGTATTTAAGGCTATCATGATCCGTTTTTACCTTGAAGTGTCTTCCCATTAGGTAGGGTCGCCATTTCTTAAGTGCATGGAGTATTGCCAACATTTCCTTCTCATAAATAGCTTTGCTTAAAAACTTTCCCTTGATTGGACGACTTTCAAAAGCAATGGGTCTTTCATCTTGCATTAGAACAACACCAATTCCATTTCCTGAAGCATCACATTCCACAATAAAGGTTTTTGTGAAGTCCGGTGTAGCTAAGACCGGTGCTTGGCACATTGCCTCTTTAAGATGTTCAAAGGCCTTTGTTGCTTCCGGAGTCCATGAAAATGAATCTTTCTTCAATAATGTTGTTAGAGGTGCTGCTATTCTCCCATAATTCTTAACAAACTTGCGATAATACCCTGTCAACCCAAGAAATCCTCGCAGATGCTTTATGGATGTGGGGATTTTCCATTCCTTAATGGCTTTAATTTTGCTAGGGTCTACCTTAACTCCTTCATGAGATACAATATGACCCAAATATTCCACCTCCTGGACTCCAAAGAAACATTTGGATCTTTTTGCATATAATTGTTTCTCCTCCAATAGTTGTAGCACCCTGTCAACATGTTCAACATGATCCTTCCAAGACTTGCTGTAGATTAGTATATCATCAAAAAATACTAACACAAATTTTCTAAGGAATGGTTTGAAAATTGAATTCATCAAACCTTGAAATGTTGAAGGTGCATTGGTAAGGCCAAAAGGCATGACCAAAAATTCATAATGACCCTCATGAGTTCTAAATGCCGTTTTCGGAATGTCTTCAATCTTCATTCTGATTTGATGATATCCTGAACGAAGATCCAACTTGGTGAAGTAAATTGATCCATGCAATTCATCCAGTAATTCATCAATGACAGGAATGGGGAACTTATCTTTAATAGTGAGCTTGTTGAGCTCCCTATAATCTGGACACATGCGCCATGATCCATCCTTCTTGTGCACCAATACTACTGGAGCTGAGAAAGAACTTTGACTCGGTTGAATTATACCAGCCTCTAGCATTTCTGCAACCATACGTTCAATTTCACTTTTTTGGACATAGGGATATCTGTACGGCCTGATGTTTGGAGGAACACTTCCTGGAATCAGATGAATAGCATGATCATGATCACGCATAGGTGGGAGACCTTTGGGAGTCTCAAATACCTTGGAATGATTGTCCAGGACTTTTTGGAGATCTGGAGAAATAGATGATTCCAATGTGGAAACATCTAGCGAACATAATTGTGCAATTACACCTCTTTGCTCCTTTTTTAGAAGCTTTGTCATACCATTAGAGCTGATTATCTTTCCTGGTTTCCCTGCAATACCCCTTAATTCAACTTCCTTTCCTTCCAAGAAAATTTGATGAAAAGTTCTTGAAAATTAAAAGCTATTGTACCCAAGGATTGTAGCCATTGGACTCCTAGTACAACATCAGCACCTCCCATTGGAATGGAAAGCATTGGGCTAGTCAATACATATTCTCCCATGGATAGCTTGATATTATGGCACTTTCCAGAGCAATTTATTGTTCCTCCATTTGCAATCATCACTTGACACTCTGGTGCTGGATATAGGAAGCAATTCAATTCTTTTGCTACCCTACAATGAATAAAATTGTGGGTGCTTCCTGAATCAATCAACACTATTACCTTTTTCTTCTTGATTTGTCCTTCTATCTTGATGGTTTGAGGAGTGGTAATTCCCGCCAATGCATTACAAGATATGGTCGGATTTATTTGTTCTTCATCTAGGCTTTGTTCCTGGAATATATCCTCTTCTTTTGACCTTTCTTGCTCCTTTTCTTCTTCCTCTTCACAATCTATGTAGAATAATTTCTTCTCAGCACACTTATGACCTTTTGTGTATTTGCTATCACAATTGTAACAAAGCCCTTTTGCTCTTTTTTCTTCCAATTGTTGTGGTGTCAACCTTGTAGGTTGTGGAAGACTATGGGCAACAACACTTCCGTCTTTATAGTTGTGAATGGTATGCTTCCTAGTTGCCATAATTTTGCTTTCCATTTTTCTTGCTAACCTGAATGCCTTCTCTAATGAATCAGGTTCCCAAAGGCGCACATCATGTTGGATATTATCCTTTAAAGACCCTATGAACACATCAATCCTATGCTCCTCTGGAATATCTTTTACCCTTATGTTCAATTTTTGGAACTCCTCAATGTGCTCCATTATTGAACCCTTTTGTTTGAGACTTATCAATTGGCTAAAAAAAGTGTTGCTTTTTGTATCCTCATAATGTGCTATCAATTCTTCCGTAAAAATTGCCCAAGTGATAAATTGTTTACGAGAACAAAGCCATTGATACCATACAAACTGATTTGGTTCCAAATATAAAGTTGCCATACGTACCTTTTGTGTGTTTTGCACATTATTGAGATCGAAGAATTGCTCCATCTGTAATATCCATGTGGCGGGATCCTTGCCATCAAACTTCCTCATATCGATTTTTGGAACATGGTGAGTCTTCGATCCAACATTAGAGTCTATGGAATCATGATTAACATTTCTTTTGTTCTCATCATGAGTTTCCTTTACTACCTTTTCACCATTAGTGACCCTTTCTTGTAGCAAGTTCTTCAATTCTTCCATGTCTGTCTTCAAATCTATCTTCAAATTTACCATCGAATCCTCCATCTTAGCTTCCATGCCATTTATCTTAGATTCCACGCCATTTATCTTAGATTCCACGCCACTTATCTTAGCTTCTGTTAGCTTTTGTGAGCGTGACATTTGTTGCACTTGTTCTTGTAATTTTGATATATCATGTAGCATTTCTTCCTCTTCTTCATGAGTCATGCTAGAGCTTTCAGGTTCCTTACTAGGTGTTTGCATTTTCTTTCCTCGGGGCATCAGTTACCGATAATAATGCTTTACTATGCCCTTTGAATTCCGTTAAACCAAGCTTACATAAAAAATTAAAAAAAAACTACACACCTTTTTTCACTTTATAGAAGCCTGATATTGAATCTGATGTATCTCTGTAATTTCAGATCATCCAGTTCTGAAATTGCTACCTGTAGTAGCCTTCTGCGTCCTCTTTCCAATGCCACAAGTCTGAGCCAAATTGGATTCTCCAAGGAAGAGTTATGTGAAATCTCCCACAGTGACTTGCTTTTAGACTGGTTCAGTAGAGCGAACTTGTACGACGTGCCACGAGTCACTGTTTCAACCTTTGAATCTGAAACACACATACAAGAAACTACAGTCCGTCCTCTTTCTGTACCTTTTTACGAAATTTCAATCCGATCCTCAGAGAGAAAGTTATGACGATTTTCCCCAGGTCACCTGTTTTGAATGTAATTCAGGAGTCTGCAAAAAGACCAACTTCCTCAGATCATATCTCCGAAAATATAGCGCGAAAAGCTCTGAAATTCGGACCCAAGGTTCAGCGCCAATTCTTCTCAAATGGGTTTTTTTTGCGACTTCTGAAACGTCACAGAAAAAAAGTTATAGCGAAAATTCCACGATGACCTGTTTGGAGCAGCGAAACCCTAGAATCCAAAGCTCTGATACCAAATGTTATGAAACCAGCTCAAGAAAAGATAGAAAAGATAGATCAACGCCTTAGAATTCAGCCTCTTCGAGGGGGCAACCTCCTTTACATTACATAAATGAACAATTCTTGGATGATACAAATGACAAAACCTCCTTTCTATATATAGGAGTCTAAGGAGTCACAATATAATCCAGCCGACCTAACAATAATAATATAAAGCCACAAAAATAACAATAGAGGGATTCTATGGGGCACAGAAATAACAATATGGGGGTAATAGGGGCACAAAAATATAAATAAGGGGTATAACTACAATAGTAATGGGGTAATCACTAGTATTATAGGGACCCAACAAATTGCATTAAGGAAATAATTCTCATAATACAATCATGATTAAAACAAAGATAAACTTGTCATCATTATGCTAAATAGTTATCAATGATGACAAACCTATCTATTCAAATTCGTTTCTCAATTAAGATAAGAACTAGATCCATCATGAGAAAATAACTTTCATATTATTTAAATAATCATATAATTGAATGAATTTTCAATAGTGCAAAACCCAAGAATCACATTCTTATTTTGATCAAGAATCAATTGAATTAAAATGGAGGCTATCAATTAACCTTCAATTTTGACAATAGTGTATAAGAATTGCAAATTTGATCAAAGATTTTTGAGTACATAATTTCTTGAAATATTTCATGACAACATGAAAATTTTAGAGCTGTATTAAATTTCTATGAGTTTGGTCCAAACATGACCAATATTCTACAAAAATGATCTCTATAATAGTGCAAAAAACACTATTTTTGCAGAGAATTGGAACCCCTTTTCCTTCTTCAATCCCTCATTTATAATTTACAAAATGAAATTCCCAAAAAGAGAGTTGTTGAAAGATGATTGAATGAGGATTTGAAATCAGATTTTATTTACTAGAAAATATATTCTTTTTCTTTTATTTATTCAATCCGATTCCTCCAAGACTCATGGGTCTTATCTTCTCCAAAAATATCTACAAAAAATCATCCCAAAAAAAAAATTAAAAACTAATAAAATTTTCACACCAAAACCCAAAATGAAGCACTGTCAAAACATATTCACTAATTAAAATTTAATTTAATAAATTTAATAAAAAAATCCATGCTTTCCATTGCTCCCCATGTATAGATTTCTTCAGCCAACAAGAAATATGAAACAAATTTACGACATTAAGAAACTCTAGGAAAATGAAAACTCTGCAAGGAAAACTTAGAAAATTAATTTTAGTTGCAAATTAAGAGCTTTGACTTCTGCTGATTTTTTAGAGTAGTAAATGACTAAATCTAGTCAAATAACCATTTCAATATCCTTCTTCTCAAAAACAATTCCAATGATCCATTATTTGCCTCATTTGGTGAAGTATAACTCAAGATATTGCCCTGTGAAGTTGGAGTTTCAAAACAATTTGGACTCTGCCATGTTCATAAATTTTTTCGGAAATATTCAATTTTTACTTTTATTTTTAAACATTTAAAATTTTATAAATTAAAATATAAAAATATTATATAAAAAAAAATTATAAAAAAATTAAAATAAAGGGGGTGGGTAATATGAGGAGTACATAATGGAGTGTACATGAGGTGGGGACTCGAGAGGCCCGTGGGTGGAGTGTGGGCCCTCCCCACTTCACAATGAGTTTAAACTATAGTAAGCCTCCTTTATACCTCCCACTATATCATATAATTGAAATCCTCCCACTTATCATACTTATATCACCTCGGGGAAATACTCTGACGGGTTTGGTTATTAGTTTCCCTATTATTAGCTTCCTTTTTAGCTCCTTTTTTTACTTCCATTATTTTTTTATTGTATTTTTTTCCAATTTTTTGAAAAAATTGGTGCTATTTAGTGGGATGATGTTATTTTTGACATTTTTTCGCTGATCACAACTAGTTGTTGCTAAATTCGGCACTCAATAGTGTTGACTTTAGCGCCGACTTTAGTGTGACCTTTTCAAATCACTTTTAGCACCTCCACAAAAGTTGAGTTTAATCCCCTGCGCATGTATTTCTTTTTTTCCAAATTGGTAAACATACTCATCAAAGATTCATTCTCCTCTTGCAAAAAATCGTTTTCATCTTGAAGGCCATCGATACGAGATTTCTGACTCATAGTCTTCATGCTCAAAAATAAAACCCCTCCCATTAGAAGCAGGTGAATACAATTGTGCTTCATATATATGGCATGCCCAATGAAGCCAATAATTTTTTGGTTTTAATTTACAAATTAAGGATCCATCTCAGCTATGGAAATTGCAGATTATAATTTTCGAGATTGAACAAATTCAAGCCATGGGCTTTCACATTTCTCCCAAATTTTTCATTGGAGAGAGGTTTCCCAAATCGTGTGCATATATTTAAGGAGGGTGAGTGTGAGTGTGTACAAATTATGTATGTGCATCGTTATGCTATCTTTGAAAGTCTCAAAGTATATGTAACAATATTTACTAGATTTTGTTTCATTCATTATATAAACTAAAGTTTTAGAATATCCTCCAACTACTATTGAACAAAGAATGTTGGATCTGTAAAAATTAATCCCCATTGACCATGCAATCATTTCTAATTGGTTATTTGTTACCTTCCCATTTGAATTGGGGATAATAAAAAATAATTTGGCCCTCATTATTTCTAATAATACCACCACCAATACCCTCCCTTAAGTTTTCCCTAGAAGCATTATCAAAGTTTAATTTATACTCTTTAACATAGGTGGGTTCCAAGGAGAGTATGGACTACCTGTTCCCAAATATTTTTCCATTAATAAAAACACTATCAGATATTCTTGGAGAAGGAGATAATATTCTATTCAAAAGTAGAAAGAGACCATAGGATATCTTAGGGGTCATTCCCCTTTCGCGATTCTTGGATGGATCTCATCTAATTTAGCTCAAATTTGGTCTGGATCCTTTTTTATTTTTATTTTATTCTCTTCTAATTTTTAAGTAGGTCATAAATTAAATGACATGATTTCAATTCTACTTGATTGAATCCTTCTTCAATCAATTTGGTGATGCTGAGGCCCTCCTAGCCTCTATCCTTTAATTTGTGATGGTAAATGGTGGCTTTGTTGGGCCCATAAAGGCTGCTATAGGAAACAAAGTTTCCTGTAGCAGTCACAAAGATTCCATAAAATCACTATTTCTTAGATTTTTGACCATTGTGGATACTTCATGGGGATCAAGCAAGAGTGTTTTGCAAGTGCACATGGTGGAAAATAGAAAGGTCAAGTCATGGCTTAGGCAATGAGGCAAGAAAATAAACTCCCATATAGAAATGCAAATTTTTGCAAGTGTTGGAATTTAAATTCTGCTTGATGGGATCAATGAAGATGATAATTAGAGACATGGTGGTGACCTCCTTTTCCTCAAAAAGTGAAAAAAATTCAGATCTGATTTTTTTATAAAATAGGCCAAAATGTATGGGGTTTTAAGGCCATTTTTTGAAATTACTCAAATCTTGGTTTTAAGTTGGGGGATTGATGAGGTATTAAATTAAAATCCTAATGACACATTTCCAAACTAAATAGGTAAAAAATCTTGTTGCTGTAGCTTTTTCCTAAAACAACCATGTAAATAAGACAATTGTGATGTTGTAGAGGCAATGCAAAGTGATGAGACCCACTTTTTGACTCTTGGAGGTGGTGTAGGAACTTTTTTGAAGCTATGGGTACCTTCCTCCATCAATAGATGAAAAAAAGACAGATCTATAACTTAAAAAAAAAAACAAATCCTTTTAGTTTTTACAGAGAGTAAACTTAAGTGAATCAACTAGGGAAGGAAACAATGCATACTTTGACACCTCTTACTTTTCATTCTAGCTATTAGGGGTGATTTTTCTTCCACATTGTTGATTTATTCCTTATTTTATCAATAACATTTCTCTCAATACTTTGCAGTACATATTCCATCTACTAGAGGAAATTCCAGATAAATCATATGCATAATATCTTCTTTTAAGTTCCAACATTGTTAGGATTTGTCTTTTTAGTACCAGAAAAAAATTGATTTGTCTATGTTAATGGTAGATGGTCTGGCCTGTGGGTCTCTTAAATATTTCAATGGATTTTTTTTGTTGCTTTGGCTTCTTTTAGATTGACATACCCTAGAAGTAGTACATCGGCTTCAAATTGTAAATGGGAAATAGGGACGATAGTAGATGAGATTCTTAATCCTTCCAAACGCTGTGATGATGGGGCACGAGAGAAGATTTTTCTAAGGGTGTTAATATTAATAACTCAAACTACTAGCAATTTATTATCTAACAAATCACTTGTCTCAGTTAAACTGACCATACGATGGAGTTAGCCTTTACTAACTAGTCATACATAAGCGACAATCTCGTGCATGCATAGAAATTGCATCCTATTAGCCTCACATACATGAAGCACACATTTCTTAGTGATGACTCTAAGGTTAGCATGTATGAGTGGATTGATGAGCTAGTGGTGCATGTGGTAGATGGCAACTCGAGTTGTTGATATGAGGTGGTAGGTGGGCTCAACATGCAGGAGTAGTTGTCTCATCTATCACTCATAATTTAAAATTAAAATAATGAGATTACAAGACCATGAGATCATACCACCTCACCATATAAGTTAAAAGACACATTTTTGCATGATATTTCTGATTTTGTCTCTTCCTCTCCCCTTATGTGGGAGTTGAGGTAGATAGACACTTTGTTTAGCCGATAAGTGACCCCTGATACTTATACACATACAAGAGCAATTACATAGTGTTTCATGAAATCCAAAGGGTTCGATTTGCATACCTTGCTTACCTATGGATCTACAATGTTGAAGTTTTGGATTTAAAGACTTGTTTTGTAGGTGTTTCATGGAGGCAAAGGTTGTATCTTCATGGTTGGTTTTTGTTAGACATATGCTTCTTTCATTACTTCCCAATATTATTTTAATTGTTGGGGTCCTTCTTGAATCAATTTGGTGATGCTAAGGCCCTCCTAGCTTCTGTCCTTTAATTTGTGATGGTAAATGGTGGATTTGTTGGGCCCTTGAAGGATACTACAAGAAAAAATGTTTCCTATATCAGCCACAAAGATTCTGTAAAATTACCATTTCTTGGAGTTTTAACCATTTTGAATATTTCATGGGGATAAGGTAAGAGTTTTTTGTAGGTGGACATGGTGGAAAATGAAAAGGTCAAGTCACGAATTAGGCAAGGAGGAAAGAAAATGGCCCATACAAAAATGCCAATTTTTAGAAGTTTTGGGATTTCAATTTTGCTTGATTGGAGCGATGAGGGTGATAATTAGAGACATGGTTGTGGCTTCCTTTTCCTGAAAAGGTGAAAAAAAGTAAGATCTGATTTTTTTTTATAAAATAGGCTGAAATGTATGGGGCTTCTTAGGCCATTTTTTTAAAGTGCTCAAATCTCAGTTTTGACATGGAGGATTGATGAGGTATTAAATTAGAATCTTAATGACACATTTCCCAGCCAAATAGGTGAAATTTTTTGTTGTTGTAGTTTTTTCCAACATTGCGAGGATTTGATTTTTTAATCCTAGAAAAAAAATAATTTGTCTATGTTAATGGTAGATGGTCTGGCTTGTGGGTCTCTTAAATATTTTAGTGACATTTTTTATTGCTTCGACTTCTTTTAGATTGGAATATTCTAGAAGTTATATATCAACTTCAAATTGTAAATGGGAAATAGGTCTAGAAGTAGATGAGATTCTTATTCCTTCCATATGTTGTGAAGATGGGGTGTGAGAGAAGATTTTTCTAAGGGTGTTAATTTTAATAACCCAAACTAATAGCAATTTATTATCTAGAAACCAATTGTCTCAGTTAAACTGACCATGTGAGTTAGCCTTAACTAACTAGCCTCACTACTACACATCATCTTAACTGGCATCCACTATTAAAAATAGACTTACTAAAAATAGGAAAAAACTAAAAATAAAAGGCACTACCTACATCTGCAAAATAGGAAAAATAGGAGGACCATTTAGACAACATCTACCTACATTTGCAAACACTTGAGGTACATTATGATGATTTTGCATGTAGACTATTTCCATTTACCCTAGATGGCAGTGAAACTCTATGGTATCATAGTCTTCCTTCGAACTCAATCTAGAATTGGAGGGGTTTTAAGAAATTATTTCTTGAGAAATTTGTTGATGATAAAACCCTCACCATGATTTTGAAAGAGTTGGGAAATCTCAAGAAGGGGAAAAAAGAAAAAGTGAAATATTTCATTCAGATGTTTAAATGTACCTTGAAAAAATTTCTTCCAAACACAAAAGCTCATGACTCCATCACAATTGACTATTTCACATCTGCCTTACCATCAAGCATTGCACAATTCCTGAAAAGAATCGCAAAACCAACTTTGGGTGAAAATTTTGAAGAGGTGATTGCATTCAAGAAGTACCTACATGTGATTGGAGTAATCACAAATGACGAAGTAACAAAAGACTCCAAAGACATGGGGAAAAGGTCTCAGGCCTCCGTAAGCAAGGCCAAAGAAAAAGAAGTAATTGATCTTGAGAGCTTGACCCACACTATCAAATATCTATCTAATGAGTTGGTAGAATTGAAACAAAGGTCAAGCGAGACCACCATGAGAAACAAGCCTCCCAAGTTCAACCTTCTAAGAAGGACTTCCAACTCCATCAACAACAACAACCAACCAACCAAGTTTGCACAAAGCTCGAACATTGTGTTGAATATCGAAAGTATGGGCATGGATCAATACTGTTCATTTCATCAAGAATATCACTCAGAGAAAACATGCCCACAGTGGAACCACAACATGAATGCTTTGGTTGCGCACTTTATTGACACAGTGCTTACTGATGAGCAGACTGAGCCTGTAGAAGAAAAGGAAGAAACTACTGCAGTTGAAGAGACTCCAAGCACGGGGCATGTAGTGAACACATTCAGTTGCATACTCATAGATGGAAAAATCAATGTCGAAAGACAACCACTGAGTAATGACCCAACCCAGAAGCAGACCACTTAATATAACTTAAGAAGCCAAGGGTCAGCTCCTACACAAGAGTTGACAAAGTAGAAATTGAAGGAACATTTGTTGAGGAAGATCAATCTGCCTGTCAACTCAATGCAGAATACTCAGAACAAGTCTAGGAATGAAGTCACAATGAAAAGCACTTCCACAAGCAGCAAAATTAAGTCCATCACTCTAGAAGTAGCAGACAAGCCAACTCCCCCAGACACTTCGGCAAGCTCTCCCACACTAGATTACAACATTGTTGATGAAATGAAGAAGGTTGGCATGAATATCTCATCATTTGAATTAACAAAGATCACAAGAAAGCAGGACATGCTCATACATGCACTTGGACAATCCGTCTTAGGTAACAATGCTTCTTCATAAAAGGGAGTCGAATTTGGTAAGTCCTTTAGTTCCATGGATTTCGTACTTAATGCTTTAAATTTCGAGGTAAATACACTCTGCCCTCCGTTTTCGTTGATATTTGAAATTTTCAATTATAATGTACACAATTTCTTAGTTGTTTTTGGTGCATCGGTTAACACAGTGCTTACTGATGAGCAGACTGAGCCTGTAGAAGAAAAGGAAGAAACTACTGCAGTTGAAGAGACTCGAAGCACGGGGTATGTAGTGAACACATTCAGCTGCATACTCATAGATGGAAAAAACAATGTCGAAAGACAACCACTGAGTAATGACCCAACCCAGAAGCAGACCACTTAATATCACTTAAGAAGCCAAGGGTCATCTCCTACATAAGAGTTGACAAAGTGAAAATTGAAGGAACATTTGTTGAGGAAGATCAATCTGCCTGTCAACTCAATGCAGAATACTCAGAACAAGTCTAGGAATGAAGTCACAATGAAAAGCACTTCCACAAGCAGCAAAATTAAGTCCATCATTCTAGAAGTAGCAGACAAGCCAACTCTCCCAAACACTTCGGCAAGCTCTCCCACACTATATGACAACATTGTTGATGAAATTAAGAAGGTTGGCATGAATATCTCATCATTTGAATTAACAAAGATCACAAGAAAGCAGGACATGCTCATACATGCACTTGGACAATCCGTCTTAGGTAACAATGCTTCTTCATAAAAGGGAGTCGAATTTGGTAAGTCCTTTAGTTCCATGGATTTCGTACTTAATGCTTTAAATTTCGAGGTAAATACACTCTGCCCTCCGTTTTCGTTGATATTTGAAATTTTCAATTATAATGTACACAATTTCTTAGTTGTTTTTGGTGCATCGGTTAACATAATGCCTCTATCTATCACAAAGAAAATAAATGTAAAATGGGATAAAATAGATGCATAGATCATTCATCTGGACATGAATCTAGTCCATGCAATTGGTGAACTAAAAAATGTGCTTATCTACTTATCATCTGATCACCGAGTTCACCAATGTATAAACATAGTAATCCTGGACATTCCGGAAGCTTATGGTGTGTTATTGAGCAAAGACTGGTCCAACAAGTTACAGGGGTACTTTGCAACAAACTGGTCACATTTATGGCTTCCGTATAAGGGAAGAAACAATTAGATCTCGGTGAACCCAGAGTTGTATTTGAAACACAGGTTAACTACCTTAAAGGGCGAGAATGAGCCAATGGATTTTCCAAACCTTATCTTTGGCAATTTATTTTTGGAAACTAAACTGGGGTGTTATCTCACTCAACCATCCCCAGTCCCACCAGATACACAGTTGCAGCTCCTTCCTAGTCCAACTGGGGAAATTGATATTTGTATAGTTAGTAGTAATAATAATAATAGTACTATTGTAGTATGTATCCCTTATACATATGGTATGTGGAATTTATATTTTGATGGTTCCAAAATGTAGGAGGGATTTAGAGCTGGTTGTGTTTTAACAGAACCATGATAGAGAAAACATCTGATCTCTACCCGCTTCGAATTTGAGTGCATGAACTACATTACAAAAATACGAAGCACTTATCTTGGGTTTGCAAAGAGCCATCGACCTCAATGTTGCGTTTCTCAAAGCAATAGGTGACTTAGAAATTATTGTATGACATGTACATGATACCATACACTATGTGTCACCTCATCTCAAAATTTACCAACAAGAGGTATGGCATTTTATTTCACATTTCCAAGATTTTAATATTATCTCTGTTCCTAGAATGTGTAACGCAACTGTGGATGCATTGGAAAATGTTGTTGCTACATTGTCACTATTTAGGGATGATTTTTTCTATAGAAATTATTTATAAGCCATCTGCCCCTAATAATATTACTAATTTATGTGTTTTCAATGATGACCAACAGATCCTGCATTTTATGGAAAACTCTGATGTATTCAAAGATACAGCGATCGATGAAGATGATCATGAGAAGGAATTACAAGATGCAGCTAGCACAAGCAATAGAAACCTGATGATGAAAGGTGTGGTGTCACTAGAGAAGTTGTATGACTTGCATAATCACTTCCAAGGGCTAGTCAATGCAAAGACCCACAACTCAATGTTATCACCTTAGTAGATCAATTTGGGAACATAAGAAGATATGAAGGATGTCAACCTTGGTACTTGTTGCACACCATAGGATCGACAATATTTTATTTACTTATTCAAGTAGTACTGAGATGTATTCACATGGATGTATAACGAGCTCAAAACTTATGACACATGAATTATCCAACATGTAATTCCAATCAAAGAAGGGGCCAAGTCATTCCAACAAAAGATGTGGAAGGTACATCCTACGCTTGAGCCTCTCATTAAAAAGGAGGCAAGGAAGCTTATAGATGCTCAAATCATTTATAAAGTGTGACATTTTACCTGGGTTTGAAACTTGGTCCTAGTAAGGAAAAAGTCAAGGGAAATCCTCTTATGTGTTGATTTCCAAAACTTGAACTGCGCCTCAGAAAAAGACAACTACTTCGTGCTATCTATGGAGCATATACTAAAAACAATATTGGGGTCAGACATATTTTCTTTATTGGATGGGTATTCGGGATACAATCAGGTTCTAGTCTTAGAGCTTGATACTTAAAACAACATTTCGTACTAAGTGGGGTACATTCGCATTCAAGAGAATTCCATTTGGGTTGATTAATATCGGTGTGTCATTTCAATGTGCCATGGAAATTGCATTCCGTGGATTGATTGGACAAAGTGTGGTGGTCTACCTTGATGATGTCACAATATTTTCTAAGAAGAGATCCAACCACATATGCCATTTGCAGAAAATTTTCGAGTGATGTCGCAAATACGGGATATCCCTTAATCCCAAGAAGAGTATTTTCGTAGTGTCTAAGGGTAACCTCTTGGGCCACATCATTGTCAAAAGTGGGATTAAAGTAGACCCTGAGAGGGTCAAAGCAATCACGCAGATTACCTTCCTAGTGAACAAGAAAGCTATGCATTCCTTCTTGGGGAAAATCAACTTCCTCCGTAAGTTCATCTCCGATTATGATCTAGTTGTCAAGCCAATGCAGGATATGGTAAATAAGGATGAAATATATAGATGAGAAAAAAGGGAAAAGCACACATTTTCCTGTATCAAGCAAGCTATCAAAGAAGCACCTACTCTATATAGCCCATAGTTCACCAACTATTGTTTCTCTACACCTTTTCTTCTGACACTTCACTTGTCGATGTGCTTACACAAAAGGATGATCAAAACAACGAGAGACCAATATATTTTATGAGCGCTCGTCTTCAAGGACTTGAACTCAAATATCTTTCCATTGATAAACAAGATTATGCAGTATAAATGGAGGTGAAGCACTTCTGGCCCTATCTTTTGAAAAATCAATGTATTATCTTTGTTTTGCACCCAATAGTTAGATCATTGTTTGTTCAACAAGAGCCGAGTGAGAGAAGAGCGAACTATATGACCGGGTTATAGGAGTAAAATCTAGATTTCAAACCAGTTCAAACAATCAAGGGTCACGATCTATGTCGACTAGCAGTAGAAGCAGTGGATGAAAAAGAAGAAGAAGATCCTTCTAGATGGGAACAGGACATCGAAATGTACAATGTATAACTAACTCCTCCCACTATTATCACAAACTCTTGGTACACAGAAGTGTGCCAATACCCTGAGAATGACACTGTGCCCTCCCATTTATCCACACTGCAGAAGAGGGAACTTAGACTCAAAGCATTATCTTGCCAGTTTGTGCATGGGCTGATTTTTAGAAAGCACCATAATGGAGTATTGCTCAAGTCTTTTGGAAGCGCACGATTCAAATAAATTATTATTGCTTGATCTCCACGATGGACTGACTAGGAGAAATTTTTCAAGTAACACAACTGCAAATAAAATCATGCGAGCTGATTTATATTGGTGCACATTATTCAAAGATGTTCACACTTATGCTTGCAAGTGTCTAGTTTGTCAAAGGTGTGTCGACTGAAACAAGAAGTCAGCTACCCCATTGTAGCTTATTACAGTGGAATAACCCTTTCAATAGTGGGTCTTGGATATCATTGGAGAAATATTTCCGCATTCGTTAAAGCAACACCGCTATATTATCATTACCATAGACTACCTTACGCAGTAGATAGAAGAATTTCCACTTAAACAAGTGAATGATTAGGAAGTCATCAACTTCCTTCGAAAAATTATCATTTCCTGGTTCGACATTCCTACTTCACTTGTTTTTGATAATGCAACATATTTCTCATCGCTAAAACTCTATGATTTTGCATTAGAAATAGAATTGTATCGAAACATTCAACTAATTATTATCCGCAGAGGAATAGTTTTGTAGAGTCCATGAATAAGAACCTTATCTGTATCATCAAAAAGACCATATTATTTGAACAAAGGAACTGACACTCCACTTTGGTAAATTCTTTGTGGGTTGACGGAGTCACGCCAAATCCCTCTCTGAACACCTCCTCTTACTTCCTAGTGTATGGAAAAAAATCCATCCTCCATCCTAACATTTACTTTCCCACTCTCCAAATTTCTTAAGAATCTAAAGGCAAGCCATGCGTATTAGTGTAGCGTAGGATGGACAGTATTCACAAGTTGTAGGAAGAAAGGCTTAGAAAAAAAGAAATATTTCCACTTCATCGGAACTGTATCAAGAGGTGGTTCGACAAGAAGTCTTCAAGGAAGAATAAATTTAGTGTGGGTGACTTAGTATGAAAGTGGGACAAAGCCCACAAGAACAAAGGAAAACACACCAAGTTTCAATCCTTGTGGATTGGATCATTCACAATTCACGAAAAGCTTGGCCAACACACGTATCGTCTGCAATCACTTGAAGGAAGGATTGACTCTCTTCCTGTCAATGGTCAAGACTTGAAAAATTATTTTCAATTATGATCTCGAGCTATTCCCTACACTATGTACATAGTATTTTATTATTATTATTATTAATTTTTTTTGTGCGTGTCATGCAAATAAATTTTGCGTGTAAACGTGTTTCTTGGATTTTTTGTGTGTGGTTGAGTTAAAAGAGAGTCTTGTGACACTTCAATATTTGGCTAACCTTTTGTCCATATTCCTTGTGTTGGTTATATCTTTTGGTCGATGAAGTTACAAAAGAAAATGTGATCCATCTATAAGGAGAGTTTTGGTTAAACCATGAACCTATGTGTATTAAGGAAAACCTCATGCCCACACTCGGTTTTTTATGTTTTCATGTTGTCATGCCTATCCAATTAGTAGAGGAGGATAAGGGGAAAAATATAAATGAGAAAACCTAAATCAAAGGTCTCTATATGCTTCTTTGAAGGAACAACCTCTTATGCTCTCAATAAGTCGGGATCCCTCTTCCGCCCATAAAATGAATAAGTGTCAATTCACAATCCTATAAAATAAATAAATAAAAGTGAAAGAAGAGAAATGGTTCCTGCACAGAGAGGTGAAGCAAGCGACTCTGTCAAGGTACTGTCCAGGCTCGTTGGTAGTGGAGAAATGTTTGTGTTCCTATAGTGACTCTATTGGGTTACTATCCAGGCCTGGTTGTAGCGGAGCAACACTAGATATGAAAAAATATACTCTGAAAATCTTAAGCTCATGAACTTCACTACCCTTCCTAACTCAAAACTTTGTGATATCAATGAATCTTGTAATGAGTTCAACCAAGAAAGGTATAGAGGTGACCATTTTTATTCACTGGGTAAGTGGGGATAGAAAGGTAATCCACACGATGAATCAATACTCCTCGAAGAACTAAGGCACTGCATAGAAGAGTTAACCAAGGCAGATAACCTGGAATTCTACTAGTGTGTCACCAAGTGTTGTCGCTGCTACAAAAAATTACTTTTCAAGATGTCTAGTGTAGAACCATTTATAATATAGGAATACTTCTCCTTTTCATGTTTCCATTCAATTGAATTCTTTATGAACAATCTGCTACTTTGACCTTCTTTGAACATGATGTCCAAGAATGATGAGGTTCCTTCTTTCATGTTGCTTTTATCTCCATGCTTCTAGACTGCTTCAATACTACTTCCATGTTCTTCTAGTAGAATGGACTTATGCTACATTCAAGTTCTAAACTTTAAAACTCATATATTGTTTCATAATGACCTTGAATCGATTATAAATCTTCTTCTATTAAGAAACTTGTAGTTCTTAAATTCTTCAAAATCTTCACGATGAAACTAATTGCTTCGATGACTGTAAAATGTTGGTGGCTCTATAATGATGAATTTAGACTCTTCTATTTTGGCTAGTTGGATAATGTGATGACTTCTTTCAACTCTTTGTGATGAGATGCAATATGTAAAATTTTCCACTACTTATTCTAGTTCTTCATAACTAATTTGCAAATCCTAAGGATCTTCTAAGTGTAACTGTAACTACTACTCTAACTGGTATGAAAAGAAACTACTTGTGAACCTGGAATTCATCAAATTATTCAGTAGTAAAGGCTCCTTTTGTCTTCAAAATTAGGTTTCTTCTCATCTTACTCTTATTCTGCAATGTGAGCTCCACTTCTTTCTTTCCTTTTATTGTTCTTCTTGTTCCTAGGATCCCTAGGACACTCAGTTTTATAGTGTCCATATTGATTGCAACCGAAGCATTATACCTTGGACATGTCCCAGTCTCCAAGTGGTTGATTATTGTTGTTGTTGTATTTTTGACAAGGTTTAAATCTTCCAATTTTTCCAAACTTTTTCTCTAATCTAGCAGCAAAAGCTTGAGATTATTGATTTTTCAGTTCAGTGTCATCCTTGACTTTCAATCTTGTTTCTTCTAGAAGACATAAAGCCTGCAAGATTTCAATCTTGTTTCTTCTAGGAGTATCTTTTCCTAAATAAGATTTTGGTCACAAAACTACTACAATTTGAAGGTAGAGAAATTAGTACTTAAGTACTTAAATCACAATCATATATGACTTCTTCAAGCCCTTGAAGTTGGTCTTTCAATTTCGAGATTTTCACAACTTATGAGGCCAAATATTCATCTTTTGATTACCTTGTTTTGTAAAGTTGTTTCCTTAAGAATATATTCTGACCTATAGTATTGTCAGTGTATAATGTTACCAACAAAGGTGCTAAGGTGATATTTGATGGACTCGATGAGAATTATTTGAGCCCTTATTTCTCCCTTATTGCACTTGGCCACTTCTTGATTTTGTCCTTGTTTGGTTCTGGAATTTTTCCTAGGATGTGATCCATGACTTAATTTTCTAAGAGAACCAAATCAATTATCTTCTTCCAAGCCTTGAAATTAGACGTTCCATCAATTTTGTTGCCTTCTTTATAGATATATTCCACTTGATTAGGAGCTTGAGACATAGAATATACTAGATTACTTACTTGTTAAAGAAGAGTGGGTTTTTTAGAGAGTGCTCCAAAAAGTTGATGATGCTTCTAAGAGTCTCTTGAGTGATGGCTTGCTTTTAATGATTTCTTCAAGGATGCCTACTACAATAATATCCTCTAGCTGCAGTAATGAATTCTTCAATAATGGCTGATGAGTGAACAAGAGCCTTCAATGTGTGTGAGAGAGAGAGAGTTACTACAATATTTTCCTTAAAGAGTGAATGATGGTCTTTGAGTCTTCTTCCTTTATGCCCTTAGAAAATGATATACAGAGAGAGACATAGTTGCTACAGTAGTTTCCTTAAGAGTGAATGATGGTCTTTGAGTCTTATTCCCTTATGACCTTAGCAAAGGATGCCTTCCAAAGTAGATTATGTAATTTTTCCTTGAGAATGAGATTAATATTGTAGAGGTGTCTCCAAATGTGCTAACAAAATGTGATCCTCAAGTTGCCTTTCCTTCACTTTAGCTTTGATACCATGTTTAGAAACTAATAGGCTAGTAAATTAGGGTTGATTTATCTTACTTGATAATTTCTTATGAATATTTGTTGGCTTCTTATTTCTTTTATTATTTTCTCTTCATCAAACAATTATCAAAATATTTAAAACATGAAGATCACAAGAGACAAAGAGCACAAAGATGTAGTCTCCAAGCCAGGGAAAATCCCCACAAGGGGAAAAACCAAACAAATTCCCTTCTTATAGAATCATATCAAAGTGAGATATCCAAAACCAAAAAACCAAACCAAGACATCCCACAAGACCCAAGTCAGTGCTCCTTCATACCTTTCTCAACCAAGTCAAATCCAACAAAGTCAACACTAGTCAATGGTCTTCAAATTTGTTCAAACCCTAAATTTTCATCCTTGTAATATCCTTGAAAATTTCGGCCCTGTTGCAGACTATAAATTTCTCACTTGTGACAAAATTAGGGCAAAACACAAATTTCTCTCCTTTGACATTTGCTTTGTCTCTCTCTCTCTCTTTTGACTTTCACTCTTCTTATCTTGAATATTTTGATGGTTTTATTTCTCTTTCTTGGCACATAATCTATGTGATCAATTTATGTCCAAATGATGTTGAATTTCACTATATTTGTAGATGTCTAGGAGGTCGAATAGGTGCCTTTTATTGCGGACTTGGTCTTGTGGAGGACAAATTGACTCTTTTGACTCAAAATATTTTATTTTTATTTTTATTTCAAGAATTCCAAATGGGGATTTGACTCAAGTACATTTATTTGACTTATGAAAATAAATAATAATAATAAAATCTTTTTATTCCTTTTGCTTTTACACGAAATACATATTAATACAAGTACAATGATAATTATGAAGACAAAACGTAGTTACATTTCCAACACCTTTAATAAAATAGGATGATGGTCAGAGACTCCTCTGGTTCCCACTATATATTTGAAGGAAATATTAGAGGACATAAGTGATTGAGAGATCAGAAAGTAGTCCATCTACTTAGATATCTCACTTCCTCTAAAATGACCATTAGTCCAAGTTGGAGAGATAATTTTCAGCTCCAAGCACGAATTAGTCCCGCAAACCTCCTAAAGACCCAAGGTGAAGTTTAGATCTCCATCGATGATAGCATGATGGTCCTTAAACACACCTATATCTTCTAGTCCTTCCCAATATGATTCACAATTAGTATAAGGACTGTATACATTCATTAGTGTGGCAATAACCACTTCATATTTGGACAACCTTCACCAAAATTGTAGAAGGGAAAAGAGAAGTACATAGGGCCTTACAATCCCTACTCCAACTAGTAATTAACCCCTTAAAAAATATTCAGAGTTTGAATGACCGTAAGACCAATATTTTAACATAATTTCTAGAATCTTTCCAGCTTTAAGGCCAACACACATGGTATCCTGGATCATAATAAAATTTAGCTTATGAATGGATACCAATTTCTTGAGGGTGAATTTTTGATAATGCCCATTACATTGAAAGAAATGAGAATCATGGAGAAACATTTGAGAGGGAAAAATTTTCTCTAATGGCCTTAGCAATGGAAGTTTGCTTACCTTTCTTAATATTTAACATCACTTTCTCTTGTGGCTTATTAATATTGGACTTCCTTCCCACTAGGTTTTACAGAGGAGTGTCCAAGGCAAGCCCACCAATAGAAGGGGGTGTTTTTATGGGGTTCCTCCTAGGACACTAAGCATATATCATTTTCTCATCTTTAGTCACTAACATGGAGGGAGGGAGGGAAGGGTCTAGAGCATGGGGAGATAGGAAAACTGAGTCAAGGGGAGTGAAAGGGACATAATCGACACCCTTTTGAGGACTGAGGGACACTATAAGAGACCTTAGGGAAATCCCAAAAGATGGATGAGGGAATAAAGTAGGGGAACTCAACTTGAAACAAAGATCATATGAAATGGAAGGGGAAGGTGACTTACCACTAAGAGGAGCACTTGTTGAAGCCACAATTAATGAGGGATCCATGGCCTCTATGCTTGAACAAACCTTTGTACTTGTGCCTTGAGTAAATTTAACCATAGTTTTCTTTTGGGCCCTAGAGAAATTTCAAGTTGGCCCTATGGGGCCTCGACTAGGGAATTCTTTGATAATAAGTCCTACCTTATGGAATTGGTGATAGATGAAGGATATTTTCCAATAATCCATCTGTTATAGATGCTATAACAACACCCAAAATTTTTGGGCATATCTAAAATTTAGGGTTCCCCTCTGCTCGCCTAGCCCATTAGGGTTTTGATCGGATGTTTAAATGATCCCTCTCCTCACTACCCTTCCTATCAGATCTTGATGTCTCGGCCCATTATGACGCCCACCTATCATATTTTACCTCAACTGACTTCATGATCACATTAGGGTTTCAAAGGTTTTTTTCATCTAGGGTGTATTGGGGGTTTCCCGTGACTTCAAGGCTTTTGTTTCCATAATTTACACCGCAATCAATGGATGAATTTTGTATGGGCAGACGAGTCTTCAATATGGCTTTCCTTAGGATTGACCATATTAAGGTTTAAGGGAAACCCTAGATTGTCAAAATAATGGTTCCCTTCATGCTTTAATCTTCTTCATACACCCATAGGGGCACATTGTAATTGACATTGCATGACATCATGGTGAATCATTGCGGGTCATATTCTCTTAGGTTCATGGCTGGTCCCCCATCTTAGAAATTGTGTTAAGGTTTGTAAGTGTCATGAATTTTCCTTAGCATCTTCATAGCATGTGATTAAGGATCCAAACCTGCTTTGAATTAACCCTCGCTCTCCATTATGTATCTTCACTTCGAGGCACTCACATTATAATTGCCTCATCACCCCGGGAAGCACATGATGTTGAAATTCCTTGCAATAAGTAGGCCCATTAAAATGCCCAAATGTTGAGTTGGTTTAAAGTTCAATCATCTCTCACTCTACACATAGAATTGATTTATAATTATATTATCACCCCAATCATCTTAAATCGATTTATTTCAGTGTTTTAATTATTTATTCCTTCTCTTTGCAGGAATTTAATTGGAGCTGCTTTCGGCGCATATCAAATGAAGAAGGATGAAATTGAACAAATAGGATGAGAGACACCACGTATGGAAGAAAGACCATCTAATAATAATATTGATAGCATGAGGCTTTGTAAAGAAGGACATTCTACAAGACATGGTGTATTAATGATACGTGGCATGGCGGGTATGTATTACACATGAGCATAGTTCACGCTTTCAAGTTCTCAAAGAGTTCTTGCCGAGGGTAATCAAAACCCATACGATTAGCTACCATAAAAAAGATAGCATGCACATCTAAGTGATGCATGGGACATCAATGATAAAGGGTATGGGAAGTATGCTTAAAAGTTGAAGCTCAAAACAAAGGCGACCCTTTCAAAAGTTTCATATAAATGGAGTTTAAGCGGATTTTAATGGCTATACATGGTAAAATGATTTGAAGGCCATAAGCCAATGATGGGCTTAAAATGAAATCCATTCACATATGTGCTTAATTGAATATTGAAGGAGCCGTCGAATGAAAGGTCTTACTCCATGCCAACGATTGTAAGAAGTCAAACAATCTATGTTATATCTACAACTATGTTTCCATGGCAGGCAACATATGACGGTGGATTCATGCACTGAGTGGCCCTACTCCGGGGAAGGAAGGTCTTCACAACAGTGCATTCAACATAAATGAATTTAGTTGTTAAGGCTTTTGCACCACTGTGATAAAAAATGCAGGCAACATGTTGGTCATGAATGACACGCTGCAATAATGGAATTGATTGCATGCTGAAGCTCAAATGAAGGAAATCACTGATACAACGCTTCTGGCTCGTTGGCCAGGCACTGGAAGGTTCTAGTATAAACCGCTCGGTGTGCTGTGATTAAAGTGAAGTGCTCATCATTGAAAGGATGCCAACGTGGTGGGAGGAAATCAAATCCCTCGATGAAAAGCTCGCGACATTTGGCTATGTGAGAAACACAAAAATCATCAACACATGATTCAGAATTTGATCCTGAACTGACCGGTGAAACTAAAAATGGAGGCACTGAGGCACAATAATCTATTTACGAAGACCATCGCATGGAAGTTGAGAAGAAATATGAGGAACACAGAGACCAGTTAGATGAGGAAGGTTGGAAATATTGAAAACCGAATCACATAGACAGTGTGAAAGCTTGTTCTCCTAAGAACGTTAAAGTTCCCAACTCACAGTGACTCCCTCTAATGTTCTGACAATAAAGGATGCAGAAAATTTCTCCTTGTGACCATGCGACCCCTGGTAACTCACGCATTCACCGAAGTCACAAAGTCGCACTCCAGAAGAAACCAAGTTGAGTGACCTATCAGCAACATGACTGAGTAACCTATGTGACCTCGAACAAGTCGATTTCCCATCCAGGTCGTTGGGTCACACCTCCAACAATCCTTCAAAGTTGTGACCTCTGCGAAATGTGACTCGGTGACCTCCACCAGTAGCAGTTCTAAAACCCAGTCTGCACCATACAAATGCGACTTCACAATGTGACTTGTTCTTGAAGACATGACCTACAGGATTTAAATGGATTTTTTCTGGGCACATATTAAAAAAATAAAATAAAGGGATGAAACTGAACAAATAAATCATCGCTCACTACCAAGCCACCGGTCTCAACAATGGACTGCATTTCCAGGGTCTCAAATAATGAGTTGCATGGGAAAAGTAATGAGGAAATTGCAGATGATCCATCCTAGCCACTAAAGAAGGCGATAAACTATCAGTTGGGTCACTCACATTCTCTTGGAGGCTTGCTGTCCTTTTCTAGGACAATCAAAGGAAAGATAGGATCAAGGGTTTGCATTGGACTGTCCTAAAATAAAATTAGAAGATTATATCATTCTCTCCTTCTTATTATAATAAAAATGAAAGGGTGTCCAACATACACATAGATGGTTGAAGCAGTCATTTTTTCCTCTCCCAGAGAGTAGCACCATCGCCAAGGTCACAAGGGTCACAATCGTGAACCTTATGTCAACCCTAAGGAAATGCAACCTATCCGATCTGCGACTATGTGTCCTTTAGGAAGTCGCACTACCACCTAGTTTATTGGGTCGCATCTCAAGAAAGCCTCCAGAGTTATGACCTATACAAAATGCGACCATGCAACTTTTGCCAGTTGTATTTCCTCTCCTCAGCATCCCAAGTTGCAGCCTCCCTCACTGATCACATGATCACATTTAGTTTCCTCAATTATGCATCCAGAGCGTGCGACCTCCTCTAATGGTGACAGTGTGAACCTTTGTGCTTATTGTTTTGCTACCAACTAGCAGGATTGAATGTGGAAATTGAATCTAGACTATGTTAGTTTGATGTAGCCGCAAAGCAAAATATTTTGAAGTTTCAACTATGAAGACCCATTCCAAAAGGCGAAGCACAGTCAAGAGAAGAGTGAATATATTCTACAGCGGTGTTTATGTTTCCTGACACGTTAGATGGGAAATTTGTGACCATCATTTGAAACTGTTGTGTAAATTCTATGGTTTACCTTTTACCACGAAATGGACAAAACATATTTCATACATGAGTAATGGTCACCAAACTAAAGAGATTGTGTAAGGAGAAGAAGCATTAGGTGCATATGGAGTATGGAAAGATCAAAGCATAGTTTCTCTAAAACAAATATGTGATTTGATAATGGTGTAATGTTATGGTGATCACATTCTTAAAACACAAGGAATTTGTAGTATAATGTGCAACGCATCTATGTGAACCTGGGTGCTGTAGCAAGCCCAAAAACATTTTCCTTACTAGACGTTAACGTGTTTGGGAAAGGGAAGGTTCAAACAATATGGAGGCATGTTGATCAATTAGGAAAGGGACATAAAACATGTGCAATTTCGACACCAAGGTCCAATTTGGAGAATGTAGTTTTGATTGGAAGCGCTTTAATGATCTTAGTAAGCTCTAGTGTGTTTTTCACGGGTATTTGGGGATGCAAGATTTTGAAATTTGGCACCAATCAATTTGGACAACCCATTATAGAATAATTGATGTGGGCATGATTGTCAACCTACACATTTAATATTGTTTAAAGAAAGCATAGGCAAGATAAAAGTGGTTCTTGACTATCGCCCCAGAGACAATCATACAATGTGGTCATGCATACAACTTGTGGTAGTAGCCTGAATAAGGCATTATTCCAAATGTGTTGAAAAATGTGGCGATGTTCCAGTATTATCACATACTATAACACTAGTTTCGAACTCATCTCTGAATTATGGCTCGACATAATCTGATATGGACTACGTGCGGAAACAACATTGTGTCACAAAAGATACTACGTAGGGGTCCAAATTGGTGTTTCATTCTTCATCATTATTTTATTCTTGTTGGTATTTTTTTCTTTGATTGCCAATATGTATGTGTGTAGTTTTTTCTTCCTCTCGGATTATCGCATCCATGATTTAAATAATCATAGATGCAATAATCCTGGAAGAATAAAACATTACAGAAGAGACTAATCGCAAAAGCCTCCGAACAATAATATGTATGTGGATAATATCATTTGTTTGCTTGCATATCAAGGGAGAAAGCAGGAACATGACCTAGAATAAGGGAGTTAGGGTTTCCGTAGATGCCACACAACTAGGGTTTCAACGAAGAACACAACAACAATATCAACAACTTTGGATCAGCCCCATGGTTTCTTAAAACTCCTCTTTCCTCTTCACATTCTCTCTTATATCAATGTAAAAATTATCTCACCATAATATCAGTCATTATTGTGATCAATTTAGCATACACCAAGCAATAGGCATGAGAGAGAAATACATAAGCTAAAGAGTAATGAGGACAACCGAAAGGTCATGAGGGGAGGCCAAGGGTCACGGCAGGTGAAAAACCACCTCATCTCCATAAATGTTTCCTCAGGCCCCTTAGTTATGGAGACTTTAGCACTTGAGTTAAGGTTAGGATAGATAGCTAATAGATGCTTGAGAGCTAGATCCACTCAGCTTTTGACAACTAGTAGAGTGGATTTGCAGTGGGACTAGGGTTTTGGCATCGGGGAACGGTATGAACAACCCATGTTCCACTATTGGGTTTTGACCAATTGTATGATATGTATTTGAAGTTGCAGTGATATTAATAAGATGTTCTTTATCTTCAGCACTGATTCCCATGCTTATTCATGGTGGTTGTATTAGCTGTCTGGTACTTCACCATATTTGTATGTGTATTTTCATATATGCAATATGTTATGGACTGATACATAGTGGTTGCATATATGTTTCACTCTCGAATCTACGTTTACTTGTTCCTTACCATGTCAGTGACCTATTGTGAACTACTTTGCAATTAACTTCAGGCATGTTCCTGTTTATTACGTCTGATGAGGTTTTAGCTCACTAATCCCTCTCATGGTTCATATCTCTTATTGTTGTTGAGACTTGTTGGTACCTCTTTCTGCAATTTGTCAATCTTGGGCTGGTTTTGTTTCACTTCATAAGAATTTCATTTTTGTCCCACTTTGACACCTTCTCATTTGATAAACAAGAGAAAAACATTCATGGTGGCAGTCAGGACCACATACCGAATGGGGATCCTATCCCAAATAGTGTGAGGTAAAATTGGGACTTCACACCAAGGAGACCCCTTAGTTGTTGGCGGTACATTTTGACCCATCAACACCACCCTCAGTATCCACACCAATTTTCCCACAAGGAGCTTCACTTAAGCTACTGAGCCTTAGCTAATATCTATATCTTTATGAATCCATGCCAATCGATGGTTCTCTTTGTCGTTCCATTCTTCCTTCATTTTGACGAAAGAGCCTAGGTTGTTATCGATGGCAATGGAAGCTTCCTAGCTACAAAAATGAAGAAGCATCCTAGGAATGATAGCCCATACTCTTAACTCATCCATTGGTTCCTTGACTTGGTCGAAAGCTATGGACTAGGGTTTGAGGAGTAAACCATTCGAACCCCAACTTCAGTTGTGCATAGATTTACATGAAAAAACCTCCATTATCATAAACATGAAAGCCAACTATCACTGAGCCAAAGTATGAACCACTGGAACATAACCCAAAATAGGGTTGTACAACGAGGAAACCCATTGCTTCAAAGATGTCTCAAAGAAGGGTTTAACCCTGAAGCAACCAACCAAAGATTTTCCTTCACAGTACATAACTCTGGTGATCCTAATATCTTTTCCCATCATCAAGATAACCATATTGCATTACTTATGAATACATTTTCCTTTCCTGCATAAAGTCTCAAGGGATAGTTTGGAGTGGGGGAACCTTAGAAACATAGGGAGAAGTGAAAGAAGTCAGTCGAGGTTTAGTCTCGTGGGAAAAGGGAGAGGGGTTTTCTAGAGGGGGGGACCGAGAACACCATAGTCCTAGACAATGGGGTCCAACAAATACCATGATCAATGCCATATATTGCATGTCGAGGGAGAGGGGATATGACGAGGGAGCCAACTACTCAATGGTCTAGTGGTGAGAGGGACTGCTTGGAAAAGTTAGGTTGTAGTTGGAAAATGTTTCAACACGGGGCAAGGGAGGGGTTGAGCTCGTAATCCACTAGATCCTCCAAGTCTTCATCCATTTGTCACCAAAAATGAGGTAGGTTTTACCTGAGGTTTATCTAATCAATCATGTGGTACACCCACTATGAACTGTAAACCATGGGGGATAGATCGACACTGTAATGGAAGTGTGCTTATAGGGGGTGTTGTCATTTTGTATTTTTTAGGTTGAATGAGTAAACACATAGGAAATCATCAAAACCAATTTGGAAGCTGGGATCTAGCCCTACCAGCTTCAGAGAGGGATCTCTCTGTAAAATTTAGCTTTGTTTTATGTAAATTTTATGCTAGTTATGACTGTACTGTTGTTTTGATTTGATTTTTTGGTTGATTAAACTGACATAATTCCATTGGGTTATGGAGTCTATAAATTAAATTGGATTTGGCATCAAATTTTTAGAGGAGTTTTCATAGGGAAATCTAGGTTGCACTATTTGGATCTTTTCAGAAATTAAATGGATTGTGAAATAGCAAAAATGTAAGGCTTGGTAGAAATTAAGGAGAAATTAAGAATTCATTAATTTGACTTTATCAGAAAACATGAAAATTACTAACATCCATAATAGTGTTCTCTAAATAACAAATCCTATTCATCACAGTTTCTATTAAGTAATTAATATTTCAGAATAACAGAGAAAGAAAAACAATGTTTAAACAAATAAACAGAAAAAACACATCACCATTTGGTACACCACATGAATCCTGTGAAAGGTCCCTGAATTATTGATGCTCTAGTGCTTTAAAAAATTACAATATGCAGAAGAAATTACATTCATAAATCAACATCTATTACTTCAAACTATGAAGTATTTATACAAATTCTAAACTAAAATATCTTGAAAAAATATCAAGATTTGTTACAAATATCTCCAACCGTATTACACAAATAGAATTGAAATATAGGAAATTAAAAACTAATGAATCTACTTGGAACTATCTTTGTGGATTTTTGGTGACAAAGAAGAGCAATTCGAATTTGATTGCAACTCTTATTTGATGAGGTGGCATCCAAGTCACTAACTGTCTTCGAGTTTTTCTCCTTCCAAAATTTCGAAAAATAGGGTCCTCTAATACCTTTGTATATTCCAAACCATAATAGATTTTAGAAAAATGAGAGAGGTTTTTGTAAATGATGGTGATATAAAAACAATATTTTTTCAATTTATGAAAATTCATTTCCCCCTGCTCGGAAACCGCATTTTAAAACAATGTTTGAAAACAGGAAAATTTAGGAAAATATACCTGCAAAGATTCATCTGAATCTCCCAAACCATAACAGTTGTTACAAAACTGAGAGAGGCTTTTGTGCATGAGGATTTTGGAAATAAAAAAATCTTTTAGTTTTTTAAAATGCATTCTCAGTTATCTGTAAACCATGTTTGCAATTAATGTTTTGTATAGGGAAGAACATACTTTTACTTGACGAGCATATGACGTGGAGGCGAGAGGTGACATGGAGGCACATGGTTGGAGGAAATATGATTAGGTGGCTGAATAGGAGTGGAATATGAGGAGGGACATGGCGGATGGACGTTGGCGTTGGAGTAATAGTTCGAAGATACGTGGCAGGATAGGAGTGGCGGAGGTGTTAGATAGGGACAATAGTAAAGGGACGAGGGGGAAGCGATTTCTAGAGGGGGTAGGGAGAAATAAGAGTTATAGGCTGGGGGGTGCGAAATGAGGGGAAGGTGCCATGTAAGGATGGGGACTGATGGGGAATACTACCTTTTCGGACCCCCCAGATGGTAAAGGTAGGATGGAGCAGGGGGGGTGAAAAGGAATGAGAGCTGTGGATTGTGAAGCATGGTGAATCCCAATGTTCTAAATGTGAGTCCTTTTAACCACAAACAAAAAAACAATTTTTTTTCCATATGCACCTTATTGCAATTTATTTAATCACATTTAAATGATGTGATTAATTTAATCTAAACATACTTAATTATTCTCTAATGTTGCATTTCGACTTGTAAGAATATTTTTTAATTTTCTCAAGGTTTTGACCTTTTTGGAAATAATTTACAACATGGAATGTTATTTAAAACATCCAAAATTTAATAATCATTAGCTATAATTAAGAAATCCTATAAAAATTATAGGACCCTAACAGTGGCTTCAGCTAGGGATGACACTTCCTAGTGAAGTGTCAAGAACACCATAGACTAGTAGCCTGATCCATTGGGCCAATCCCAAATCTACAACATGCTCTGTCATAAAAATCTCCGTGACTAAAAATCTTCAAACTGGAATCAAAACTATTCTGCACACTGAAATCTGAAATACACACTGAACTGAAATTTGTAATTCCATCTGAAATTGAAATTGACAATAATGCTTGAAAAAATTGCTCAGAGTGTTGAGCTTATTTGCACACTGCTAGCTACTCTACACTACTGAAAATTATGTTGAATCAAGTAATACAAAAATTCCAATCAAGCCAGTCCAGTAGCTGTTGAAACAAGTGGGTTTCTTAACTGTTTATTAGCACAATCAAGAGGACGGCTTGAATTTTAGTCCCTAAAATCAAAGCTGTAGAGTGCAATGTCAACTGTTGTTGGATCTGGTCACGAAAACATGATTGAACAATTGAGCTGAAAAGAACCTCCATGTAGTTTACTATAGGATCAATAAAGACATGATTAATTAGTTTACCTTGCAGGCCTTCATTGACTGATTGAGCATGGAAGATTTCATTAGTTGTATTCTCAAGGTTAAACCCTGATTCCAACTGTTCAGTTTTAGCCTTATGTTTAAAAACAAAACTCTCATCCCTCTACAAATCAAAAGACAATACAATCTCCTCTTGTTTTGGAGAAGGAAGATTTTCCAAGAATCGTTTGGGATTTCAGAAATTATAGGACTGAATCTGATAATCTAAAAGTTCAATATCCTTCTTGAATCTTTCAACAACTAACTCAAAAAAACAAACTTTACTTTTAGGATAAAATTTTCCTAATTTAAAATGATGAAACAATAACGTTAAAAAATCTTCATCAATTTGAAAATTGGCTAATTCATCCCTGACTTCTTTTAAAACTTCACAAGACAGAGGATTTGCCACATAACCTGTCATCTTGTTTAGCAAGAAATCTGATCAACTTGTAGTGGAGTCGCCATGAATGCTCTAAAATCTGGATTCTTTGAAAATGGAGTCACACTAAAAACTTTGAAGCTCTAGATACTTTGAATGTGGAGTCGCCAGGTGAATGATACAACCTTCTTGTGTTTGATCACTGTCCACCATCAGTAATCAGATTTGGAACTTGATACACTTTTCTAGAGAATTTGAAAGGTTTGTTCCCTAGTATGGTCACCACTATGTTGTCGTTATGTATTTTTGAGTTTGAAGGAGTAAACACACAGGAAAGCATCAAAACCACTTTGGAAGCTGGGATCTAGCCCTGCGAGCTTCAGAGAGGGATCTCTCTGTAAAATTTAGGCTAGTTATGATTGTACTATTGTTTTAATTTGATTGTTTGGTTGATTAAACTGTCATAATTCCATTGGGCTATGGAGTCCATAAATTAAAATGGATTTGGCATTAAATTTTTAGAGATGTTTTCACAGGGCAATCTAGGCTACACTATTTGGATCTTTTCAGAAATTAAATGGATTGTGAAATAGCAGAAATGTAAGGCTTAGTAAAAATTAAGAATTCCTTAATTTGACTTTATTAGAAAACATGAAAATTACTAACAACCAGAAAAGGGTGCTCTAAATAACAAATCCTATTCATCACAGTTTCTGTTAAGTAATTAAGATTCTAGAATAATAGAGAAAGAAAAACAATGTTTAAACAAATAAACAAAAGAAACACATCACCATTTGATACACCAAATGAATCCTGTGAAAGGTCCTTGTATTATTGATGCTCTAGTGCTTTGAAAAATTACAATATGCAGAAGAAATTACATTTAGAAATCAACATCTATTACTTCAAACTATGAAGTATTTATACAAATTCTAAACTAAAATATCTTGAAAAAAATATCAAGATTTGTTACAAATATCTCCAACTATATTACACAAATAGAATTCAAATATAGGACATACAAAACTAATGAATCTACTTGCCATTATATTTATGGATGTTTGGTGACAAAGAAGAGAAATTCAAATTTGATTGCAACTCTTATTTGATGAGGTGGCATCAAAGTCACTAATTGTCTTCGAGTTTTTTCCTCAAAATTCTGGTAAATAGGGTCTTGTAATACCTTTGTATATCCCAAACCATAATATATGTTACAAAAATGAGAGAGGTGTTTCTAAATGATGATGTTAGAAACAAAAAATTCTTTCCATTTTTGAAAATTCATTTCCACTTGCTCGCAAACCACATTTGAAAACAATCGCTGAAAACAGGAAAATTCGGGAAAATATACCTCCAAAGATTCATCTAAATCTCCCAAACCATAACATTTGTTACAAAACTGAGAGAGGTTTTTGTGCATGAGGAAATTATAAACAAAAACCTATTTTATGTTTTGAGAAACCATTCCCAGTTGTCTATAAACCATGTTTTCAATTACTATTTTGTATAGGAAAAACATAGTTTTACTTGACGGACATATGGTGTGGAGGCAGGAGGTGACATAGAGGCACATGGTTGGCAGAAATATGATTCGCTAGCTGAATAGGAGTGGAAGATGAGGAGGGACATGGTGGGTGGAAGTTGGCACGAGAGTAATAGGCGGAAGATACGTGGCGGGATAGGAGTGGAGGAGGTGTCAGGTAGGGACAATGGTAAAGGGACGGGGGGCAAGTGGTTTTCAAAGGGGGTAGGGAGCAATAGGTTGTATAGACTGGGGGGGTGCGAAATTAGGGGAATGTGCCACGTAAGGATGGGGCCCCGTGGGGAATAATTCCTTTTCGGACCCCCCCGCCCCGACAGTAAAGGTAGGATGGAGCGGGGGGGCCAAAATGAATGACGGTCATGGATCATGAAGTGTGGTGAATCCCAATGTTCTAAATACGGGTCCTTTTAACCAAAAACGAGAAAACAACTTTTTGTCCATATGTGCCTTATTACAATTTATTTAATCACATTTAAATGATGTGATTAATTTAATCTAAACACACTTAATTATTCTCTAACGTTGTATTTTGACTTGCAAGCATATTTTTTCATTTTCTCAAGGTTTTTACCTTTTTGGAAATAATTTACAACATGGAATATTATTTACAACATCCGAAATATAATAATCATAAACTATAATGAAGCAATCCTATAAAAATTATAGGACCATAATAGTGGCTTTAGCTAGGGATGACACTTCTTGGTGAAGTGTCAAGAACAACGTAGACTAGTAGCCTGATCCATTGGGCCAATCCCAAATCTGCAACCTACTCTGTCATAAAAATCCCTATGACTAAAAAACTTCAAACTGGAATCAAAACCATTCTACACACTGAAATATGAAATACACACTGAATTGAAAGTTGTATTGCTATCTGAAACTGAAATTGATAATAATTCTTGAAAAAATTACTCAGAGTCCTAAGCTTATTTGCACACTGCTACCTACTCTACACTATTGAAAATTATGCTGAATCAAGTAATACAAAAATGCCAATGAAGCCAGTCTAGTAGCTATTGAAACAAGTGGGTTGCTTGATTGTTTGTTAGCACAATCAAGAGGACAACTTGACTTTTTATCCCTAAAATCAAAGTTTTAGAGTGCAATGCCAACTGCTGTTGGATCTGATCATGATGAAAACATGATTGAACACTTGAGATGAAAAGAAACTCCATGTAGTTTTCTATATCATCAGTAAAGACATGATTAATTAGTTTACCTTGCAAGCCTTCATTGACCGATTGAGCAGGGAAGATTTCATCAGTTGTATTCTCAAGGTTAAACCCTGATTCCAACTGTTCCGTTTCAGCCTTATGTTCAAAAACAAAACTCTCATCCATCTACAAATCAAAAGGCAATACAATCTCCTCTTTTTTTGGAGAAGGAATATTTTCCAAGAATTTTTTAGGATTTCGGAAATGATAGGACTGAATTTGATAATCCAAAAGTTCAATATCCTTCTCGAATATTTAAACTACTAACTCAAGAAAACAAGCTTTACTTTTAGAATAAAATTTTCTTAATTTCAAACAATTAAACACGACCGTTAAAATTTTTTCATGAATTTTAAAATCAGCTAATTCATCCCTGACTTCTTTTAAAACTTCACAAGAGAGAGGGTTTTCCACATAACTTATCATCTTGTTTAGCAAGAAATCTGATCAACTTGTAGTGGAGTCGCCATGAATGCTCTAAAATTTGGATTCTTTGACAGTGGAGTCACACTAAAAACTTTGAAGCTCTAGATACTTTGAACATGGAGTCACCAGGTGAATGATACAACCTTCTTATGTCTAATCACTGTCCACCGTCAGTAATCAGATCTGGAACTTGATACACTTTTTTGGGGAATCTGAAAGGTTCATTCCCTACTATGGTCACCACTATGTCGTCATTCTGTATTTTTTAGGTTTAAGGAGTAAACACATATGAAATCATCAAAACCACTTTGGAAGTTGGGATCTAACCCTACCAACTTCAGAGAGGGATCTCTCTGTCAAAGTTAGCTTTGTTTTATGTAAATTTTAAGCTAGTTATGACTGTACTGTTATTTTGATTTGATTGTTTGGTTATTAAACTGTAATAATTCCATCGGGACATGGAGTCTATAAATTAAACCAGATTTCGCATCAAGTTTTTAGAGGAGTTTTCATAGGGAAAGCTACGTTGCACTATTTGGATCTTTTCAGAAATTAAATGGATTGTGAAATAGTAGAAATGTAAGGCTCAGTAGAAGTTAAGGAGCAACTAAGAATTCCTTAATTTGACTTTATCAAAAAACATGAAAATTACTAACATCTAGAATAGGGTGCTCTAAATAACAAATCCTATTCATGACATTTTCTATTAAGTAATTAAGATTTCAGAATAACAGAGAAAGAAAAACAATGTTTAAACAAATAAAAAGAAGAAACACATCACCATTTGGTACACCACATGAATCCTGTGAAAGGTCCCAGAATTATTGATGCTCTAGTGCTTTGAAAAATTAAAATATGTAGAAGAAATTACATTCATAGATCAACATCTATTACTTCAAACTATGAAGTATTTATGCAAATTCTAAACTAAAATATCTTGAAAAAATATCAAGATTTGTTACAAATATCTCCAACTACATTACACAAATAGAATTGAAATATAGGAAATTCAAAACTAATGAATCTACTTGGCACTATATTTATGGATTTTTGGTGACAAAGAAGAGCAATTCGAATTTGATTGCAACTCTTATTTGATGAGGTGGCATCCAAGTCATTAACTCTCTTCGAATTTTTTCCTCACGAAATTCTGGAAAATATGGTCTTGTAATACCTTTGTATATCCCATACCGTAATATCTGTTAGAAAACTGAGAGAGGTTTTTGTAAATGATGATGTTAGAAACAAAAACCTCTTTTCATTTTTGAAAATTCATTTCCACCTACTCGAAAACCGCATTTGAAAACAATTGTTGAGAACAGGAAAATTCGGGAAAATATACCTCCAAAGATTCATCTGAATCTCCCAAACCATAACATCTGAAACAAAACTGAGAGAATTTTTTGTGCACGAGGATATTATCAACAAAAACCTCTTTTAGGTTTTGAAAATTCGTTCTCATTTGTCATTAAACCACATTTTCAACTACTATTTTGTATAGGGAATAACATAGTTTTACTTGACGGACATATGGCATGGAGTGTTATGTGGAAATTTTCATCTATGAATAAATACGATTTCCTTAAGTGGGTAGCTGCACCTAGAAAAATAGATTTAAAGTGTTTATCCTTTTTCTATAGAAGATAAATAAGACAAGAGACCTACTTGTTATCTTTCGCTTTCCCTTTGTCTCCTTTGTATGGCTTCCATTGCTCCTTCTCGAACTTAATCTGCTAGACAAGTACCTACAATCATTAACAGAGGTCAAAAACCAATCAAAGCAAGATATCTATCTACTATAAGCAAATGGAATTGAAAGCATTTACACATATAATCATCATACATAAAGACAAGAATATGGGAAAAGGTGTAAACAACTTTATTAAGTAGAAGGAAGAGTTACAACCATGAAGTCTGATCCAATGTCACTCCTCCATCTTGGGTTCCAACCAACATCACATCAAAAGAACAACACTTTGGCAGCATAACAATACTTTCTTACAATCTCAAACCTCACACCAACAGTATATCCTTATAAATTCTCAATATCTAGCCCCTTGATCACTTAGATGAGTGCTCAATTTATAAGAAAATGGAGGAGGTTTGGTCATAAATGAGGGTATTGAATGGCCTTCCAAACTTAGAGTTAGTTTCCACGGAGGAAGGGATGAGAGGATAGGAGGTTACTTAACTCATTCCCTATCCAATTTCGAGCTCATAAGAGATGATAAGTGTGGGAATCTTCTAGGAAGATCCAGAAGATAAGAATATTCCCAGAACCCTATGAGGATTTCACTCAATCTCGCCCAACGTAGGTCAAAGTGGGCCTAAGTTCTCTAAAACACACCTTGACGTGGGCCTACCTGCAGTGAAGTGCACTTACCCCTGACCAAGGCTGCGCTGGTCCCTCAAGGAGGCATTTCTGGAGGGATTCAGGCCAAGAAACTCTCAGGGAAGGAGGCATTCAAAGTGATGACTTGTCTAGGGCATGTAGCAACTGAATTAGGGTTTGATGAACCTAGATAGTACTGATATTAATGATGGGAGCGATGTACACAAATGGATCTGTAACAAATGCCCCCTAAAGCATGAAGTCAAAAATGATAATGTCGAGTGATATGCTTTACGATGTGATGAGGAGGTTTCGAAGCGGATGGTGACTTGCATCAATTACAATACATAATTTCATGATATTTTGGATTTTTCATGAATTTCTGAGGGAAGGCATACCCATGCTCAGCATATAAACTTTTCATTACATGTACATAGATAGTCGTTTACATATATAGACCCATGATGGGATGTCCATCAGTGTAAAGCCATCGTATGGATGATTTGGTACTTTCTTGAAATCACAGCCCAGATGGATGAAACTAGATCCGGGGTATTCTATCTCGTTTAACCGTTCGCTCAAGTACGAGTCTAACCATGTGAGTATGTGATCTGAAGTTGAACATGGGAAGACACCATCTGATTACCAGCCAATGATGTAAATCATTAACAGATGTGAGAGAAATCACCAATAATGATAATGATCCTCAAGGTACTTGTAGTACATTCTGCATGGTGTCAATGGATGTTTTGATTTTGAACACCATACAAAGTCTTTCGGTCGAAGGCCAGTGATGTCAACCTATCACCGGAAGTGAGAAACTTGCCATTGATGTATGCAAGCCTCAAGGTACTGAAAGGGTGTTTCTAAGTCAACTTCTTAGATAATGTGTTGATGTCGACAAGAAGCGACTCATCGCAGGAGGGCCTTGATGTATCCCACATCAACGACACAAGACGAGTGTAATGATTTTTGGAGACGGAATGTGACTGTTGAGATAAGGTTTAGGAATGGTGGTCATGAAAATGAATGTTTATGAGTATTGCAAAGGATGAATTTTGACTGAGTGACTTCTCTTGAACGTGTCGGCGACACTGAATGAATTGGCAACATTGACCCAAAACCAAAGTAATGAATGGTATGATTACCAAGGTATGATGACCATCAAGTAGATAACCCAATCCATGTAGTCACAGTGATGAAGTGAAAGTGTCATGTTCAAGAGAGACTTGCTGCCACAAAGTGGTTTAGCCCTTTTCCCATTTTCCCCAATCATTACTGACTAGTACCTCTTTATTTTTATCAAGCTTGAGGAGGATAACATATGCTTGTTGTATAATTCCACCCTTCAGGTGAATCCATCGCTATGTGATGTTTTAACGAGTCTAGCGAAGGTGAAACTCAGTCTTGTCATGATGGACAAGTTTGTCACTATTTGATGTTTTAACGAGTTTAACGACAATGATAACTCGGTCCTTTTCATGTTTAGAGAGTTTGAAAAGGGACAAAAAGAAAACTCCACAAGTTATTTTTTGTAAGTTTGTCTCTCAAGTCCGAAAAAGCGTAAAATAATACGAGAGAGAACCTATTGACCATGTTTGATAAACATATTCCTTTTTCGTAAATAATCTATCTCAGTTCGGAAAAGGGTTAAACTTATACTAAGTAGATGTCATTTCCAATCCGTTAACGAGCTGAAAAGGACAATCGCTCAACAATCTTTTCATATTTCGAGAGTCTGAAAAGAGCTTAAAGAGGAATCCAAGGGGGTTCCTTTTTCGATGCTTAACAAAGCTCAAAAAGAGATAAAAGTATGCTCTGTGGTCAAAGTACAATTCACGATCATGCACATCAAATTCTGTAAGTCAGCTGTAAATCTGTTCAAAGCAACACCAAATGGATCAAACATACATGTTTCATTGGTAAAAAATAGATAAAGAATAAAGTTTACTCATTAAATGATCATGAAATAAACATAAAACAAGACTTTACCATGTTATTTTCACCATTTGATATTTACCATTCATTTTGTGCTTTGGACCAGTTTTTTACCTCAATCTTCAGCAACTGATTGCGAGAGATTCTATGGATCATTTCTTGTGCCATTTGGACTAGGTAGAAGATCTACCCCTCCTCTTTATTTTCATGTCATTCTTTTATAGTTTCATGCAATTTTTTAGGGTTTTTAGGGCCCCTGGGGTTATAATATTTCGTCCTAGGATCGGCGCAGCCTTCCATGTCAAAAAATTCATTGCAAAGCACCCACACAGAAGGGTAGCTACACTACAGCGCACTGTCTCCTTACCTGTGTTGCACTAGGTGAGTTTCACAAATTTGTTTCACCTGTTCGGCCCAAAATTTCTCCAGTTTTTTGCATGAAATGAATCCTAACTAAGCTTATGGGATTTCATGCTTTCATCAAATCAGAATGTCTATTACTTGGCAAGAAAGAGAGCATGAAGAACAAGACATGGTTGCCCTAAATGATCCGGGTTTTGTTGAGGCCCTCAGAAACTGTGGGTTGCTCAAATACTTCAGGTTGTTTGGGATGAGGCAACAATTAGAACTATTGCAGTTCCTAGTTCATGCACGGGATCCAACGGATCAGGATTTTCACATAAGGGACAAATTGGTCCCTATTATGATTGGTGAAGTTTACTTTCTTATAGGGTTTTCGAGACGTGGTGCCCCCATTTCTCTTTCACGTTCTTCTTGTGGGGATGAATCAGTGAGGGACTATGTTCGACAATCCTGTCGGCCAGGTACATAGCCTAGCAAAGATGGAAATATAATCATCAAAGATATTCATCATTTTCCTTTGAGAACAATCCTATTCACTATCGCAAAGTTGGCAGGCATTGTGACACTTCATATGGTGAACAGACCATACATGCAGTATGCACTTGAGCGTCTTGAGCCAACTTTATTCAACTAGTGTGAGGCCATACTTTCTTCACTGAAATAGTAGCTAACAAAGGTAAATAGCAGTAAGAAAAATAATTTTAGCTATGGATCGCTCTTAATCGCTTTTACCTTAGAGATAATTCCATTGATGCAACCTCAGCATGTAACACTAGGTGTAGCTAGTCCTAGAGATCCATAGATGCAGAGGTGGGTCAAATTGATGGCTAGATATGATGGTCAGTCATCGATTACATTTTCTACTGCATTATTCAATTCGCTCAACTGAAAACACGTTATCATTGAGGAGCATCCATACGCGAGGATGGATTTTCATAAAGATCCAGAGTTGAGTTTACCAGTGGGCACTCAATGGGGTGCTATAGGTAAATTTTTTTTGACCAAATGTTTTTGTTTTTTAAGTTTCTACATGTTTTTGTGTTTTTGATGTTTCCAAGACTAAACTAAAATCGTTCTCATGCATACAGATGTTGGTACTGTTCAACCTATGAGACATCAACAGGAGGCAGGTGGACCAGCGCAGAGAAATGTCGGGAGGGCAGTTCTCCAGGATTTGGATTTGACCGAGACACTGGCAGAGTTGCAGGATCATGTAGAGGGGTTAACCCTTGGTATTCTGGATATCTGGATCGAGGAGTTACCTATGAGGCTGCAGCGCCATACTATTGGTGTTCCTGGCTATTGGATGCAGCTACTGCGCATGATAGGTCAGGCTGTGACCCGTTATCATGAGCATCACTAGGTCTACTTAGGATGATTTTTGTATGCATTTTGAGTTTTAGTTCAGATGACCAAACATGTCTTGGACACAAATTTTGTAAAAAAATTTAAAACATCTATCTACTTTTACTTTAAATTTTTTTTATATATGGTTGTGTGTAATCCTCTTCAATTAATGATGTGAATTGAAAATTTACTTTTACATGTGTCACAAATGTATGTTTAACACATAGTTCGCTAATGAATCAGTTAATGTGTTAAAGTTTCTGGAAATATCTTGATATTGAATGTACTCAAAATGTTGTTACACAAAAATATCGTCATCATAATTATTTGTAGTCAGTATGGGTCTATCATCACTTGTATTGTCCTCCTAAGCAAGTCTCAGACCTCAGCTCTCCAAATCAAGCTTTAGAAATGAGAGAAAGACATTAAAGATCAATGTAACTCTGGTTCCGCACTTTCTCTCATGGTCACCTGCGGTCCCGCACCTTCTGTCTACAAAAACTGCGGACCTGCCCACTCTGTCCCTAACGGTGTAGGTGCGGGCCCCTGTGAAAGTCAAAAGGCGCAAGTTTTATCTTAAAAAACTCACTTTGGGTTAATTCTAGAGGTTTCTAGAAGGAATTTTGACATGGATTGTTTGCTCTGAGGTGGTTCATGCATCCCAAAAGAGAAGGAGCTAATCCCTTGATGAGAGGAGCTATCCCTTTCAAGGAGGGCTTTATCCCTTTGAAGGAGGACCTAGTAACCTCCCTCCATTGCACTATAAATACAGGCATTGGGCTGGTTGCTAGGGAGGTTAGAAGCTGAACATTTTTGAGGGTAAATGCTGGTGAAATCAAGACTTCCTAGTTAAGCCTAAAGAGGAGAGATCACATACCTTTTTTGGTTTCATTGGGGAGTGAGTGAAACTTGTCAAAGTAGAGGAGACTTATTGCTAGACCTTGGGAGGAGCTTGTACAGCGTCAAGGCAAAGGTTGTAAGGTTCTTCTTCTTTTGAATTAATACAATCAAAGTCATTTTTCTCAACAAGTATCTTATGTTATTTGTTTCATGGACTCCTTGACTTTCATGTTAAATATGTTTTATGCAATTGGCTTTTCAGGTGCTATTTAATTTGTTTGCCTTGTTTGTGTTTGCAGATTCGTGAAAAGGAGCTCATTTGGAGCAAGGGAGCGAGGGCATCCACAAGCTAGCATTGGACCTAAGGTAGGCCCTAAAAACACTTGTTTGCTATTATCTATCAAAGCATATTTAGAGAAAGATAGTGTCTGGTTGGTTTGCTTTTCATTAGGTCTTCTTTATATTCTAGGAAGGTCTATCTTGTCTGCAAGATCGACTTATTCCGTGTGATAGAATGGCGACCATACTGGGGAGCTTGATTGTTTTCCTTGTTTTTTACTTTGACCTGAGAAACTCTATTTCTGTTTCTGTTTTTGGCTTGTTGTGTGTAAAATTGGGTAGAGTTTGTAGATCCAAGGTTATTTTTTGTTTTTCATAGCTTTGGGAGAGGACCGCACCCTAGCCGTTTGACATAGTGCGTACTTACCCGCAGCTTGGCTTTTAGCACAGAGCGGGACCGAACCTGTGCCAACTGTGGACCTACGGACCCTGTCAAAATTTTGAAAACCCTAAAATTTCCTCTGTCAGTCAGCTTAGTTTGTCTTTAGAAATTGTTATCCACTACCCAGACCTGCATATAACTTGTCAGAAGCTTTCCTTGGATTGATTTTGTCAGTGTTAGGGTTTTAGGTGAAATTCCTAGGAGTTTTGCTTGTTGGGTTTGTTTTTCATTTTGGTTGTGTAGTGGCTCTGAGCTTAGAAGCTGTAGGGACTTTAGATTACCTTAGTGTCTACCAGCCTTCTTATGAGTTTGACCATGTACGAAAACTCCCCTTGTTGAGGAATCTGCTTTGTATTTTCTCATTTCAAAACTTCGAAAAGCTTGTGTTTGAGAGTTTGGATTTTCATTTAAAAAAAAAAAGAAAACGAAATTGGTTGTTCTTGACTGATTTGTGATTCTGCATGAATTAGTCCTTAGCTTACATCTAGCTGAGTAAAACATCCTCTAAAAAGACTTTTAGTAGGCTTTGACTTCAAATAGGTTTTTATAGTTTGTAGCTCTCAAAGTTAGTCATTTTTATTAGTTTTGAGTGTTTTATTTACAAAATATAAAAAAATAATCTCTTTTGAAAAAGTTTGTTTTTTGTAGTGATTGAGTGCTTTGAAACGAAAAGGGAAATTTTTGTGAAATAATTAGTTGTCTCGTTTTGAGTGCTTTGGAAAGGAAAGGCTCTTCTTTTAATTTGTTTAATTGAGAAAGATTTGTGTTTACAAAGTATTTGCATTCTCAAACTCTTTCTTAGTTTAGAAGTTCATCGAAGAGAAAAAGGATTGTTTGGATCATCTTAGGTGCATTTTTAGTGATTTTGAGTCGAGTCTTCATACCATGAGTTTCATCTCCGCACCTTTGGACTTAAACAAAAACCACTAAAATTAACGCTTAAAGTAAAATTCACCTAGTAACATTTTTATTTTTAGGGCTCTGATACACCAACTTAGCTTAGGCTAGTGTCTTGGAGTAGGAGAGTAATTAACTCTCCAAGACAGTAAAAACAAACAAGTAGCTGTATCTTGTGGTAGGGAAGAAATCCAATTGTTGCATTTATGCTCTGGGAAAGCTCCTCTTAAAGGAGAAGCACAAGATCATGTCTGAACTAGTGTGGGAATCAATCCTTCCTCATTGGGAACGACGCCAGATATTCACGTATTACAAACAGTAAACCTCGGATTAACCATTGTCGAGGAGCCTGGGGTCACTTGTTGGTAAACCTTGGATTATGTCAAGGAGCCTTCAAGGGGATTGAGCTTGCTACTCTGCCCTTGCGTGCGTATCGGATCGTGGACTCTTCCCCCAGGTGTATTTGTCTCAGTTGGTAACCTTAGTGGCATTATTCTTTAGGACTCTTCCTAAGGTGACAGTGGTGGGAAGATCCCACTGTACCTGGAGCAGACATCGGCTAGACTCACTTGGATTTTCTGGGGGGTTCACTTCACTCGAGACGGTAAAGTGGAGGAACTTGTGCCAGTCTATTCATTAAGCAAGTTGCCGGGGTAACTGTTCCAACCGCCATTTCTGTACTGAACTCTGCGACGTTGGATTTCATCACCAACTAGTGTTTTTGGTCCGGAAAGTTACTGTTTGTGTGTGTTTGATCTCCTAGATTCTTTAGGCGTATGATTCAAATTTGTTTGGTTCTTTAGAGACTTTAGGTGCTTTTCATTGAGATTTTACTTTGTTTGCGTGTGAAGTAGTTAAAAGTCTTTAACTGTGGCTGAATTACCAAGACAGTCCCGTAGACTTCGGGGCCAGTCTCCTGAGATTATAAACGTGGCTGAGTTATTGAGGAAGTCCCGTAGACTTCGGGGCCAACCTCCTGAGGAAGTACCAAGCCAACTTGAAGGCTTAAAAGTCCTCGTAACTCCTAGAGACAGTAGAGTTGGGTCACCGGAAGAAGGAGAATCTTCTTTGATAGTACATCCTGATTTTCAAACGCCAGTAGCAGAATATAATCCACAGTCAGTGTCTGTCTCCGAAATCGCTGGTAGATTTTCATCTACTAGTGATATAGGTGAAGAACCCGAAATATCCAAGCCTGAAAGTGAATTTGCTGCTACTCTGACGTCGGGGTTTGTTTCTCCATCTTTTAGTGGTCCTGGTTCACCTAGGGTAGAAAGAATAATCGCTCAAGATCTTCCTTCTGGATTGATTTCTATTGAAGAACTTGCTCCAGAAGAAGAAGAAGTAGGCATCCCTATCCCTGAAAATCAACCTGTTATTGAATTAAGGGAGCGTGAATCAATTTTTTACAGTCCGCCTAGGAGTAGTTCTTGGTATCTTTCTTTGACTAATTATTTAGAAAACTCAGGGTTATGTTTTTCACCACCTCGTGATCCTTATCACTCAACACCTAGAGGTTTTTACACTCCCGTCAATATGGCAGGACAGTCCTCCATGTTTACTCAATCGCATGAATCCTTTTTGTACGGCGGTCCATCTGTTCCCTCTGGGTATCAGTCTCTTTCTGGTACTTTTTTAGGAGCATCTCTTCAACCCATTGAGCAAGGGTTATTAACTGGAAGCAATGGTACAAAGCCGTTGAGCGTAGAAGACATTCTTATGATGTCAGGTTCCATTCCCAATCCTCAGCCTCAAGGTGGCCAGTTACTGCCTGGGGGGTAGCCTCAATTAACGCCTGAGGGGCAACCTCAAGGTACACAATTTGCATCTGGGGGGCAACCTCAAGGATAGTACATACCTACGGGACATTACGTTCCTCAAGGTCAACCCCAGACTCAATATGTACCCCAAGGTCAACCCCAGTATCAATTTATACCTCAAGGTCAACCCCAGTATCAGTATGTGCCTCAAGGGTATCAACCCCAAGGTCAATACTCGAACCAAGGTTTCCAACCACCCCAAGGTCAAACGTTTGTTAAAGGAATGGGAAATGTACCTTTCAATTATCGATCCTACCCTCAACCCGGTTATGGTCTTCAGTATTCTCAACCAGTTATGGGTCAGTACCCCAGAATGAATATAGTGTGGGATTCATTGCAAACCCAACAAGTGTTGCAGCCAAGTGTACAATTGTCATCTCAAACTGGACAACCCTTAGTTTCTGGTACACCCCAGCAACCAGTCCAGTCTAACATTCAAACTTCTGTACCTTCGGTAGTTTCTCAGCCTGGGCCTAGTACACCTCATACTCCGCCTCAAACGACTGCTACAACTGCCGCTACATCTGTTCAATCTACCCCACCTACTTCTGGAGTATCGACAGCTCCGGTTTCTACTGTTCCTATATCTACTCCTCAGACATCTTTACCACCGCCTGGATCTACGATTCAAACTTCGGTTCAGATGCTTGTAGGACAACCTGGTTTAAGTACGGTTGTCACAAGTCAACCACAATTCACATATCAACCGTACCAGGGACAATACCAATTCGGTCCTGCTGTCCAGCAGCCAGTTTATCAGTATCAACCGTATCCTGGGTACACTTATCAACAACCTCAACAACCCCAGTATGGTCCGGTTAATCCTGGTTTCCCAGGAGGATACAATATCCCGAACGCGATTCCTATTCCTAGTTATCCTGGATATCCTCCTCCCGGGGCTGGTCTCATGACCCAGAGTTTTAGGGATCCTAATCGACAGTTACCATTTATCGCAACTTTGGACTTGCCTGACTTGTCGCGGCTAACGAACGATCCCATTAATTATCTTCCGTTTTGGCCGCCAATGCCGAATAAGTTGCCCAGTGACATTCCCAAGTTCGAAGGTAAATCAGGAGAGGATCCGTCGAACCATGTGATGACTTACCACCTCTTGTGTGCGTCTAACTCCATCACAGATGATTCGATCCATCTTAGACTTTTCCAGCGCACTCTAATTGGTCTCGCGGCCAAGTGGTACATTGAGTTACAGCGAGGCACTTTTTATAATTTTAGTCAGTTAGCTACCTCGTTTTTAACTCATTTTCAGTTTCCAGTCCGATATGACAATGGCACGGAATTGTTAACTTTGCTAAAACAATCGACATCCATGTACATTTCAGATCATATTCACGAGTGGAGACGTCGACGCCGTTTAGTGAAGGTATTTATTCCGGATCAAATCTTGGCTGAGTGGTTTGTAAAATCTTTGTTGCCAAAGATCATTGAAGATGTTGCTAAAGCCGAAGTTGTTACTGAGGAGCAAGTCATTGCTCAAGCACAGTACCTTGACTTGGTCTATACTCAGTCAGGTACGTTACATGAAAAAATCCCCGATCTTCCAAAGTCAAATCAAATTGCTGCAGCTCCCAAGAATTCTTTTCCTATCATAACCTTGCCTGATTCCCCAACAGGAGATTCTTCTGCAGATATTTTCGTCGATATTCATGTTGTAGATTCATCTACAGCCAAATCAAAATCCGGTGGGAAGAAGAAAGGAACGAAGAAGAATAAAACGGACAAAAGTTCAAAGGAGAAACCTGAAAAGGCGAAATCCAATGACGAAAAGCGCAAACCTCGTTATCCTTGTCTCATTTGTGACGATGAACATTTTACAAGAGACTGCCCTCATCGTGCAGAGGTTGCGAAGATTGTCAAGGGTTCCCAAACTCCTGCTGTTTTGAAGGATTCTTTTCCGGCTCAAGACAGCAAGATGATAGGTTCATCCTCGAGTGCCAATGAAGAACCCATACTGATGATGTCCCATGTTAAGATTGTGACTCGATCGCAAGATTATGGTAGTAAGAGTCCTGTTGATGGTAAAGAAGCATAATCTTCTCATTCTAATCCATCAACCTCAGCTCCCGGTTCCGATCCACTACAGATCGAGAAACCTAATCCAGACTTAGTAATCAAACCACCCGCCAAGGGTATACTTTGAAAGTCAGCTTTCAATCCACATGCAAGAGCGGCTCAGAATTATAACATTGTTGAGGATTTAGTTGTTTCACCCTCAGCAATGTCGGCTTTGGAAGTGCTGCAATCATGCCCAGCACAACGTAAATTACTTTTGTCAGCTATAAGAGCTGTTGATATTCAGGACCCGAACCTAATAATTTTCGATCTACAAAATAGTACACCACGTTTGCCTCATCAAATGGCTTTCCAGATACCAGTGATAGTAAAAAACAGGCCTATTCATCGGACTGTAATTGATGAGGGAGCTTCAACGTGTATTATGTCGATATAGTGTTGGAGATCGCTTGGTTCTCCTTCACTAAATCAATCCCCGACGATTCTAAAGGCCTTTGATGGCCGTGGGTTTCATCCTTTTGGCATTCTTCAGGATTTTCCTATAGGGGTTGAAGGAAAAACCGTTAGTCTAGATGTGGAGGTGGTTGATGCCCCTCTATACTACAACCTTCTCTTGGGTCGAAGTTGGTCTTACACTATGACAGCGGTCGTTTCATCGGTTTTTCGAGTAATAAAATTTCCACACAATGGAAAGATCATGACAATAGACCAGCTGGCTTACTTTTCATCCAACCCAGCCTCTTCGGAGAGTATTCAGCATGTTGGTAAAACGACTATCCCATATAAGGATGTTGGAGTAGGATTAGTTAAAGATGCCGGTTTACTGGGAACTTTTCCTTTTCCTCCAATCAACGCATCATCTTCATTTGCAACCATTCATATGATTACATTAGACACCATTGTTTATGATGATCCTTGGATCATTCCTTTTGAATCTGAGATAGACTCATTTGATGATTCCATGCCTTTGAGTCCGTATGAAATTGCCTATGAAGCTGTGCAGTCGTTTGCTGACTCTTTTTCAACCAGAAATGACTTAATGAATGTGGTCTGTGAGGAATCACTTTTCACACCAACCTCGGATTTAACTACGTTTTCTGAACTTGTTCACTCTGATGAGCAAATTCGTGAAATCCTATGTGTAGATGATTTACCCTGGGAAGATCTCCATCAAAGATCTTCGTTTTTACCTGAGGATGATCGTTTTGAAAATGATTTCTCATTAATCTTTACAACTGAATAAGTCAAGGAACCTCAGAATCCAAGGAAACATCCTGATTCAGAGTTAAATTTGGGGAACATCTCTCGAACTATTCCTATTGACATTTCGGTTAAGCCCGAAATTGTTGAAAACATTCATATAGGTGCCTCGTGTACAGATGACGAAATTCAATTATATAAGGCCCTATTTCAATAATTCCGCGACGTGTTTGCCTGATCCTATGAGGAAATGCCAGGAATTGATCCCGCGATTGTTGTTCATGAGATCAAAGCTTACCCGGACGCTAAACCCGTCCGACAACGTTTGCGTCAGATTCACCCGCGAAAAGCTGCTGCAATTAAAGCAGAAGTTGAAAAACTATTGAAAGCAGGCTTCATTTATCCAATCCCTTTAACGGATTGGGTATCGAATATTGTTCCGGTTAACAAAAAACAAGGAACAATAAGAATATGCATCGACTATAGGGACATTAATCGAGCCTGTCCAAAGGACAATTACCCAACTCCCTATATCGATCAAATCATTGATGATTGTGTCGGCAACGAATTATTTTCCTTCATGGACGATTTTTCCGGATACAATCAAATCAATATTCTACCTGCCGATCAACCAAAAATGTCTTTCATTTGTCCATGGGGGACATTTGCTTATTGCAAATTACCTTTTGGGCTTGAGAATGCTGGAGCAACTTTTCAAAGGGCGATGTCTTATGCGTTTCATGACATCAAACACATTGTGCAACCCTATCTCGATGACTTGCCTGCTCATTCATTACATCGAGCTGATAACCTCGTCCATTTACGAGCAATCTTTATGAGGTGTAGGCATTATCGGATTCGGTTGAACCCACACAAATGTGTCTTCTGTATAGAAATGGGTTGATTGCTGGGGTTTGTAGTTTCGAAAGCTGGCATTCACGTTGATCCCTCGAAGGTCGAAGCTATCATCAAATTGCCTCCTCCTTCGAGTCTTCGCCAACTCCAAAGTTTGCAGGGGAAAGCAAACTTTTTACGACGATTCATTCCTAACTACGCTGAGGTTACAAAGGGTTTTACCCGGTCGTTGAAGCAAAACACTCAATTCTACTGGGATGAGATAGCTCATAAATCTTTTGATGCACTCAAACACGTGTTGACCCATGCACCGTTGTTGTATCCTCCCAACTACAACCAGGATTACTTCTTGTATCTCGCCGCCTCTCATTCCACCATTGAGATGGTCTTAGTTCAGGAAGATGAATCAGGAACGAAACATGTGATATATTACCTCAGTCGCACGCTAAACCCAACTGAGCTAAAATACTCGCATGTGGAGAAATTGGCATTGGCAGCTGTGCAAGCTGTCCAACGTTTCCGTCACTACATTCTACTATGTAAAACTACGGTAATTTCGGATTGCAACCCTATGATCTACATTTTGACCAAGCAATTACTAGGGGGCAAGTACTCTAAATGGATCGTTATCCTGCAAGAGTTCGACTTGGAGTTTGAGAAATCTAAGTCTAAGAAATCTTTAGTTTTTGCGGAATTAATGTGTGACTTCCCGCGTGCTGACACAGAAACTGTGGCGGAGGAACCCATTGCGGACGAATCCTTGTTTCTAATCAACACTTTAGATCCGTGGTATGGGGATATCATTGTTTATCTCCAGACCCAATCCTTTCGGCCAGAAATTTCAAGGTCATAACGTCAGAAAATTCGATTCCAGTCCCAACAATTCAGGATTATCGGAGATACTCTTTATCGCCGTGGGGCGGACTCTATTTTTCGACGTTGCTTAACTCACGAGGAAGCTGAAAGGGTTCTAAATGACTGTCACTCTGGAGCGTGTGGCGGTCATATGTCTGGGTTTGCCACAGCCCAAAAGATATTGCGCGCTGGCTACTTCTGGCCGTCTTTATTTAAAGATTGTATTACGGCAGTCCGAAAATGCCACAACTGCCAGATATTTGATCGTAAGATGCACGCTCCACCTACTCGTCTCCACCTTATAATTGTCGTTGGTCCTTTTGCCAAATGGGGTATCGATTTTATTACATGTAACCCTCACTCGGGCGGGGGGCATGCGTATATCATCCTTGCGGTAGATTATTTTACTAAGTGGGCCGAGGCGATGCCTACATTCGAGGCAGATGGCAAGACAACTGCAATTTTCGTGTTCAATCATATAATTGCTAGGTTTGGTGTCCCGCAAGCGATAATCACTGATCATGGGCGTGATTTTCGAAACGTTATGATGACTGAACTTACAGGCCAGCTTGGTTTACGTCACGATAGTTCAACCCCTTATTACCCACAAGCGAATGGTCTGGTTGAATCCATCAACAAAGTTTTAGTTATCATGATCTAACGAATCATTGGGATTCACCGGTTGAATTGGCACAACATGCTATTTTCAGTGCTTTGGGCGTACCGAACTTCAGTAAAAACATCAACAGGGTTCACTCCTTTCCAACTAGTCTATGGTTTGGAAGTCGTGTTACCCATTGAATGCGAAATCCCGTCACTGCAAATGGCCATCAAGTTACTTCCAGCCACTTCCGAAGAGGAAAAGCGTTTGTTATACTTAGCTCAATTAGATGAGAATCGACGTGATGCAAAATTGGCAATCGAGACTCACGCAAAATGAATGAAAGATCAGTATGATCGAAATGTGACCCCTCGAAATTTTTCGGAAGGAGATCTAGTCTTAGTGTATGATCAAGCTAATGATAAATTAGGCACTGGAAAATTCATTCCTATGTGGCATGGTCCCTATGTTGTCAAGCGAAAACTAGCCAAAGGGGCTTATGAATTGGTAGACTTTGATGGGGACTCTTTGGGTAAACCCAGAAATGGCCTTTACTTAAAGAGGTATTATGCTTAAAAGAATGGGTACAGAGATTTTTAGTTAGGATAGTTTTTCTTTCTAGCTGGTGTGTTTTAGTTTAAACAGTGTGCTTAGCTTAGAGAGTGTTTTTCGTCATTTTTCCTGCTTATCTTGGTTTTACTCTTGATATTGCAGATGTCGATGCCTCTCCAAACATACATTGGTTTCGCTGATGGTGCTTGTCGTAATACATGGAACATCTCTTCCGCAGCTTGGGTTATCTATTCGCCCTCTGACGAGTTAGTATCTATGCATGGGGTAAGCCTCGGTCAAACAACGAACAACATTGCCGAATACAGTGCAGTGATTGAGTTATTGTCTGAATCTATTTCATTTGGGATTCGGAGTTTGATAGTGAGGTTAGATTCTGAACTCGTTGTATTACAGCTTAATAGAGTGTATGCCATTAGAAATCCAGTGTTATTAAGATTATTTTTGAGAGTGCGTCTCTTGGAACGTGAGTTTGATTACATTGAATATCAGCATATTCCAAGGTCTTTAAATACATTAGCAGATGCAATTGCTTCTCGAATGTTAAATAGACATTTTCAATAATCATACATGTAAATTTAAAATCATTCCATAACATGATTAACAAGATAAAGCCGGTAATAGTGATATATATATATATATATATATAGGAGTGTGTCAAAAAATACATCGTCTTCGATCATAGGTTGAAAAACACCTTATGATCGGCAAAAATGATAAGTACAAAAAACAAAAATGTCACATGTGCCCACAATAGGCGATCATCCTATCACTGGTGATGATCTCTATAAGAAACCACTGCACGGGCCACCTTGCAAAGGAACCTCCTAAAAGGTCTCGGGACTCTAATCACATAGCGCTGAAGTCGACGAGGAATGTCGTCTATAGTGGTCTCAGGAATATCTCCTGTCAAGCGCTCGAGATGACCCTCCAACTCGGCCAAAACCTCTGCTGACTCATCCTATGGAGTTGGCGCGGGTGTAGCTGGTTGTTTTCTCTCGAAAGGCCGGAGAGCGGCTAGTCGCTGTGGACCCACTTCTACATTTTAAAATTTTTACTATTAGTTTTGAGACGATGGAAAAATAAATAAAAAATTAAAATAGGAAAATGTTGAAAAGGATTTTACCTGACTCATCCCACTGCTCTCCTGGTGGAAGAACCATGTCTGGGTCACCACGAAAATCTATCCCAGCATAAGGAAAGTCCTGAATGGAAAAGACCTGGTTTTCCAGCCATTGGAAATACTCAGGTTTGAAACGAGCAACCTCTGTCCTCTCGTCCGGGTGACGGGCCATGACTGCAACCCATCGCATCAGTTTGGGCTCTCGAGGAAGCCCAGCTCCAACAGTAAGGTGCTGTGGGATCAGCATAGGAACCCTATCCAGGCCAAAACTCATGACAAAAGCCCCATAACCAAAGGTCTTTAGTCGTCTGTTCTTGGCCCTGGTCAGTTGGCCTTTCACATTGGCCAACACGGCATCACACCAGTTGAAGATGGTGCCTCGGGAGCAATCAACTGCCATACGCAGTTGGGATCCGGTGGCAATATGTAATGCGGCAGCTCCGCAAAGTCTGGTGACAGTAAACACAATCACCATGAGTTCAGGACGGGATATCGTCTTTATGTCTATCCCTTTGTCTCTAGCCTGGCTGTTGCAGTACTCTAGCCGGAGGCTATCGACAGACTGGCCACCTGGCCTAGTCCCGTGCAGAGTCAAGTCTTCGCCTCTCTTGGGCAAACCAGTCAAGAAATATATGTCCGCCGGCTCGATTTCGAGCTGGTGGCCACCAATGAAGAAACACTGGTCCTGTATGCTCCATCTGTCAACCAGCCACTGTAAGAAATCCACCTGAGCCCTCATGCCAGGAATGGCCCAAAATTTATATAGTCCGCACACCCTCAAAGAATCAAGAGAAGGCTGATGATTCCATGCGACAGCATTCACGTCCTCGTGCTCTCGTTCACGCCAATCTAGCATGATGTTCTCTCTGCATCAAGAATAAATATTAATTAAATTGCTAGAAAATATTTTGGTTGGTCCATTTTTGAGAATTTTTGGGTTCAAAACCCTTGCGATGGGGTACGCACCCTCCGGGTTAGACACAGTGCGTGGGTCTGCACTTTGTCTACACGGAAGGTGCGGACCCCGAGCTTTTTCCCAATGGAGAAAAAGTCGGGGTCTGTAGGCCCACAATGGTAAACCTGCGGGCCCCTGTGCGCGGGTTTTGCGCCTAAAAACCCTCCCAAAAAATGAAATGAAGGACTAAAACAAAAAACTAAACGGTTGAAAATGAAGAGTAGGATGATGTGGATTACCTGGAGAAGACGGCGCTCGATTCCGACGGTTGGATTTTCCGAAATCTTCACGGGAAGTTTTCTAGCCAAAAGCACTATTTTTCTCACCCAAATTCAAACGGTAAAAATGAATTGGCAAAGGCCCTTTTTATAAGTTTTTTGAGTAAATAAATCGCAAATTTGTTTATGTTTCACTTTTAAAAGGTATTTTGCGACGTTTTTATCCATTTCAAACAGGTATGAGTAATGTTTGTGTTTTTGTGCAAAATCAAGGATAATTCAGGCGAAATCTAGCATTTTCAATAGAAAAACATGTAGAGTCATCTTTAAGCTCTTTTCTGACTCCTAAAACATGAAAAGATTGCCGAGTGTTTCTTTTAAACTCGTTAAAACAGAATTAAAAGACGGTCCACTTACAGCTCTTTTTCGACCATAAAAACATGAAAAGATTGCCGGGTTTTTGTTGTTTCAAATTTGATATTGGTTATAAAACGACGTGTCATTGATCCCTTTTTTACTTTTTTGGGTCAAAGGCACTAATGATGAAAAGTATTCCTTGGTCGTAAAATATCAAGCGGTTCTCTCAAGTATTATTTTATACTTTTTCGGGCTTGGGAGACACAAATGTACGAAAAAGGTCAACCCTGGAGTCTTCTTAAGTTTTTTCAGATTCTCTAAAATTGAAAAACGCTGAGTTTCTCCTATACTGGACTCGTTAAAATTTCACAGTAAAGGACCTATTCAATTACAAACAGGAACGAACCACTCCTTCTTAGGGTTCGAATTTAAACTAAGTTGGACTCATCCGAAGGATGAGCTTATAATCAAGCAAATATTATCCTCCCCAAGCTTGTCAAAAATAAAGAGGTACTTGCCAGAAATGGTGGGGGAAAAGAGAGAAAAATGAGCCTGTTTGTCATACTTTGTAACCACTCTTGAACACGACACTTTTATTCACCTGGGTTGGGAAATCCTTTGCCTAATAGTTGATCAAACCACATTGAAAGTCTTCAGCCGGTTTCTGGGTATTAACTTTGGGTCAATTGTCACCAAACCATCTGTCATGTCGTTATGTGTTCAAGAGGTCACTGCCAATAAGCCATTCATCTGCAAAATATCTATCATCCATCTTGACCATCCCTGAGTCAGTCTTTGCAACTAAATTTCTTCAACTTGATCTATGATTTCGTGTTGTGGGCTTGCCTACGACGGATCGCTTTCTATCGACATCAACTCATTATCTAGAAAGATGATCTAGGAATCGTCAGTACCTTGAGATCTGCATGCATCAATGGCAGATTTCTCGCCTTTGATGACAGTTTACATCATTGACTTTCGATCAAAGGATTCCGTGACATGCTCGACATCAACACATCTATTCGCATCTCATGGACTGTACTGGGTACTTTGAGAGCCATTGACATTACTGGTGGTTTCTCTCACACTTGTTAACAGTTTACATCATTGACTGGTAATCAAGTGGTTTCTACCATGTTCGACATCAACACATTCATTCGCATGGATAGAATCGTATTGTTTCGAGAAGTAGAAATGAAGACCCTGGATCTAGTTTCCACAATCCAGGCTGTGAGGAATTTTGTATTCATTATATAATGGACTATTCATAAACAGATGGCTGCATCCATACTGTGTCCACATGAGTCTATACTTGTGATGTTTTACAAGATCATTCATGTATCAGAGCAGTAGTTAGTTTTTCTAGTCAATTGTTATCTGAGTATGGGAATGCCTACCTCAGCGATGATATGATCTCATATATATATCTTGCATTGAACGTTTTTACAGGTTCCAACCGAGTTCTCCACAAGATGATCCTCGAAATGATAAAGTACTTCACTCTTCCTAAATGATAAGAAATCCTCATCTACTACATACTTCGCACTTTAGGGGGCAATCTGTTACACAAAAATATTGTCATCATAATTATTTGCAGTCAGTATGGGTCTATCATCACTTGTACTGTCCTCCTAAGCAAGTCTCAGACCTCAGCTCCCCAAATCAAGCTTTAGAAATGAGAGAAAGACATTAAAAATCAATGTAACTCTGGTTCAGCACTTTCTCTCATGGTCACCTGCGGTCCCGCACCTTCTGTGTACAAAAACTGCGGACCTGCCCGCTCTGTCCCTAACGGTGTAGGTGCGGACCCCTGTGAAAGTCAAAAGGCGCAAGTTTTATCTTAAAAAACTCACTTTGGGTTAATTCTAGAGGTTTCTAGAAGGAATTTTGACGTGGATTGTTCGCTCTGAGGTGGTTCATGCATCCCAAAAGAGAAGGAGCTAATCCCTTGATGAGAGGAGCTATCCCTTTGAAGGAGGGCTTTATCCCTTTGAAGGAGGACCTAGTAACCTCCCTCCATTGCACTATAAATATAGGCATTGGGCTGGTTGCTAGGGAGGTTAGAAGCTGAACATTTTTGAGGGTAAATGCTGGTGAAATCAAGACTTCCTAGTTAAGCCTAAAGAGGAGAGATCACATACCTTTTTTGGTTTCATTGGGGAGTGAGTGAAACTTGTCAAAGTAGAGGAGAATTCTTGCTGGACCCTAGGAGGAGCTTGTACAGCGTCAAGGCAAAGGTTGTAAGGTTCTTCTTCTTTTGAATTAATACAATCAAACTCATTTTTCTCAACAAGTATCTTATGTTATTTGTTTCATGGACTCCTTGACTTTCATGTTAAATATGTTTTATGCAATTGGCTTTTCAGGTGCTATTTAATTTGTTTGCCTTGTTTGTGTTTGCAGATTCGCGAAAAGGAGCTCATTTGGATCAAGGGAGCGAGGGCATCCACAAGCTAGCGTTGGACCTAAGGTAGGCCCTAAAAACACTTGTTTGCTATTGTCTATCAAAGCATATTTAGAGAAAGATAGTGTCTGGTTGGTTTGCTTGTCAATAGGTCTTCTTTAGATTCTAGGAAGGTCTATCTTGTCCGCAAGATCGACTTATTCCGTGTGACAAATGTCTTTTCAAAATACGAACTATAAGGAACATACGAAGAATTGTTGGGTTTCGGACGGTATAAATGTTTGTTAGTTGTAGTACGACGAGTTGTGAGTCTAGCCTAATGATGATTCAGTGAATTCCAAGTGAAATGGAATCAGAGAGAAGTTTGATCAACGTGCTATAATCAGCGATATTGTTCATAGAATGATCGATACAAATCCCTTGAAAACTCACTAACTCGCCACTTGGAGCGAAAATGGTCAATGTTGTAGAAGATAGGTTCGTCGTACTATGACTAGCACTATCAGCATAGCTAACAAATGGTTCCAAAGATTCTGACATCTGAAACAAATGCAAAGCGGATTACTTAACCACATAAAAACTCTAAAAGACACACTGACACACATGCATGCAATTAAATCATATATACAGTGATTTTGCTACACTCAATTAAGCATAGTAACGTTTGAGGTAAAGCCCATTTCAGGGCTATGACAATGGAATTCCATTATAGTCCACAAACTCGTAGGCAACCTTTGCCAAAACACGCTTGACAATGTAAGGGCCCATCCATAGTGGTTCAAATTTTCCTACTCCTAGTTTATCAGCTTCCTAATCATAAAGTAAGACCAAGTCTCCTTCTAAGAAAATTTGAGGCTTGACATTTTGGTCATATTGTGCCTTGATTCGTTTCTTATGTGCTTTGTTAGCCAATGTGGCTTCACGACGGGTTTCATCCAGATGGATGAGTTCTAAGAAATGTGCTTCTTCATCAGAAGTGTTGGGTAATAGGTCAATTGCGAGTTTAAGAGATGAAATTTCACATTGTATTGGCAAGATTGCCTCCAGACCATACACCAATTGAAAGGGTGTGAATCCAGTTACATTCCTTACCGAGGTTCGATATGCCCACAAAGTAGAGTATAGGATTAAATTCCTTTTTCATTTATGAACCACTATCATTTTTTGAAGCATTCGCTTTAGGAATTTGTTTATGGCCTCAACTTGTCCATTAGCTTGCGGATAATAAGGAGTAGAAATGTCATGTGAAAGTCCTAACTTGGCAGTTAACTTAGTCATCATCTGATTGCGAAAATGTGACCCATGATTTGTAACTATAGCCTATGGTACACCAAACCAGGCAACCATGTGGTTGAAAAAAAAGTGCAGCCGTCTCGCCACTATTTTTTAATGTAGGAATCGCCTCGACCCATTTTGTGAAATAGTCAATGACGACTATAATGTACCCATGCCCCTCAGCCGAGGTTGTTAAAATAGCAACAAGAAATGATAAAAATAGAATCCAGAATATTCTAATTTTAATTTGTCCTTGAATTAAAATTGAGAATTAAAATTCGAATTTAGTCTCACCAACTGCTTGAAAAATAATTAATTAATTCATTATGGATTAATTAGTTGGAGAAATTCAAGTTAGAAGTCTTTGTGAAGTCATGCAACAGTTATCCCTTAAATTAATGAGATTATCCCTTAATTAAGGAGATAAGGTTGAGTTATATTTGAGTTGTAATTAGTTAGCTCAGTTTACAGAGCTAAGTCCAGTTAGATTAGTTCCAAACTATTTGAGGAACTAATTGTGAGTTCAGTCAGTTAATGCATGCATGCATCAAACTAGTGTACTCTAGATAACTGAAGATTCTCTCATAAATAACTCATGCATTTCTATTCAGAGAAAGACCCAGTTGAGATTAAAGATAGGGACAGTTTACTATCAGTTGCATGATTTTTCCTATAAATGAAACTCATCCATGCAAAAGGAACAAGGTTCCTCGAGGATTGTGTAGTTTTACAGGCTGTGTGATTAGTGTGAGTGATCAGTGTTACACTTGGTAACAGTAGGATCACCCAGGAGAAACAACGCAAGGAAATAGGAGGCTTGGAGGGCAGAGGAAAAGGTTTCTGAGAAGCCTTGTTTGCTTTTGAGCATCCAAGAGGATTGTACTGAGAGCTGGCTAGCTGTGAGAGCTAAAGCTTTGTGTAATTATGAGATATTTCCACCTTGTATGATAATACAGATAGTGGGATTTTAGCTAAGGATTTACCCTGATTATTTTCTGTGCTTCATGTGTATTGATTCTTCTTCCTTTGGTTATATGTGTTCAGCTCTAATTTAGCTTGATCTTTAAGCTTCCACAAGTTTGCTAGTAGAAGTAGATTATAGTATTTCTCTTTGGTATATTTCATTATCGAGTTAATCTATAGTCAAATTTTCTACATAGATCTCAAAGGTAGATTTGTAGAGAATTTGCAGGAAATTTCTACATGGTATAAGAGCAAAGCTTATCGGAGTTGTGAACAGTGTATGGAGAAGAGAATTCGAAGTTTGAAGTTTAGGATTGCAGGTACAAATTGAGTTCATCTCATACTTCAGGTTGGTCAATGGCGTTCTATGGCTTGAGACTCGAGTATGCCTTGGAAGGCAGCTCGAATTACATAGCATGGAAAGATAGAATGGAAGTTGTATTGGAATACAATGGTTTGAAGGATTTCATTGATCAAGAAATCCCCAAGCCAGCTGTAGCTAATGCACAAGAATTGGCTGAATGGAAGAAGTGTGTGGCGAAGGCAAGACGAATTCTTCTGGAGAGAGTTTGAGACCATATTGTCTCGAGTATCCATGGGAAGGATACTCCATTTTCAATGTGGAAGACATTGAAGGACCTATATCAGAAAAATAACGATTAGAGGAAACTGGCACTCAAGGATAAGCTTCAGAAAATCAAGATGGAGAAGGGCGATACTATTTCTACATATCTGAACAAGCTCACAACCTACAGAGATGAGCTTGGTAGTGTGGGAATAACTACTGCCAATGATGATATGGTGAGCCTTTCTCGGATCTCATGTAGGAGGAGATCAGGAGGAGCACTCGAGATGGTTCTTCATCCAAAGATGATGATGAAGAAGATATGGCCTTAGCAAGTAAGGCAAGGAAAGGGAAGGGGAAGTCATCCCATTCCAAATCGAATTCTTCTCATGGAGGGAAGAAGGTTGACAAGTCTAAAGTGAGATGCTTTAATTGTCACGAAATGGGTCATTATGCGACTAATTTCCCATCGAAGAAGTCCAAGAAGGGATCCTCAAAAGGATCTGAAGGTGAGTCATTGGCCTCTCAGTTCGAAATGGACTTTACCCTCATCACATGCATGGTGTCATTGATGATGGGTTGTGGTTGGTTTCTTGACAGTGGAGCCTCATTCCACATGACTGGCGATAAAAGTTTATTCAGTACCTTGGAGGAGAAAGACCTCAAGATGCACATAGAGATGGGTGACAATGAAAGGTATAGTGCTTCAGGACTGGGCACATTTTCTTTTCAAAGGGAACATGGAGCTCTTAATACCTTGACATATGTGAAGTATGTGCCTATACTGAAGAAGAATTTGGTGTCGATCGCGATGTTGGAGGACAAAGGCTACGATGTTGTTTTTAGTAAGGGAAAGGTTTTCCGTAGACACATCACCACGGGACAGGTGAATCAGATCGTTTCATGAGTCAAGAACTTGTATGCTCTTGAGGTTTAAGATGCATGCAAAGCCTTGAGGAGCAAGGCAAAGGTTAGAGACTTGGTGGTTGAGAGGGAGAGTAAATTACCTTTCAACATGCAGCCCCAGAAGAAGTCTCAGACAATTGTGGAGGAACCACAATTGGAGAAGCTGAGAGGAGATCGAGCGGAGGCATCCACTCATGCAGAGACCTCCAGTAGGGGGAAATTTTGAGCCAAGTTAGCAGAGGGATCACATGTAGCCATATCTCTAGGTGTGAGGTGGGGTGATGTGAAGTGATAGTCCCAAGAAGGCTGAAATTGGGTAGGGTCCATTGAGAGGTTTTATCTCATGGATCGTACCTTGCTACAGGAGCCCAAAGTACATAGTAGCAGGAGGAATCAATGGGATTGATGCAGTTAGAGATAAAAGTGATAGAGGCTAGAGCAGTCAGATACTGAAGAGCGCAGAGAATAACTGACAACAGTGCAGAAAGGCAGAGTCAACAGAAGTGCAGAGTTTTCAGTCGATAGAGGCAATAACAGTCAGAGACTTTGATGACAGATGCATCATACTAATTCAGGTTGGATGTTTTTTTGTTTCTGAAGTTGCTGGAGCAACAACACTAGAGAGAAGTGTTACATGCAGAACATTCCAAAGGTTCAAGATCGGGATCGAGTTGAATTCCTTTCTTGTTGAGAGGGAGTGTTAAAAATAGCAACAAGAAATGATAAAAATAGAATCCAGAATATTCCAATTTTAATTTGTCCTTGAATTAAAATTGAAAATTAAAATTCGAATTTAGTCTCACCAGCTGCTTGAAATATAATTAATTAATTCATTATGGATTAATTAGTTGGAGAAATTCAAGTTAGAAGTCTTTATGAATTCATGCAACAATTATCCATTAAATTAAGGAGATTATCCCTTAATTAAGGAGATAAGTTTGAGTTCTAATTAGTTAGCTAAGTTTACAGAGTTAAGTCCAGTTAGATTAGTTCGAAATTGTTTGAGGAACTAATTGTGAGTTCAGTCAGTTAATGCATGCATACATCAAACTAGTGTACTCCAAATAACTGAATATTCTCTCATAAATAACTCATGCATGCCTATTTAGAGAAAGACCCAGTTGATATTAAAGACAGGGACAATGTACTATCAGTTGCATGAGTTTTCCTATAAATGAAACTCATCCATGTAGAAGTAACAAGGTTCCTTGAGGATTGTACAGTTTTACAGGGTGTGTGATCAGTGTGAGTGATAAGTGTTACACTTGGTAATAGTAGGATCACCTAGGAGAAACAGCGCAAGGAAATAGGAGGATTGGAGGGTAGAGGAGAATGTTTGTGAGAAGCCTTGTTTTCCTGTAAGCATCCAGGAGGATTGTACTAAGATCTAGCTAGTTGTGAGAGCTAAAGCTTTGTGTAATTTTGAGATATTTACACCTTATATGATAATACATATAGTGGGGTTTTTAGTTCAGGCTTTCCCATGAGTATTTTCTATGTTTCATGTGTATTGATTCTTCTTCTTCTGGTTATATGTGTTCAACTCTGATTCAGCTTGATCTTTAAGTTTCCGCAAGTTTGCTAGTAGAAGTAGATTATAGTATTTTTCTTTCATATATTGCATTATCAAATTAATCTACAGTCATATTTTCTACGTAGATCTCAGAGGTAGATTTGTAGAGAATTTGCAGGAAATTTCTACAGAGGTGAGGTTACATGTCATGAAGTCAATGCCCCATTTGGCGAATGGTCCAACAACGATGAAAAGATGAAATGGTGAAGGTGGTAATCTAGCTTTACGGTCATATATCTAGCATGCATGACAACTTTTGACTACAATAATGCAATCTTTGAATATGGTTGGCTAGAAGTAACCAGCATGGAGAATTCTCTGTGCGGTAGCATATCTAGATAAGTGTCCACCACAAGCACCTGAATGGAAATCATTCAAGAATTTCTTGGCTTCCTCATGAATGAGGCACCTTCGTAAAATCATATCGATATCACGATGGTAAAGAGTGTCGCCAATGATCAGATAACCTTTGGCTTGGTATCAGATACGATGTTGTTGCGAGGAGAGGTATTGGGCTAGAAAGTTTGGGTCTGGAGATAAATCAATATATCTCCATACCACGGGTCAGATGATGAAATCATGAATAGAGACTCATCCAAAATTGATGGTTCTGATGTTGAATCAATGGTATTTGAGGGAAGGTCGCAAAGAAGCTCGACAAAAACTAGAGATTTCTTTGATTTGGATTTGATGAATTCCAAATCAAATTCCTACAAAATGATGATCCATTTTGAGTATTCCCCCCCAGCAATTGACGTGAAAAAACATATGTCATAGGGTTGCAATCCGAAATGGTATTGGTCTTTCGGAGCAAGATATAGTGACGAAATCTTTGTACCGCTTGAACAGCAGCCAGAGCTAACTTTTCAACGTAATAGTACTTAAATTCTGTATCATTTAGATTTCCGCTCAAATAATATATCAGATGTTCAATCCCATCTTCTTCTTGGACTAAAACCATTCCAATGGTTGTCTCTGCAACGACGAGATACAGGAAGTAGTCGTTTTGATAATTTGGAAAATACATTAACGATGCTCTAATCAAGGTATATTTAAGAGCATCAAAGGAAGCTTGCGCAACCTGATCCCAATGCAAAGGTATCCCCTTTTTCAATAGACAAGTAAATCCTTTAGCCATTTCAGCATAATTGGGAATGAACCTCCTCAGAAAGTTAGCCTTTCCTTGGAGTCTCTGTAACTGTAGTATATTTGAAGGTGGAGGCAAGTCAAGAATTGCCAGAACCTTAAGAGGGTCGAGTATAATTCCTTCCTTCGACACTACGAAACCAAGCAAATGACTAGAACCGACACAAACACACATTTGTGTGGATTGAGTCGTATTTTGTAGCATCGACACTGTAAAAATATAGCTCTCAAATGTTGCGGTAGTCAGTCCGGTTTTGTGAATGAGTAGGTAAATCATCAAGATACGGTTGAACACTATGTTTGATGTCATGGAAGGCATAGTTCATTGCCCTCTAAAAAGTTGCCCCTACATTCTTCAAACCAAAAGGGAGTTTCCTATAAGCGAATGCGCCCCATGGAAAAATAAAAGAAATTTTAGATTGGTCCTTCGGGCGGATATTGATTTGATTATAACTGAAAAAACCATCCATGAATGAAAATATTTCACATCCAGCACATTCATCAATAATCTAGTCAATAAAGGGAGTGGGATAATTGTCTTTTGGACAAGCCTGATTAACATCCCTATACTCGACACACACTTGTATTGTCCCTTGTTTCTTCATGATAGGAACAATATTGGAAACCCAATCAGTAAGAGGAACAGGGTATATGAAACCAGCATGCAAAAGTTTTTCAACTTTTGTTTTAATTGCAGCAACGTTCTTTGGATGAATAGGACGAAGGCACTCTCACTGGTTTGACGTCTGGATACATTTTGATTTCATGTTCAACTATACTAGAGTCAATGCCTAGCCTCTCCTCATATTACCATGCAAATATATCTTGGAATTCATGAAAGAGAGCATGGTAAAGATCAAGTTCTGATGGAGAACAATATTTTCCAACATGAATTTTTTCTACAAATTTAGGTTTGGTTGAAATATTGATAGAAATAGCTTCTTCTATATTTGACAAGTTTCGCTCAGAATCTACTGTATCTATGAAAACAAAATTTGAAAGAAAATAAAAAACTGAAGGGTGATTAAGTTCATTCGAAAAATATTATGTGATATGGAAGATGGGAACGATGATGATAATCTTCCCATGGTTCTTCTTCCATCATCATTGATTGGATGATTCCTTCATCAGTAGAAAATATACGTGAAAAAGGATCAGAAGAAGTACCATATTGTGATGAACGATCTACCCATAAAATTGGTGAAGATGGATTTGGGTTCGCCGCACAAGCCAAAAAAACTGATTGCTATGCAAGCTCAATGGGGCTTAGTGACATGGTTTCATTATTACTATAAACTTCAGAACTATTGGTAATCTTCCTTAAGTCAGATGAAGTGGAAGATATCATGTTGCAAGTCTCAACTTTTGCCACTTCCGCCAAGTTTGATGGTGATGGTAGTGAAAAAATACCCATTAGGGAAGGATCCTTGAAGAGACCTACACTAATGTTTTGAAGAGATAGCGAGGGTCCATGTACTAACGAAATGATTCTAGTAGCTTGTGAACTAGAGGCGAAGAAGGCGAGTTGGTCGATAACTGTGATTTCGCCCTTATGAGGGAATGAAATCGTAGGAAAGTATGTTGAAACCACAACAACCATAGCATAAACCCACAGTCTTCCTAGAAAAATGTTGTAGTCAAGGGGTTCATCAACAATCTCAACGTCAGCAGTTATTGTTTTTCCCCCTAGTTCAATTTGCAGATTACTGAATATTCCACAAGGCGTATATGTGCGACCATAAAAAGCTTTTAATGTTATTGGTGAACGTGACAAAGGCAGTGAGCCAAGTGTTTTCCAACAATTCATAGACATAATACAAGTAGATGCCCCCTCGTCAATAATGGTTTGGTGAATAAGTTTATTCAAGGAATTTACTTGAATCAGGAATGCTAATTGCGCTGGTAACTCTGGCGTATAACCCACATGGTGGAAAACCACAAGATTGGAATCAATTAGATCTATTCCACCAATTTCTAACAACAAAGCCTACTTTTGGGAGGCACATTATGAAGTACCTTGAGCGTTGACATAGCAGAAGGTGACTGAACCAAATATTCTACTATGTTATAGTTCTGTGCAGCTCGAGATCGAGTGTTAAATGTTGATTTATGTATAACTCCCTTAGGTGGTTTTATTGTTAACTCTGGTGCAATATGTGGTGGAATAGGATCAGATGAAGTCGAAGTCAAAGGATTAGGTTGATCAGCCTGGTTATTCGACGATGATGGGTTATTTCCATAATATTTATTTTGTGTTGACACAAAAACTTCAATTTTAGGCTTAGAGGCAGATAGCATAAGCACTTGGGAGGTGGAAGCATGGTCTGTAGCAACCATATTTGTCTCTGGGTTTGGAATAGGATCAGTCAACAACGCAGATGTATTAGAAGTCTTAAGAAGCTTTGAGACTTCAAATCAGTGAGGACAATCTTGAATAACATGCTCATCATTACAGATTAAACATGGGTAATGAGGTTTCCTAGCTGAAGGAGAGGAATCAGATGATTTCTCTTTAGGGGAATTATTTTGTTTCTTCTTATTTTTCCCCTTCTTCTTGCTTCTTGGTTGCTTTTCATTCTTGTATTTGTCAGATGACACGACATTGATTTTGGAAACAAGAGTTTTATCAGATGCATTTGAAGTTTGATTGGAAATGATAAGTGTTTGACCAGATGGTCTACCTGCCATTTGTGTGCTCGAAGAACCAATCACACTGTCGCCAGCATGAGAGTCCTTACTCGATGGTGGTGGAGGAACAATGAAAGTTGGTCGGGGTGCATTCAAAATCTTATGGCAACAAGGATTTTATAAACCACTCAGCTAAAATATGATCAGGAACATAAGTTTTAACCATTCAACGATGTTGATGCCACTCATGAATATGATCAGAGATATGAGTAGCAGTAGTCCGTTGAAAGTTGGTTAATAGTTCCGTTCTAGTTTCATATCGTATGGGTAACTGGAAGTGGGTTAAAATCATGGTAGGTAAGGTAGTAAAGTTATCAAAAGAAGCTCGTGGTAACTCAATGTACCACTTTGCAGCTAGACCAGTAAGCATTCTCTAGAAAAGACATAGTCTAACTGAATCATCATTCAAGGAGTTTGATGAACACCATAAATGAAAAGTCGTGACATGGTTGGACGGGTCTTCTCCAGGGTTTCCATTGAATTTTGGAATGTTGGAAGGTAATTTATGAGGAATCACTGGCCATGAAGGTGCATAAAGAATTGGGTCATTGGTGAGCCGGTTTAGATCTGGTAATTCAAGTGTTGCAACAAAAGGCAACTATCTATTGAGGTCAGGTTGATCATATCCAGGGTAAGATGGGATTGCCTGGGCAATAGGCCTTTGGATACTAGCATAAGGCAATTATTGTTGGTAACCTTGATAAGGGTAATTTTGCTGAGCAAATCTGGTGTAAGGTTGTTGTTGAGCACCAAGATACATTTATTGTTGTCCAAACCTAGCATAGGCTTGTTGACCAGGACCTGGGTAAACTTGTTGTTGACCAAACCCAGCATAGGCTTGTTGACCAAGTCCAGGATGAGGTTGGTATTGCTGGAATTGTTGTTGTTGATATTGGGGCTACCAAGGCTGTTGAAGAAACTCTTGTTGTTGTTGTTGATTTAATGGTTTTTTCCCACCAATGTAAGCTTGACCAGGTTGTGAATACACTAACCCAATGTAAGTCTGAGTCATTCCAATAAAAGGTAAACTGGCCTAAGGTTGTTGGACTCCAGGCACAAATGGTTGTTGTAAAATTTCCTGAGAAGGCTAAATTTATAAACTTGAAACTTGGGGGTCTGAGGTTGAAGGACCAACTTGCATAGGTTGAGATACAACAATCTGAGCTTGTGACTACGGTAAATCTGTAACAACAGGCATTGTAGGTATGGATGAGATAGATTGCATAGGTTGTGATGGATACAAAAGCCTAGGTTGAACGGGCATTATTGGCTGCCACTAACAGACAATCATTCGAGGCTGACCTAAAGACGACGGCATACCGACATATGGTTGCCCCCCAGAAAATGGAGGATAAGGAGATTGTGCATATTGTTCTCCATATGGGGGTAGTCCAGTGTAAAGCAAATACATAGGATGGTAACTAGATGAACCATATTGATATTGACTTGATGGGTCTAGCTGTTCAGTAACTGTTAATGAGGAACCAAATAAAATTCCTGTAGAGCACATTGGTGAAGAGAAAGGGCTAGAAGCAACACCTGAGTGGGTTCTAGATAAAGATTGGTAACCCGATGGGACAAACGAAACACCATACAAGTGTGACTCAAGTGTCGTAGTAAACATTGAAGAGGTTGCGATAGAAGATTCTGTTGTAGTTGTAATAGATGGTATGATCTGGGATGTTGACTCTGCCAAAGTCAAATGTCCAAATAAATTTCCTAATGAATCAATGGGTGTCTGAAAGTAATCAAAATCAAAAGGAGCAATAAAATGAGGAGTATTAGGATACAGATAAAGCCCAATTCCAAAATGGAATGGAGTTCTGGGTTTTTCTACCTCAGGTTCCTCTTCTATCGAAATCAAACCAGGTGGAAGGACTTCATCGTTAGGTTCGTAATAGATTTCTGGTATTTGTTCCTAAGGTAAATAGGAAGTCTCGACAGTTATGGATGTCTGACGATGTACCAGTTGATCTTCTTCCAATATGGTAACAACTTATGATTGTTCAACCTCAAGATCCAAGTGTTCTGGTAAAAGAATAGGTTCAGATTGGGCTTCTTGAACAACTTCTAGTTCAGAAGTAGCTTCTGATTGAATAGTGATAGGTTCATGATCAATTTCTGGTTGAACAGATTCAGGTTTAGAAGTAATTTCTCGTTGAACAACTTTGGGTTGAGAATCAACTTGTTGTTGAACAACTTGGGTTACCATTTCACTAGATTCAGTTCTAGTATCCTCAGGTAATTGTGGAGATTCCACTTCAGTAATAGATGTACCAGTAACTGTAGGAGTAACTAGGGTCACAATACTTACCGGTATAGGTGTTTTTGGTAATTTAGATGAAGAACCAAAAGTTTATGAAGTACTGGATTCAGTCAAACGAGATTGCTTTGACCAGATAGGTGTAGCTTCAAGCGGTAAAGGCAGTTTACTCGCTATCCTCAGCGATCAATGGGGTAAGGGTTGATGTTCCTCCATGATTTCTGATTGATTTTATTACAAAAAATAAATAAACAAAAAGTGGTAAGCTAGGAAAAAGTCTTACCAAGCAACTGTGAACTGTAGAATACCTCCTGGAAAACCGAGAAGTACGGGCAGACAATCTCCCCAAATGTTATGTTCGGTGTATCACAGTGTACAAGGTAGCTGACTCAGTTACCTGAGGATGGATAGCAACCTAGTGTTGTCCTCCCATATATACATGAAAGTACATGGAGGCCCAATCTGTATTAGCGATATCTAATGCGAAAAATGCACAGTCAGAGCATTCCTTTATACTTTACGTACTGTAACACTTCCCTATATACCTGAAGGTACGTGGACGAGCTACGATATACTCACGTATGTGGAATGAGGTATCACACTCGGAATGTATCGCAGACAAGTTAGTGACAGCTTCTATGTTTTATGACGTCGGAACACGTCTCTAGCCTAGAACCTCTAAATGTTTTGCGTTAGGTGACAATGCTCCATTAGGTTAATTGAGATTAATTTTAAGTTGATCTTGATTAAGAATTTTCCTTTCAAGTTTCACCACGTGATGTATTTGAAATTCCTAGAATGCAACTAATATGATAAGCATTATTTTCATTCAATTTGAACAATGAAAACCTTAGCTAGTAGGGATAGAGAAATTAGATTCTTTTAATCAAAGAACAAAGAACACATCTAATGCAATTTCCCTAAACTATTCCTATGAGCACACACAAACTTTTTCAATGCATGATGCAAGTTTTTCTTTTCAATTCCCTTAATGTTGAGATGAACAAAAGGAAACTAATGCACATACAATCAATCAATATTTTTGCAAGAATGAAGACTTTACGACAGTTCCTTTTCGAAAGAAATGAAGACTTTTACAACACTTTCTTTGAACAAAGATTAATCGACTATAAACTAACTTTGACAAAGAATTGATAGTGATAAAGAAATCATTTAAGAAACATTAAAAAATCAAGGCCAATGTAGGGCTAGGAGAGGAAACATAAGTTGATTTCAAAAGTACAACAATCATTGATCTTTCAACAACCTAAAAGAGAAGGAAATTTGGGAAAAATCAAGTCAAAGGTGGGATTTTTGACCTAAGGAGGATCAACGCAGCCTTGAATGGGAGAGAGTGCACTTCAAAGAAATTTTTGTCCATATGTGCCTTATTACAATTTATTTAATCACATTTAAATGATATTATTAATTTAATCTAAACACACTTAATTATTCTCTAATGCTGCATTTCGACTTGCAAGCATATTTTTTTATTTTCTCAAGGTTTTGACCTTTTTGTAAATAATTTACAACATGGAATATTATTTACAACATCTGAAATATAATAATCATCAACTATAATGAAGAAATCCAATAAAAATTATAGGACCCTAACAGTGGCTTCAGCTAGGGATGGCACTTCCTAGTGAAGTGTCAAGAACACCATAGACTAGTAGCCTGATCCATTGGGCCAATCCCAAATATGCAACCTGCTCTGTCATAAAAATCTTTGTGACTGAAAATCTTCAAACTGGAATCAAAACCATTCTGCACACTGAAATCTGAAATACACACTGAATTGAAAGTTGTACTGCTATCTGATACTAAAATTGACAATAATGCTTGAAAAAATTGCTCAGAGTGCTGAGCTTATTTGCACACTGCTACCTACTCTACACTACTAAAAATTATGCTGAATCAAGTAATAAAAAAATGCCAATCAAGCCAGTCCAATAGCTATTGAAACAAGTGGGTTTCTTAATTGTTTGTTAGCACAATCAAGAGGACGGCTTGACTTTTTGTCCCTAAAATCAAAGCTTTAGAGTGCAATGTCAACTGCTATTGGATCTGGTCACAAAAACGTGATTGAACACTTGAGCTGAAAAGAACCTCCATGTAGTTTGCTATAGGATTAGTAAAGACATGATTAATTAGTTTACCTTGCAAGCCTTCATTAACCGATTGAGCATGGAATATTTCATCAGTTGTATTCTCAAGGTTAAACCCTAATTCCAACTGTTCAGTTTCAGCCTTATGTTCAAAAACAAAACTCTCATCCCTCTACAAATCAAAAGGAAATACAATCTCCTCTTGTTTTGGAGAAGGAAGATTTTCCAAGAATTGTTTAGGATCTCGGAAATTATAGGACTGAATCTGATAATCCAAAAGTTCAATATCCTTCTCGAATCTTTCAACAACTAACTCAAGAAAACAAACTTTACTTTTAGGATAAAATTTTCTTAATTTCAAACAATGAAACATGACCATTAAAAAATATTCATGAATTTGAAATCGGCTAATTCATCCTTGACTTCTTTTAAAACTTCACAAGAGAGAGGATTTTCCACATAACCTATCATCTTGTTTAGTAAGAAATTTGATCAACTTGTAGTGGAGTCGCCATGAATGCTCTAAAATCTAGATTCTTTGACAGTGGAGTCACACTAAAAACTTTGAAGCTCTAGATACTTTGAACATGGAGTCGCCAGGTGAATGATACAACCTTCTTGTGTCTGATCATTGTCCACCGTTAGTAATCAGATCTAGAACTTGATACACTTTTCTGTCAAATCTAAAAGCTTCGTTCCCCAGTATGGTCACCACTATGTTTTCATTATGTATTTTTGAGGTTCAAGGAGTAAACACATAGGACATCATCAAAACCATTTTGGAAGCTGGGATCTAGCCCTGCCGGCTTCAGAGAGGGATCTCTCTATAAAATTTAGCTTTGTTTTATGTAAATTTTAAGCTAGTTATGACTTTACTATTGTTTTGATTTGATTGTTTGGTTGATTAAACTGTCATAATTCCATTGGGCTATGAAGTCTATAAATTAAATTGGATTTGGCATCAAATTTTTAGAGGAGTTTTCACAGGGCAAGCTAGGTTGCACTATTTGAATCTTTTCAGAAATTAAATGGATTGTGAAAGTGCAGAAATGTAAGGCTTAATAGAAATTAAGGAGCAATTAAGAATTCCTTAATTTGACTTTAGCAAAAGACATGAAAATTACTAACAGCCAGAATAGGGTGCTCTAAATAACAAATCCTATTCATCATAGTTTCTGTTAAGTAATTAAGATTTTAGAATAACAGAGAAAGAAAAACAATGTTTAAACAAATAAACAGAAGAAACACATCACCATTTGGTACACCACATGAATCCTGTGAAAGGTCCTTGTATTATTGATGCTACAGTGATTTGAAAAATTACAATATGAAGAAGAAATTACATTCAGAAATCAACATCTATTACTTCAAACTATGAAGTATTTATACAAATTCTAAACTAAAATATCTTTAAAAAATATCAAGGTTTGGTACAAATATCACCAATTGTATTACACAAATAGAATTGAAATATAGGACATTCAAAACTAATGAATCTACTTGGAATTATCTTTATGGATCTTTGGTGACAAAGAAGAGCAATTCAAATTTGATTGCAACTCTTATTTGATGAGGTGGCATCCAAGTCACTAATTGTCTTTGAGTTTTTTCCTCCTGAAATTCTGAAAAATAGGGTCTTGTAATACCTTTGTATATCCAAAACCATAATATATGTTAGAAAACTAAGAAAGGTTTTTTAAAATATTGATGATGTTAGAAACAAAAACCTTTTTCAGTTTGTGAAAATTCATTTCCACATGCTTGGAAACCGCATTTGAAAACAATTGTTGAAAACAGGAAAATTCGGGAAAATATACCAGCAAAAATTCATCTGAATCTCCCAAACCATAACATATGTTACAAAACTGAGAGAGGTTTTTGTGCATGAGGATTTTAACAACAAAAAACTCTTTTAGTTTTTGAAAATGTGTTCTCAATTGTTTGTAAACCATGTTTGCAATTACTGTTTGGTATAGGGAAAAACATAGTTTTACTTAACGGACATATGACGTGGAGGCAAGAGGTGACATGGAGGCACATGGTTTGCGGAAATATGATTAGGTGGCCAAATAGGAGTGGAGGATGAGGAGGGACATGGCAGGTGGACGTTGGCATGGGAGTAATAGGCGGAAGATATGTGGCGGGATAGGAGTAGCGGAGGTGTCAGTTAGGGACAATAGTAAAGGGACGAGGGGGAAGTGGTTTCCGAGGAGGTAGGGAGCGGTAGGTGGCATAGGCTGGGGGGGTGTGAAATGAGGGGAAGGTGCCATGTAAGGATGGGGCCTGGCGGGGAATATTTCCTTTTTGGACCACCCCCTGGCGGTAAAGGTAGAATGGGGCGAGGGGGCCAAAAACGAATGAGGGTCGTGGATCGTGAAGTGTGGTGAATCCAAATGTTCTAAATGCGGGTCCTTTTAACCACAAATGGTAAAACAACTTTCTGTCCATATACGCCTTATTACAATTTATTTAATCACATTTAAATGATGTGATTAATTTAATCTAAACACATTTAATTATTCTCTAATGCTGCATTTCAACTTGCAAGCATATTTTTTTATTTTCTCAAGGTTTTGACCTTTTTGGAAATAATTTACAACATAGAATATTATTTACAACATCCGAAATATAATAATCATCAGCTATAATCAAGTAATCCTATAAAAAATATAGGACCCTCACAAGGTGGGATCTATGACCTGACAATTGCAAAGGACTCAAATTATTATTATTTTATTTTAATGAATTATAATATTTTAAGATAATAAATGAGAAATACGTATATGTGAAATAGAAAAAAAAAATAATGAAAAAGTTTTTTTTTTTTACTTTTTGGGATCCATTAAGATGTAAGTCTATGCTACTTTATGCATAAATTTTTTTGAATGATTCTACTCATACACACAAGTTATATTCAAAAATAAATAATTTATACTAATGTCGAGAGAAATTTTGCAAATACAATTTTGTTCTTTCGGTAAAAGTATTATTATTTATTTAAATATAAAAATGACTAAATTATTAAATAAATGTCATTAGTGCTAGTGAAACTAACAAAATAAGAAAAATTACGTAGAGATAAAAAACCAAATTTGATATAAAGATAAAAAAATTATTTAACTTAAAAAAAAATAAATTGTAAACATAAAAATAGATGAAATAAATTAAGAAAAAATGATAATAAGATGCATGTTGTTGCATTATCATAATTTTCTTAATTTTTTGTTCTCTTTCCATGACACTAGTTTCCATGACTATCGTGGATCAAGCTTGCTCCTCTCGAATAAATCAAGGCTATGGGTCAGGGCTCTATCTGCCCACAACACTTTGGTTGTGTTGTCCTTCCACTCTCACAAAATATTCAGCCAATGCCCAGACCCTTATTTCCTACACTCAACTCTCGGTAATGGGATTTTCCTTTATTCCCCTAGCTCCAACTCCTTCCATGAATTTTGTTCCCACTCACATCGGCAGTGCTACAAACCACTTGACACCAATCAAGACTGTGGGATGGTATTATTATTTTACCCCACAATACCCTCGCTCTTTCCTTAACTCTCAAAGGTTGCGCGGGGAAACTTTGTCACTACCGCAATCTTGTGGTTCGATGTTGGAAAATGAGGTCTTAGCTCTTAGCCTCATAGTTGGACCCTAACTCTGTCATGTATTTAAAGTAGCCTGAAAAATATTTGCTTGATGTTAGGCTAGGATTCAGGCTCCCACTAGTCTTGACACTTCACCCTTCTACCATAATATGCCCACGGACCCACTCAGTCTCATGCCAATGCTTCTACTCCATAATTTTTGTTGTGGTCCTAACTTTGCATGACCCAATTCTTGTCAACAATTGGTCACATGGCTCTAAGTTATTTCTGCAGCAACAATGCTTTAGTGACCTCACTGAGTTTGATAATGGAACAACACTTAATGGAGAAGTTCTCATGTACTTGTCTTTCCTTTGATGTGATTTCCACATGCTCCCCTACCCAACACTTGTTGTTTCCTCTAAAACTCTTCCATGGGTAGTGGCAGTGATAAAAATTGACTGACTAGTTCGCATCTATCAAGCCCATTAAATGATGGGGTCGCCTACCTTCGACCTTTGAAATTTTCCATGTATGTGGTGACAGTAGACTACTTGGAATTAAGGGGTCTTAGGCACTCTATTAAACAATTTCTCCACAGTCCCATCGTTAATACAATTGATGATGGGGAACTTTCTTTATCTTCTCGAGTAATGCAACTAAAAAGACTTGGACGAGGATATTTTTGCGAGTCTTCACTAAGTGTTTTCAACCCTCATAAATCTGAACCTTCAAATTTTTCCAAGAATCAATTGTAACCTTGCGTCACATTGTGGTATCATTAATAGCAAAACTTTTCGACTCTCGGTCATTGTTTCGATTTCTATGATGAATCCTTTGCAATTCATACCAGTCCCCTATCTTACTTAGATGCATTTATTTATAGGGAAATTACACATAACCTAAGGTTCTGACTACTTGTTCATCAAATCATGTTGTAACTAGGAAAATTTTGCCTGGTCATCCAGTGTTCCATTAACACACAAACAAAATAAACACATGCGATTTAATAATCCACAATCAAATACTAATTCAGATCGGTAGGATTTGGTACACATGCATCAAAGGAAAATTTCGTAGTTTCATTTCATAAAGAAATTGTACAATCTCTAGCTGGGTTTACAAATTTGTAAATTGGTCCTTATTTTTCTTTAGATCTCTTACGATCTTTTAGCCACACTTTGCTTTATTCTATCAAACCATCTCTTGTCTACTACCTACTATCTTAGTCTATTAAAATATCTAGCTACTAATTGAAGCTACACCTATCCTCTTACCAAATATCTCATCACAAAATAGAGGTTGCTTAACCAACGAACCTCTCCTTTGGTTCAACTTATCCCTACTTCCAGAAGGAATTCCACCTTCTCTTAACAACTAATTACATCTATCCAATTAAGGACACTTCAACACAATTTCCTAACTAACCAGATGGTTTTAAATAAAATATTTGCAATTTTAAGAAAATTACTAAAGGGAACCAAGTTCCTTGGTAAAATTTTGAAGACCCCTTGGTTTTAGCCACACATTATTTTTTGAGAGACTATGCTCTTGCATTGGAAACCCAAGGTATTTGGCCATTGAACCTCTAGGATCCCAAAACTCGATTTTGCTGATGTCCACTTACTTTTTCATTTTGTTCCTTCATTACTACTTGACATTGTATAATCCATAAAATGTCATGGATATTCCACTAGGAAGTTTGTCATAACAGATATGATAAAATTATTTAAAAATCTAAAATATACACTATTACAGTTTTATTTCCCTTTAGAAATATGGTTATGTAGACAATTATTAATAACATATGCATGAAAATTAAAATTATGCTGAAAATAGAGAAAAATGAAATAAAATCTCACAAACACATTGACACAAGATATGACATGGGAAACTATTTTAAGAGAAAAACCCAGCTAGAAGGTGAGGTCCTTCTACTCTCTTACTCTGAATATAAAATAGCTACGAGTACAAATAAGTATGGCCTATGGCCCATGGGATACCACAATGCATAAATCCTCTTTGTGTGACTTATCTCCTATCCATCTTGGATATTGTTTTCTCATCTATGGGACAAATGCACTCGAAAGAATGGAACCCCATTTCCTCCTAGTGGCCTAGTTATAACACAACCTAATAGCCTACTAATGCTTAGGCTTGACTGCCTCAACTCTTAACTAGAGTTACAATATATACGCTTCTAGGGTCTTCATCATAATCATATTGATATCCCATTTTTCATGAATAATAGGGGCTGACATGGCATCCTCTAGAATTATGGTGGTGATAACAAGAAGATCAATTTCTGAGTGGCATAACTTTCACATACGGACTCTGATTGACGCGATTCTTGTGCCATTTGAAATTTATCTATGGGTAGAATAGGAAGAAAATGTGTGAGGATAAAGTGACAAAGTTTTACCGCTAAAAAACATCATTTTATGCCTCAAATCATTCTTGAAGGGTTGTAGACCTCAATTTTCCAAAATAGGTCCCTGAGGTAAAGATGGTCCTTAGAGTTGATTCCTCCACTTTTTCCACTCTAAAAGCAATGAGATGGCTAACAAGAAATATAATGATTTAATTTGTATCATTGTCCTGGATCCTAAACTTTATGTTGTTATTGTTCATTTGTCTCAACACTTTTCTTGTTGTACTGGTGGCTTCTCTTAATTGTTCTCCATTTGTCTTACTAAACTGTGATTCATTTCCACACTCATAAGTTGTATGGAAAATTATTTTATCCACATCTCCACTATACATAGCCCATAAATAATGCCATCTCTTTATTGACATGCTTGCATATTTTTCTTCAAACTTGTGATGTCTTCCCAAGACAACATTGTAACCTATATATCATCCTCAATATTATTTTCACATATTGAAATATGATCTAGCCCATGCATGTTGGGATTCCTTACTTTAGTAGCACTTTGATGTGGAGGATTTAAATTTTTCCTCCCTTTTCATACATTTTTCCAAAAATATGCAGATTATCGAGTGTCCATCTCTAGCCTTCATGATTTTGATGAAATCCTACCTGCTTCCAAATTTAAGAGATATACTTCTTTTTTCTTATACAAATGTATCATAGGGAAAAATATAGCCATTAACTTTTAGACTCTTATTTATAGCCACAAAGGTAAATACCAACATCATGAAAATAATTGTTAGGCACATCTATTTTCCTTTGTTGGGATGGGGTCCACTGAGGTCAATTTTGGGGCAAAAGCCCAAGTTTTGTTGTATAAAGATGTAAAGTCCCTGCAAGTTGCGGTTGTGGAGCACGTAAATAATTAAGGATTCATAAATGGTTTTACCCTTCTTTTATGTAAGTTGATTCGACATTTGAAGATCTATCCATGGTCCGTGGACCATGGGATTGTATAAATAGGTGTCTCTTAGGATGTCTATGGAAAACAATTAATGAAGTTTGGTCTATGGGAGAAGTCTAAAGAGTTAGCGAAGAAGAGTAGGAAGAAAGGCTCTACAGCTGTGTGTGCAGAGGCCTAGAGTAGAGTCTGCAACTGAGTGTGCAGGGAAGTCTTGAGTCTATAAGCTAAAATGAATATTAATAAAGAATACTGTTGCAGAAATACTCGTGATTATCTCTTTACTTCTATTTATATGAATGTGCCTTATTATATAATGGGTTTATGAAATAATGATGTGTTTATGCAAGACTTTACACGATTTATATTATTATATGAACGCAATTGTTTTTAATTGTTTTCGCAAAGATTATCTTATTGTATGTTGAAGTTATCGAACGCTTTGGCCGATCTGGATAATTTTCGGGATAAGTGTAATCTCTGATGTGCGTAAGTAGCTGATTAGTCTATTCAAGGTTTGAAAACGATTGTCTTAAACCTTCGCAGAGGTTTAGAGGTTGATTAAAGGGAGTTATATCGATAAGCCATAAAGGCTTATCAGTCTATGCGAAGGCAACTTTAGGCCATATAAAGACATCATGCTCATCTCTGGGTGTGGAAACTTGGTTCCAACATCCACCCATACTGCTTCGGGTGAGACTTCAGTCCACGCTCCACGGATTGATGTCGAAAGGGCAAGTAGTGTAGGGATTTGTTTGGCGCAACTAAATCTGAACATGGGCCAGGACCCACTAAGCCAACAAATGGTTCCATTGTCGGGACCTCGATGTGCATAAAAAGGTGTGTGATGTCGCATCACTGGAATCTGACCAAGAAATAAATTGAGGAGTGGTTAGATAGAAAGATCCATGAATTCACGGCGCAAGAAAACAAAAATCTACGCCTGACGAAATAACAGTGGTTGGACAGATATTTATACACATGAATACACGAGATCTTCTTCTGAACCTTCCCGATCAAACTATACAAGTGGATCGCTAAATTGGCAGACGGCGAAGGAAGGTGGAGGCTTGACGATCCAGTAGTGTGGACCTTGGAGCTAGTTTGGAGGTTGGAAGCTTCTGAAGATAAGCTCGCATGTGCTGTCGATTACTGGCTTGACCGAGTCTTAGGAAGATTCTTGACAGAATTCGCAGTCAATACCTTAGTCAGTTACAGCGAAGCAGAGCGACGCTTTTTCAAGGGACTGCGAGGTAAGTATCTGAGATCTTTGAATACTTGGATTAAAATTCTCTTGGGTGAAAAGCGGGTTACGCCACTCCCTTGATGTTTGGATCTATGTGAAGTGGACGATTCTTTAGAAATCCGGAGATAGCAGGTCCTGAATACATCCCATTGATAGAACCTCCTTCTTGCAATGATGAGGGAGCAGTACAGGCCTCACTGCGTAGCACTGTACAATTGATAAGACAGGGTTTTCCAAGAATACCTCATCCAATCTGCGCTGAACAAGGAATTCGGAAGGCCTAAGTCTGAAACACAATCCATAGTGGGGTTCAAGGAAATCGTAATGAGGATCGGTGAAACACCCTAGGAGTTTGATCAGAGACTAAAGTGTGGAATCCATAAACTCAATATGAATCTGACAGACAGTCAACACCGCAATTGGTTTATATTCGTGCTCCTGCCTCACTTAGGGATTGCTCTGTCACAACAAAAGATAGGAACGCAGGTGGAAGCGTTGGAGATCGCCATGAGATTACATGAGACACCTATCCAGGATGCGACATTGGGAGTTCAACAGATTCATGCGGAGTTACAGAACCTCTGCTTGGAGTTTCAGAGCTTGAAGAAGGAAAAAGCGGTTCGACCGGAAGCGCATGAAGAAGTTTGGTGCCTTAAGTGGAAAATCCAGGGGCATGATAAGGATCACTGCCCTATTTTCACAAATTATATGGAAAGAGGAGGGCCAATGCCCCTGAGGTAGGAAGCTCAAACTGGATGAAGTACAGGGCCCGCATTATGGTGTGCTATCTGTCGAGTAGCAGGAAAACATGTAACCAACAACTGCCACTTGTTGCAAAAATTTGTGCAGACATCGCAACAATGATTCTACAATTTCTGTAAATCAGTGGGCCACGATGAATGTAATTGTCATAGCTATGAGTTGATGATGGAAAGAATGCCCATGTATCGAATGCAAATGGAAACTCGACCTTTGGATCAAGGCGTCGGGGGAGCACGCGGAGGATATCAGGGACGCAGACAAGGCTGAGGAGGAGGACCTGGGAGAGGTCGAGGGCAAGTTATTTGCTATAATTTTGGAGTGCTAGGGCACTACACGCAGGAGTGTACGAGCTAGACACGCCCATCATGCCGGTTTTGTACTCAGTTTTACGGCGCGATAGAAGAATGCCCTATATTGATAGATAAAATGCAGGAGAAGAAGGTGGATCCTCAACAACCTATCCAGAACCTGCAAGTGATGAGGGCAGAGCCTCGTGAAAAGGATCCTAATGTCAATATCGTGTTGTGAAGTGGTATGATGATTGATTACGATAAGGGAAAACAACCTGAAGAAGGTGGATGGGTCCGCAAGTCTCCAGAAAAAGAAATTGGTTTTGATCTGGAGCATGCAAAGGAAACATTCATGGAAACAAAGAAAAGCTTCACTGAAGACTCTATCTCAGAAAGTTAGGATAGGTTATTTGAAGAAGTTGACCCCTCTATGCTTACTACCTTCTTGGATACTTGCATGAAACTACTGCACAACGGCAGGGTTGTCAAAGGATTACAAGAGTTGATAAATAAATGTGCTGGTAAGGATAATGCTTCTGATGGGCACTGCGTAGTTAGAAATATCGGCAGACATAAGATGAGAACAAGACGCGAGATGACGCTCACCGCGCAAATAGGAGAATACGAGATGGATCAAGTTATTTTGGATCTAGCATTGGATGCGAATGTTTTTCCTAAACAGACTTGGGAGAAAATGGGGAAGCCTGCGTTGCAGTGGTCTTTGATTCAATTAAGAATGGAAAATCAACAGAAGATGATCCCTATGGGGATATTGCATGGGGTGACCGTAGATATTGAAGGTGAAAGCGCGTTGGATGACTTTGAAGTAATAGAGATTGTTGATGATAGCAATTCATATCTCGTGCTCCTTGGAATTGATTGGGCTATCGACATGAATGGGGTCATCAATTTGAAGAAGCGAACAATGTCATTTGAAAGAAAAATGCTTCGTGTGGTAGTACTGTTGGACCCCGCAGAAGGACCGCGCTATACTAAACCGGTCCGCAATTATGAGGAAATCGATGATGATTTGGACTAGATCTATAAGATAATAGCGTGAGATCAAGATTGGGTTAATTCGACAACTGATGGACGAATTGCATGGGACCACGAAAGCTCCTATACATCAGATTCGAACAAAGAATTGGAGCACTAGCAAAATAGGTTACATGAACTATCTATGCTATGATGTAATATGATGATTAAATCGTTGCGCTGTGTATCATATGAGGTAAGATGTTTGCCTTATTATGATGGTCTAACTGGTGTAGATAAATTTTTGGATGCATTTTAAGGGGAAATGCCTAAGAAGCATCGCTTCCAAGCGCTGGATTTGGTGCTGCGCACTACACCTGCATGGTGGAGGGGTACGCATAAAGATAGTTTTGACGAATGGCATGACTATAGGAAGATAGTGAAGATGCGATTTGGTCGCCCCAAGGTAAGATTTACTGAGAAGTATGATGAGAGAAATGATCTGTGCAATCATTTGGTAAAGTGGACTAAGGTTTATGGAACAGAGTTGCAGCCAGAGTGGGTGCATATTTTCTGTCACACTTTGGACATCATCCCAATGAACTGGTATTTAGAAACAGAGCTCTACCATGGCACCGCGGAATGGGATGTCTTAACAGATGGGTTCGTGAGGACGTTCAACTTTGAAGATAGATTCGAAAGTATTGATGAAGCGTTGCAGGAGGTTAAGACAACAATCTTCTGAATTCCATAGGATCCCTTGGAATTGACTCAACCGGATTGGAGCACCTAGCTGCGCCATATGTTGGAATGCTATAATATGATTGGTGAAGGAGAGGATGAGGATCCAAGGAATATTAACATCCCCAAAGCATAAGGCCACCGCAAAGTAGAAGGACTGCAGATAGAGAACCTTGACATCACCGCGCCACTAAAAACTAAGTAGGTAAACATTGGTACAGAAGAAAAATTGAAGTTTGCGAAGATTGGGGATTACTGGGATGATGATACAGTCGATAAATTCGCTGAGTTGCTCCGCGAATATAGGATTTATTTCCCACAAAATTTTCAGAATTAAAAGGCATCATAGGTGATTTGGGAGTGATGAAAATAACTTTGAAACTAGACGTGAAGCTTGTTAAGCAGAGGCCATATTGCCTTAATCCCAAATACAAGGAAAAGGTCTACTTAGAGTTGGAAAAGATGCTTGCAGCGGGTATTATTGAACCAGTGGAGGAATCTGATTGGGTGAGTCCAATGGTCATCCAGGAAAAGAAGCAGAAGGATGAAATAAGGATTTTTGTAGATCTCAGGAAGCTCAACGATGCTTGCATTCATGATCCTTTTCCAACTCCGTTCATAGATGAAGTATTGGATAATGTTGGTAGGCAAGAGGCCTATTCATTCACTGATGGGTTCTCTGGATACCATCAGATAAAGATCATGCCAGAAGACAGGAGTAAGACCACCTTCACGACAAAATGGGGATGTTTCCAATATACAGTGATGCCTTTCAAACTTAAGAATGCACCGACGATCTTCTCGCGCGTGGTCATCGCGGTGTTCAAAAAGTTTATTCACAATTTCTTTGAGGTCTATTTCGATTATTGGATAATGTTCGGTCTAGTCAAGCGCCATGTAGACAGTCTACACTTAATGTTGGATACATGCCGAAGGTATTAGATTGTGCTAAGCCTGAAGAAATGCTTATTTTGTGTGCCTTTTGGGATCTTGCTTGGTCATGTGGTATGCAGGCAAGACTCATGGTGGACCCTGCTAAGATTGCGGTAATAATTAATTTGGAGGTACCAAGAAGTGTCAAATAGCTATGCACAACATTGGGTATTATCGGAAGTTCATCGAAAGTTATTCTCAAATTACCATGCCTATGGAAAAGCTATTGAAGAAGGATGCTACATTCTGTTGGGATGAATAATGTCAGTGCAACCTAAATGTACTGAAGGAGAAAATAGTCACTACACCGATCCTAGTCTTCCCAGACTGGAAGAAGAAGTTCCATGTGCATGTATATGCCTCATGCATTGTGCTAGGAGCAGTGTTGACAGAGGCTGGTGAAGGAGAGCTAGATCACCCTATAGCGTTTGCAAGCAGGAAGTTGTCTAAGGCTGAAAATAATTATTCGACGACAGAGAGCGAAGGCTTGGTTATGGTGTATGCACCCCAAAAGTTCAGACATTACCTGTTAGGTGGACATTTCAAGATGTACATAGACCTTTCTGCATTGAAATACCTAATCAATAAGCTTGTGTTGGGGGGGGGGGGATAATATGCAGATGTTGCTTTTGTTTTAGGAGTATGATTTCGAGGTGATTTTGAAGCAAGGAAGGTTGAATGCACGACCAGACCATCTGTCGTATATTGAAATGAGGGAGGATCCTACCAATTTGGAGGAAGAGTTGCCTGACGCATAGCTCTTTGCGGTGCCTATAGCGGATAATCACTTTGCGGCCATTATCCACTTTCTGACCATAGGGACGGCTCCATAGGGATACACTAGTCAACAAAAGAAAGAATTGGTGGTGTGCACGATAGACTTTTCAGTTATTGCAGACCATTTGTATAAGATGGGATCAGATGAAATACTTCGACGCTATGTGCGTGAATTTGAAAGAAACAATATCCTCACTAAAGCTCATGGAGGAGCTGCGGGAGGACAATATGAAGGAAAAGCAATAGCACAAAAGATTTTGTGCGCTGGGTTGTGTTGGTTGAAACTGCATAAGGATTCTAAAGCATATTGCAGGGCATGCGATGCATGTCAGAGGACAGGCAGGCCATCGCGGAGGGATGAGGTGCCTTTGAATTCGCAGGTGTCATTGCAGCCATTTGAGAAATGGGAAATTGATTTTGTAGGACTGATTCTACCTCTAGGCAAGAAGACGGGTGTGTGATATATCATCACCGCGACCAAATATTTGACCAGATGGGTGGAGGCACAACCTATGAAGGACTGTACAGGGGCAACATCAGCAAAATTTCTATTCGAATATGTGTTGAGTAGGTTTAGTTGCTTGTGTTGGGTTGTGTTAAATTCTTTCCACATAGTTAACAGGGGGTTTTAGGGGTACCCGTAACCCCACTTTATGGGGTCCGGGGTAGCGCCCAAGAAAATTTTGGTTTTGGACCCTATGTTAGGTTAGGCAAACCCACCTATGGTTTTGTACATGATTGTCGCACATGTTTTTGGACAAGATGGTTTTCGGTCCATGGTTTTGGACACGAAGGTTTTTCGGTCCATGGTATTGGATGCTTCGGCATGTATAATTACGTATTGTAACATTGAAAGAAAAATAATGAAAAATCAAGCTGGTAGTCCCAGTTTTGGGATCCAAGGGAAAATCTTTGTGTGTATGTGTTTTATGTGTTATGCTCTTGCATTGTTTATTTTATGTGTTTTAGAATTCGTATGCAGGTAATTTCTGTACAGGGTTAAGACCTACATTTGGTATCAGAGCTGTTTTGGCTTCAAGGGGACACCTTTGTTGCTAAGGGGTTTCGCTCGGGCCTATGGTAGACCTTGTTCGGTGGGAGATCTGCGAGATTGATTCTGGTTGTGAAAGAAGATGGTGAGCAGTGGAAAGATAGAGATCAAGAAATTTAATGGCCATAGTTTTGAGTTGTGGAAACTCAAGATGGAGGATCTGTTAGTGGATAAAAATCAGTGGATCACAGTAGATCCGGGTACTAAACCAATGGGAGTGTCCGATGAAGAATGGAAGAAGTTGGATCGGAAGGCAAAGAGCACAATATGATTGTGTGTCTCAGATTCAGTATTGCTGAATGTATCAGGGGAAGCTACGGTGAAGGCTTTGTGGGACAAGTTAGGGACTTTATACCAATCTAAGTCTCTGGTGAATAAAATATTCCTATGGAAAAAGATATATAACCTGAGGATGAAAGATGGAGACTCGGTGACAGAGCATCTGAACACATTTAATATTGTGGTAAGTCAGTTAGCATTTGTTGATATTAAAATTTCAGATGAAGATAAGTGCATCAGTTTTTTGTGTTCTCTACTAGATTCGTGGGATAGTCTGGTTATTACAATAGGTAGCAATGCAACTGCCTTGCAGTTTGATGAAATAGTCTCATCCTTGCTGACGGAGGAGATGATACAGAAAAATATGGAGAGCCAGAATGGTGATGCCTTGTCTGTACGAGGATGGTCCCAGAACAGAAACAAAAATAAGTCATCAAGTGGGAGATCTAAATCTCTAGGAAAACCTATAAAGGTGGTGTGCTGGAAATGCTGAAAGGAAGGGCACTACAAAAGGGACTGTAAATCTAAAGCTCTTGATAAAGGAAAGGGATCTGATGATGCTCCCTCTACAGAGGTGAAAACCACCTCAAATGAAGGTGGGGATGTGTACTTGGCTTCTTCAAGTACACATGTAGATCATGAGGAATGGTTGATTGACTCAGGTGCATCCTTTCACTTCACTCCACATAGAGAGTGGTTTTGCGAGTATAAGAAATATGATGGTGGCGATGTCTTCTTGGGGGACGACAGGAAGGCTAGAATTATTGGTCACAGAAAAGTAAAGTTGCAGTTGCAAGGTGGAAGGGTTAGAACACTTTCGGGTGTTCTGCATATTCCTACATTAGCCAGAAATCTAATTTCTATAAGCAAGCTGGATGACGCAGGTGTAAAAACAGTGTTTGATAAGGATACCTGAAAAATGGTTCAAGGAGCACTGGTATTGATGCGCGGAGTTCGGATTGGAACTGTATACAAGCTGCAAGGTAGCACTGTTATTGATGGGTGCAACAATTCTGTGGTTCTTGAAAGTGGAGCAGAAAATCTAGTGGTCTCTGGAGAAAAGACCATGTTGTGGCATCAAAGGCTTGGACATATTGGAGAGAATGGCTTTCGAATACTTCATGGTAAAGGTATGGTAGAAGGTATGAGTAATAGCTCTCTGGATTTTTATTTTTGTGAAAATTGTGTATATGGGAAGTAGAATCGGGTGAGTTTCCCCTCTGCTGGTAAGAGGGCGAAACAGATATTAGAGCTTGTGCACAGTGATGTGTTTGGACCTGTGAAGTTCCCATCACTGGGTAAGTCTGTGTACTATGTATCATTTATATATGAATTCTCAAGGAATACATGGATATATTTCCTTAAGAAAAAATCTGAAGTCTTTGACAGGTTTAAAGAATTTAAGGCTCTAGTCGAATACCAGACAGAGAAGAAGATAAAAGTGCTGAGGACAGATAATGGTGGAGAGTTTTGCAGTAAGGAATTTGAAGAATTTTGTAACAAGTGTGGTATAGCATGGTAGAAGACTACTCCATATACACCTCAGCAAAATGGAGTTGCAGAAAGAATGAATAAGATGTTGATGGAAAGGGCAAGAAGCATGCTCAGTGGTGCCGGGTTAGGACAGAAATTCTGGGTAGAGGCGGTGGAGACAACATGTTACCTGGTCAACAGATCACCTTCATCAGCGTTGGAGGATAAAACTCCATAAGAGGTATGGACTGGTAAGAAACCCTCTTTTTCACATTTGAGGGTATTTGGATGTGATGCATATGTATATGTTCCAAAGGAGAAATGAACCAAGTTGGATAGTAAATCTGAAAAGTGCATCTTTATTGAGTATAAGGATGGTTTAAAGGGTTATAAGTTGTGGAACCCAGTAACAAGGAAGGTTGTGTACAGCCGAGATGTGGTGTTCAGAGAGGTGAAAGATGTTATTAAACATGAAGTTCAACCAAAGGAACCTGAGAAGATAGAGTTTTAGCTAAAGGAGGAAGAATTAGACTCTACAGCAGAGGAGGAATCAGAAGATGAAGAGCCACAAACTCTGGGTGTGAGAAGATCAGTTTGAGAAAGAAGGCAGCCAAAAAGGAATAGTCCATCTGCTTTCTATTCAAATTTTTCTTTAACTATTACTGATGATGATCCTAGAAATGTGGAAGAAGCAGTAGATTCAAAGGATGGCAAACTCTGGAAAGAAGCCATGGTTGATGAAATGGCATCTTTGCACAAAAATGAGACTTGGGATCTGGTGGAGTTGCCGGCTGGAAGGAAACCCATTGGAAGAAAATGGGTGTTCAAGAAGAAGACAAATGAAGAAGGAAAGGTGGAGAAATAAAAAGCTCGGTTGGTAGCAAAACGTTATTCCTTGGTGTCGGGAATTGATTTTGGTGATACTTTTTCTCCTCTTGCTAAGGTAACTTCTATTAGATTACTTTTATCTGTTGTTGTTGCTTTTGATTTTGAGGTAGAACAGATGGATGTGAAGACAACATTTCTTCACGGGGATCTGGAAGAGGAGATCTACATGAAGCAACCTGAAGGCTTTGCGGTGAAGGGTAAGAAAGAAATAGTATGCAATTTAAAGAAGTATTTGTATGGGTTAAAACAGTCACCAAGGATGTGGTATCAGAAATTTGATACATTTATACAGGGACTTGGCTTCACCAAAAGCAAAGCAGATCACTGTATGTATTTTAAATTAATTGGTGACCATGTTATTTATTTGGTCTTGTATGTGGATGATATGTTGCTGGTTGGAAATGACAAAAAAATTATCCAGGATTTGAAGGCCCAATTGTCCTCCAAATTCGACATGAAAGATCTTGGTGTTGCAAACTATATTTTGGGCATGGAAATTAAAAGAGATCGGGCAAAGAGGAAGCTCTTGTTAAACTAGAGGAAGTATCTCGAGACAATACTACAGAGGTTTAATATGCAAGATAGTAAACCGGTGAAGGTTCCTATTCCTGTAGGTGTGAGGTTATCTACTGAACAGTGTCCCAAGACACAAGAAGAGGAAGAAGACATGTCCTGTGTTCCATATGCAAGTGTGGTCGGTAGCCTGATGTATGCAATGGTCTGTACTATACCAGACATTGCACATGCAGTGGGAGTATTAAGCAGGTTTATGTCAAAACTAGGGAAGGAGCACTGGACAACAGTGAAGCGGGTTTTCAGGTATTTGCATGGCACTAGTGATTATGGTTTGTGCTACCAAGGAAGACCAGGATTGGACAGAATGTTGGATATTCATGGATTTGTTGATGCAGACTGGGCTGGAGATTTGGATCAGAGAAGATCTACAAGTGGGTATGTGTTTAACCTATTTGGAGGTGCAGTCAATTGGATGAGTAAGAAACAATATGTAGTGGCACTATCAACTATAGAGGCAGAATACGTGGCAGCCACTCATGCAAGCAAGGAGCAGTTTGGTTACAGAGATTGTGTTCAAGTATGGGGTTAGTATAGGGATCTATAAGGATAGACTGTGACAGCCAAAGTGCAATTTTCTTGGCAAAGAACCCCGCAGATCATTCAAATACAAAGCACATTGATGTTCAATATCACTTTGTGAGGGATATGATAGAAGACAAAAAGGTGTTTCTGCTAAATGTGGACACTTTGAAGAATACTGCAGATGCATTAACAAAATCTGTGAGCTCTAAGAAGTTCTCTTGGTGTAGAGAGACAATGGGCGTTTCAGGGCTAGAAAAATGACTAAGCTCTCTTGTAGCCCCCCGTGGAAAGAAAACAACAAGTGGGAGAATGTTGGGTTGTGTTATATTCTTTCCATGTAGTTAACAAGGGGTTTGAGGGGTACCCATAACCCCACTTTATAGGGTCCGGGGCTGTGCCCTGGAAAATTTTGGTTTTGGACCCTATGTTAGGTTGGGCGGACCCACCTATGGTTTTGTGCATGATTTTCGCACATGTTTTTGGACATGATGGTTTTCGGTCCATGGTTTTGGATGTCATGGTTTTTCAATCCATGGTATTGGATGCTTTGGCATGTATAAATATGTATTATAACATTGAAAGAAAAAGAATGAAAAATCAAGCTGGTAGTCCCAGTTTTGGGATCCAGGGGAAAATCTCTGTGTATATGTGTTTTATGTGTTATGCTCTTGCATTGTTTATTTTATGTGTTTTAGAATTCGTATGCAGGTAATTTCTGTACAGGGTTAAAACCTACAGCCCAAAGGTTTTGATGAGTGACCAAAGTACGCATTTTCTCAATGAAACAATCAATGCGATGACAAAGGAGTTCCAAGTTTACCATCAGAAGAGTATGCCATACCATCCTCAGGCCAATGGAACGGTTGAGGCTTTTAATAAGATATTGGAGAATGTGCTGATGAAGGTTTGCAATGCGTAGCAGAATGATTGGGACGTGCATGTACCAACGGTGTTATGGGCCTATAGAATTACTTGTAAAAATCTTACTAGTCAAACACCTTTTAGGTTGGTATATGGTGTAGAAGTTGTAATGCCTATGGAATACATTGTGCCTAGTCTATGCATAGCGGCTTTCACTGGAATGGCAGACCGCGAAGACTTAGAAGAAAGGCTCGTGCAGCTAACAAAGCTCTAGGAAGATAGATTTTTGGTTGGATTCCATCAGCAGGTTCATAAGGGACGAGAAAAATCTTGGCATGATTAGCACATCAAACCGCACACCTTCAAGGTAAATGATTTAGTGTTATTATATGATTGTAAGTTTGATAAGTTTCTAGGAAAATTTCAGATGCAATGGATGGGGCTATTGGAAATAATACTGAGAGGGGGGGTGAATCAGTATTATCAAATTCTTTTTAACAAATCTTCCTTATTTATACTTTGAATTATTTTTGCATATCAGTACCATAAAATAATGAGCATGAACAAGAAAAACACCAAAGAACACCAGATGTAAGGTGGAAACCCAATGTGGGTGAAAACCACCTGCTGCAATATGTCTCTATCTTCTTTCAAATTAGAAACTCCTTTTACAATGATTTTGTACTGGTGCAGTCCTTTACCAGTACACAGGCTGCAACCTGCAGAGAGCTACAACTCTCTCTCGTTTTCCAGTCTTTCCTGGAAGGGAGCTACAACCCCCTACTTCTTTTCATAAAGCATCAAATGATCATCAAGTATATGTAAGTTACACAATCCACTGTAGTAATCAGATCAGCAATAACAGAACTAACCCAGAACACCTAATCAACAGAAAAATTCAATCAACAGAAGATCTTAAGACAGATACGTAGTTTTTCCTTCTGTGGCCTGCGTCGCTACGCACTTCACCTTCTGCTTCCCTGCGTATATCCGCAGAGATCCTTCTGCCGCACTGCGTGTCCACGCACTGTTTCTTCAACCGCTCTGCGTACTGTTACTGCAGGTATGCACCCAGAGACACTATCGCGCCGCGTACTGTTATGCAGGTACGCACCCAGAGATACTATCGCGTCGTGTACTTTTACTGCATGTACGCACCCAGAGATACTATCGCGTCGCGTACTTTTACTGTGTGTACGCACCTGAACCTTTGTCGCTCTGCGTACCCACGTAGTTCTCCTTCTTCTTCTCTACGTACCCACGCAGCTCTCCTGTTTCTGCTCTGCGTACCCACGCAGTTCTCCTTCTTCTGCTCTGCGTACCCACTGTAGAGCCTCTAACTTGCACCTAATTATCTATCATTACCTACAGCTTTTCCTCACTTATCCCTCTCTTTTGCCCTATTTTCCTCATAAACCTATCCAGATCATTACATTGCATGTATTTTAGAATGATTAGTTAACTATGCTAATGTTTCACTGTTTGTCTAGATTTTTGACATATGCACAGAGATTCCGCAGCTATCTGGCAATTCCGCAGCCATTCAGCAATTCCGTAGCTATCTAGTCATTCCGCAGCCTTTTCATTGATCTCTATGTTCCACGTGTCATTTTGAAAAACGAATCACATGGGAACGTGGGAATGAAGGTGTTAAAGGTTCCAATGCTATTGGTTCGGTCAGCAACGCCACGCACACCTCCGGTCAACATGGATCAAACTTCGGTCAACAAAGCCAGCTCAAACGGTGCTGCGTGAGCTGATAGGTCATGTCACTCCAGATGGCGATTCCTCCACACTATGCAGGGTATTGGAGACAGGATCCAACCTTGGATTCAACCTCCATGACGACCGTACCCTCCAGATAACACACGGACCTGTTTACGTGTTGCTGTACCATTTAATTAGCATGACTGTCAGTTAATTTCTAGTTTCATGTTTTACGCAGTAGGCAGTTGTTCATACGCCTATAAAATCCAGCGTCTGCGCACGCTTAAGGATTAGTTTTTAGTTTCTTTGTTTATGTAATTGCTACAATTTTAGTGTGTACAGAAACTCTATTTTGAAGCTGCTGTTTCAGCACTTTTTACTGTAATTTCTGCATATGAGTTAATAGAAGACTGTGCTGTTTTGACTCCTTCAAGTAGCTGATCTTTCCTTGGGTTTTGTGGATGGAGGGCCCCCATTCATAACAGCCTTTGTACAGTAAATTTACCTTTATGTTCTTGCCATTTCCTTCTTTTGAATTCAGCAATTTTCCTTTTCTTTAATACATGTACAGTTTTGATTTACTTTCACTGTCATCTCATTTCCAGCATTTACTTTAACTGATCAGGATTGTTTTCTGCAGGTGTTAGCCCGGGATTGTGTGTCTTTGTTGTATTTGCTTTATCTCTAATGGTATTTTCAGTTGTCATATTCATAGTTTCTGCCTTTATTATGTTTTTCTAGCTTGATTTCTAGTTTAGTTTCTCAAGTTGTATGCTAACATATTGATGGTCTCCTTATCATAAGTTGTTCATCTTTAAGAGATCAGAATACTAATAAATCACAGCTTGCTTTGAGTAGTTTTTGACTTATATCACTAATTCTTTCTTCACTTGTTACACATTACAATGTATGTTGGAAGCAGAATGTTGGAGAGAGGCAAAGTGGTGTTATAATTTGTCATCTTAGAGCTTGATTACTTTTTAGACTTATATCTAACTACTTCTTAATCGTGTTTCACATAGTACTATATGTTGGAAGCAGAGTGTTAGGAAGAGATGAACATTATAATTGGTCTTTAAAGTGGTTTTTCTTACCTTTTTATTGCAGCAGCATGAGTAGTGACTAGTGCCATTAGAAAGTGGTTTTTATGCTTTGCTTTCAGTTTAATTTCAAGTTATTTCTTTCAAGCTCTTTCTTTGCAAGTTTAGAAGGTAGTTAGAAACCACCAGTTACACACACTCACTCATTTAGAAACCACCATACACACACAAATCACTCATTTGTTTATAAAATCATCACTCCATCTTAGGAAGTTAAATTGACCACAACACCCCCAAACGACAAAAAGATCTAAGAGGTTACTTAAGTATATACTGTACACCTTCACTTCATCAACTTACGAGCCCCGGGTTGACAATTTATGATAGCAATTTAGACAACACTAAATTGACTAAACACCCACGCAGCTCTCCTGTTTCTACTCTGCGTACCCACGCAGATCTCCTGTTTCTGCTTTGCGTACCCACGCAGCTCTCCTGTTAAACACCTGCGTACTTCTGATTAGGGCCGAATTGGCAGTCCACCAGAGTGGCACAGTTGCTCAGATCTGATCATGCGCTCGAGAGATCACCCTTCACAGATTCGCTTTCAACTTCCCTTACATATAGATCAAGCTTTTAAGACCATAACCCAATATTTCAGATCTTAAGATATTCAATTGCAAAAGATGCTTAGCCAAGTGATCTCCTTTGCTTTATATAGGCAAGCTCCTCCTAAAATCATGGATCAATACCACGAGCCAAAACCATAATAACACAAATACCGTCGGCTAAATACCAAGGGTTAAACATAAGAAACCCCACGTGTGCTTTTCTCTGCCTTGAAATGAGTGCACTGGGGGTACGCACCTCCTGAACGGCTGACCTGCGTGTCTGGCCGCGGTCCCTTCACGGTGTACCTGTGGGTACGCACCTTCTGAACTGATCTCCTGCGTACTTCTTAATTTTCAACATATTGAGAGCCTTGCCACGGGTGTTGCCATCAAGTACAACATCTGTAACATATAGCCATACCAAAAACATAATGCCAACAATCTCCCCCTTTGGACTTGATGGCAACCTCAAAAACTTCAGCTTCATTCTCCCCCTTTGACATCAAGGGCAAAGGGTTATGCTCCCCCTAAGAACATGCTCCCCCTGAATATGAACCAGATCTGCAACGAAGAACCATAATCCACCATGAAAGAGATAGAGACATATTGCAGCTACTTCCATGATCTCCTTCTGTACATCCTACATAATGCCAACAATGCATTATATTTTCCCCCTGAATCTGTGCCATCAATCTTCAACCAATCAGCCACCCAGCACATGTACGCATATACCCCAGATGAACCATGCGTACAACCATCAATCAGAAGAGTTTCAACAATAAGATGATGCATCAACAACCCCCAGCTTTTGCCTGAGGTATTCAAAAGTTTCCCTGGGCAATGGTTTGGTGAGAATATCAGCAACTTGTTCCTTAGAAGGAACATACTCCAACTTGAATTTCTGTTCAAGCACTTGTTCCCGGAGAAAATGATACTTGATTGGTATGTGCTTGGTTTTTGAATGCATGACAGGATTCTTTGAGATGCTGATTGCACTTGTGTTATCACATAAGATGGAGATAGGTGGTGTACAAGTGATTTGAAAATCCTGCAAGGTCTGCATCATCCAAAGGAGTTGAGTGCAACAAGATGCAGCAGCAACATATTCCGCTTCAGCTGTAGACAAGGCAATCGAACTCTGTTTCTTGTTGAACCAAGATACTAATCTGGAACCCATAAAGAACGCACCAACACTTGTGCTCTTCCTGTCATCCACGCTTCCGGCCCAATCTGCATCTGTATAAGCATGAAGTGTGAGATCTGTATCTCTAGGATGCCATAAGCCATAATTTTGTGTCCCTTGAAGATATTTGAAAATTCTCTTCACTGCCTGAAGATGAGTCTCCTTTGGATTTGCCTGAAATCTTCCAACTATTCCTACTGAATGCATGATGTCCGGTCGGGTACCTGTCAAATAAAGTAGACTTCCAATCATAGATCTGTAGGTTGGTTGATGTACTGCTGCAGATTCATCATTTGCGCTGAGGCTACATCCTGTGACCATGGGTGTACATACTGGTTTTGCATCTTCCATGCCATATTTCTTCAAAATCTGTTTGAGATACTTGGTTTGAGATAAAAAGATTCCTCCTTCTTTTTGTTGGATTTTCAAACAAAGGAAATATGTTAGTTCTCCCAGCAAGGACATTTCAAATTCTTTCTGCATGACCAAGGCAAAGCTTTGACTCATAGCTTCTTCATTGCTGCCAAAAATAATGTCATCTACATACACAACAAGTATTAGCAATTTGTCATTTTCAACTTTTATATAAAGATTGCTATCTGCTGATCCTTTTGAAAAACCTTGTTGATGAAGATATTTGTCTAAACGATAGTACCAAGCCCTTGGAGCTTGTTTGAGACCATAGAGAGCCTTTTTCAATCTGCATACAAGATTTGGATCATCTCCAAGAATGAACCCATCTGGCTGCTCAATGTATACTTCTTCTTCCAAGTCTCCATTCAGAAAGGCTGATTTCACGTCCATTTGAAATACTTTGAAGTTTTGAAAACTTGAGAGAGCAAGGAACATTCGGATGGCCTCAAGTCTTGCAACAGGAGCAAAGGTTTCTTCAAAGTCTATTCCTTCTTGCTGCGCATACCCTTTACAAACAAGTCTGGCCTTGTTTCTAATTACTTCTCCATTTTCATTCAATTTATTTTTGAAGACCCATTTTGTTCCGATAACATTCTTATCCTTTGGTCTAGGAACCAGCTCCCAAGTGTTGTTCTTTTCGATCTGCTCAAGTTCTTCATCCATTGCTTTCACCCAACATTCATCTTTGCATGCCTCTTTCACATTTTGTGGTTTAGTGGAGGAGAGTAATGCCAAATAGCTTGAAGCTTCTGCAACTGTTCTTCTTGTTTGTACACCTACTTCTTTCTGCCCCATAATCTGAGATTTTGGATGATTCTTCTGAACATATCTGGATGGAGTCTTTTCTTCTATTCTTGTCTGCTCCTCTGGTTCTTCTTGAGATTCTTCTTGAGGTTCTTCTTCTTCATCATTCTGTCGTTGAGGGTAGCCTTCATATTCTTCAATGTCTTCATGATGTACTTGCCTAGGAATGTATCCCTTCTCATCAACCACTACATCAATACTGTCAACAATTCTGCCAAGTCTTTTATTGTAGCATTTGTATGCTTTGCTATGTGGAGAGTAACCAAGAAGAATGCCTTCATCTGCTCTAGGTTCAAATTTGCCAAGCTGCTCATCAGTATTCTTGATATAGCATTTGCTCCCAAAGATTTTGAAGTGCTTTACCGAAGGAGTCTTACCACTCAAGAGCTCATGAGGAGTTTGAGTGCTGTTCACCTGGACATTTGTCTTGTTGAGAATAACAACCGCAGCATGTGCAGCTTCACCCCAGAAAGTTGCGGGAGTTCCTGACTCATCAAGCATAGCACGAGCCATTTGTTGGACTGTTCTGTTCATTCTTTCCACAACTCCATTTTGCTGAGGAGTTCTAGCTGTAGAGAATTCTCTTCTTATCCCATGTTCTTCACAGAAATCGAAAAATTCATTTGAGGTAGACTCCCCACCTCTGTCGGATCTGAGGCACTTAATTTTGTGACCTGATTCATTTTCAACCAAGGCTTTGAAGGATTTGAATTTTTCGAATGCTTCATCTTTGTGCTTCATAAGTCCTAACCAGACGAACCTGGAGAAATCGTCAATGAATAATATCAAGTATTCTTCTCCTCGAGGTGTTCTTTTCCTGAATGGACCGCATGTATCTGTATGTACTAGCTCAAGAGGCATGCTAGCTGATCCTTCCTTCTCTGGAAATTTAGTTCTGGTTTGTTTTCCAAACTGACATGATTTGCATATGGTGTTGTCAGGAATTTTGATATCTGGAAGATCGCGAACTGCCTGATATTTGCATGCTTTCCTCATTTGTGAAAAGCTTAGATGCCCCAACCTTCGATGCCATAACCAGTGCTCATCATCCTTGCTCAGATAGCATTGTTGTTGTCCTTCTTCAAATATGTACAGATTATTTGGAGTTCTTTTACCTTTGATCACTGTTTTACATGTATCAAGATCACGAACAAGACATCCATTTGATCTGAATATCACCTCGGTTCTTTGATCACACATCTGGCTGACACTTAGAAGATTATGTTTCAATCCATCAACATACAAAACATTTCCAGCCTTGACCTTTTCTTTTAACTGAGCAATGCCTTTTCCTTTTATAGTTGCAGGAGTATCATTTCCAAAAGAAACTTTCTTTCCCTTTTCTAAAGCAGAATATGACTCAAGTTTTTCTTTATCACCTGTCATATGCTTCGAACATCCACTGTCAATGTACCATAGATTTTCCTGTCCCTCTGCATAAAATGCTATCCCACATCTTTCTGTTTGTGGTTCCTTTATTTTCCATGTTTTGGTGCTTGAGGCTTGTTCCTTTTTCTGCTGAAACCTGCTCCTGCATTCAGAATCTTCATGACCAAAGTTATTGCAAATAGAACATTCAACTTCATTTTCAAGAACCGAAAAATTGTTATAGGTCCTTTTTGTAATCCCGGTCATACTTCTTTGTTTTTGAGCTTCTCTCGTCATGATCGTTTTATATGCAACACATTGAGCTGCTTTGTGACCAAAATTATGGCAAGAAAAGCATTGTCCATTGAAGAAACTTCTGCGGTTATCGAATCTACCAGCCAAATGATTGTAATTTCTATTGTCATCCATTCTTGAACCAAATTGAGAAGATTTTACCTGTGGCTGGTTGTAGCTTTTGTTCACCTTTAAAGCGGATTGCCCCTGATAGTCTCTGTTTGCAATTTGTCCCTGCTTTACCTGATGGTCTCCATTGTGCTTTTGCTCATTTCTTCTTGCTGCATCTAGATAACTTTTTGAGGTGGATGCTTGAGAAGTTTCTCCATTATAGCCCAGACCTGTCTTGTTTAGTGGAGACCGCTGTACATTGATAATCTCATCCAAAGTTTCAGATCCTTTGAAAAACTTAAGATTAATAGCTTTTGTTTTCTCAATCTCTTTTCTAAGACCAACAATTTCACCTTCTAATTTTTCAAGATGTTTTTCCTTTTCATCAATTTGAAATTGTAGAGTATCAATGATCATATTCTTTTCTTCTATACATCTCTTGAGTCTAGTAATTTCTTCATAAAGGTTATCCACATCTATAGCATCCATATAATCATCATCTTCAAATGCCATTAACAATTTATATTCATTACCTCGTTCATCTTCATCACTGTTTGATAGACCATCACTATCTTCATGAGTGTAGTAGCTTTTCTTATTTGCACTCTGTTTCTTGTTACATCTAGCAGGTTCCTTTCCTTTATCCTTATAAGGACATTTTGCAGCATAATGACCTACTCTTCCACAAGCAAAGCATTTAAAAGGTAACTTACCTCTGAACCTTCCAGAACCCCTTTGAAGATTTCTGACAAAATTTGATTCTTCTTCTTCTTCTTCTGGGACGTGGCTTGCTTCATAATAATCTCCTTTGCCTGAAGCCTTGAAAGCAGCTTCTCTTCTGTCTGAAGGACCTCCCTTTCTCATTTCATAAGCAGTTAGAATTCCGTGAAGCTGAGACATAGTAAGAATTCGTAGATTTTCCTTTTCTTCTATTGCAGACACTTTAGATTCAAACTTGGGGGACAATGATCTTAGAACTTTTTCAACCACAATAGCCTCTTTTATTTCTTCACCCAAATTTTTCATGCAATTAACAATCTCATCTACTCGAAGAAAATAGTTAGGCACACTTTCATCATTATACATCCTGAGATTCTCATACTGAATCCTGAGAGTTTGAAGTTTAGCGCGCTTTACATGTTCATCTCCTTCGTAGCTCAAGACAATCTTGTCCCATATTTCTTTTGTGGATTTATATTGCATAACCTTTACGAATTCTGTTTGATATAAGCATCCCAGCAAAGTATTGACTGCTTTAGCATTTGTTTCATATTTCTTCTTTTCGGCCGCATCTGTAGGAGTAGTTGAAGGAAAAGCGTAGCCTGTATCTATGATATCCCAAACTTCTGTACCAAGAGATTGAAGATAGGCAGTAACTCTTACCTTCCAATTATTGAAGTTTGTCCCATCAAAAATTGGTGCCCTGATTGATGCTTCCCTCTCATAGTTGCTCATGATGAATGATCTGCCTTCAAGCGATCAAGCTTCTCCGAAGGACCTGCTCTGATACCAATTGTTGGAAATAATACTGAGGGGGGGGGTGAATCAGTATTATCAAATTCTTTTTAACAAATCTTCCTTATTTATACTTTGAATTATTTTTGCATATCAGTACCATAAAATAATGAGCATGAACAAGAAAAACACCAAAGAACACCAGATGTAAGGTGGAAACCCAATGTGGGTGAAAACCACCTGCTGCAATATGTCTCTATCTTCTTTCAAATTAGAAACTCCTTTTACAATGATTTTGTACTGGTGCAGTCCTTTACCAGTACACAGGCTGCAACCTGCAGAGAGCTACAACTCTCTCTCGTTTTCCAGTCTTTCCTGGAAGGGAGCTACAACCCCCTACTTCTTTTCATAAAGCATCAAATGATCATCAAGTACATGTAAGTTACACAGTCCACTGCAGTAATCAGATCAACAATAACAGAACTAACCCAGAACACCTAATCAACAGAAAAATTCAATCAACAGAAGATCTTAAGACAGATACGCAGTTTTTCCTTCTGTGGCCTGCGTCGCTACGCACTTCACCTTCTGCTTCCCTGCGTATATCCGCAGAGATCCTTCTGTCGCACTGCGTGTCCAGGCACTGTTTCTTCAACCGCTCTGCGTACCATTACTGCAGGTACGCACCCAGAGACACTATCACGTCGTGTACTGTTATGCAGGTACGCACCTAGAGATACTATCGCGCCACGTACTTTTACTGCATGTACGCACCCAGAGATACTATCGCACCGCGTACTTTTACTGTGTGTACGCACCTGAACCTTTGTCGCTCTGCGTACCCACGCAGTTCTCCTTCTTCTGCTCTGCATACCCACGCAGCTCTCCTGTTTCTGCTCTGCGTACCCACGCAGTTCTCCTTCTTCTGCTCTGCGTACCCACGTAGCTCTCCTGTTTCTGCTCTGCGTACCCACGCAGATCTCCTATTTCTTCTCTACATACCCACGCAGCTCTCCTGTTAAACACCTGCGTACTTCTGATTAGGGCCGAATTGGCAGTCCACCAGAGTGGCACAGTTGCTCAGATCTGATCATGCGCTTGAGAGATCACCCTTCACAGATTCGCTTTCAACTTCCCTTACATATAGATCAAGCTTTTAAGACCATAACCCAATATTTCAGATCTTAAGATATTCAATTGCAAAAGATGCTTAGCCAAGTGATCTCCTTGGCTTTATATAGGTAAGCTCCTCCTAAAATCATGGATCAATACCACGAGCCAAAACCATAATAACACAAATACCATCGGCTAAATACCAAGGGTTAAACATAAGAAACCCCACGTGTGCTTTTCTCTGCCTTGAAATGAGTGCACTGGGGGTATGCACCTCCTAAACGGCTGACCTGCGTGTCTGGCCGCGGTCCCTTCACGGTGTACCTGCAGGTACGCACCTTCTGAACTAATCTCTTGCGTACTTCTTAATTTTCAACATATTGAGAGCCTTGCCACGGGTGTTGCCATCAAGTACAACATCTGTAACATATAGCCATACCAGAAACATAATGCCAACAGGGGCCATATGTTATCAAAGAGATTATAGATGCTGGAGCAGTTCAGCTCATGAAGTTGAATGGAGATCCATTTCCAGGAAGGGTAAACGGAAGCTGATTAAAGCCATACACTGGGGATCTGACCCAAAGACTACATGACGATAGCATAGTCTTAGCACTCGAGGTAGCTGCAAGGAGGCGCGGGACTATAAACTACATTGCTCGATTCATAGAGCTACATGAGAGGGGGTTTGCGCGAAAACGAAAGTTGTCACAGTACTAGAAGAAGCACGAAGGGAGCTGCGCTATGGAGGGAGAGACTGTGCAGCGCAACCAGTAAGTAACCGTTACAGTCACTATTCATGATTTGACTGCCAGGAGATGGTTAAGAGGAGCGACGGGGAGGGGGGTGTCATTTAAGGCAATTAAGGCTGAATTTAAGAGTGAAATCTTTGGAAATCTACTGCCAATTCAGCATTTATGAACAAATTTTTGGGGGAACGGTCAAATTTGAATTTGAATTTGCCTATAAATTACATGTGGCTGTCCAACGAAAAACACTTTGAATAATTTTAATTTCAGTGTTCAACTATCGATTGTTTATGAATCCTCAGGTTTACACTGATTTGGTTACTAGTTCTATATTTGACAAGTTACCCAAGGAAACCCAATGGTTTATCCTCAGCACGATGACTGGAGCAGGAGAGACTTCTAGTACTAGAGGAGATGTCACCTCTGAGGGAGCTGCTCCAGAGGTGATGAGCATGGAGACTCCAGTTGCAGTGCTTACAACACCAAGGTCACCTAGGGTGAAGCCTACGTTGGTGCGGGATGTTCTCATACACAATAAGGACAAGCAGAAGAAGCCCATGTCATTGCGTGAGTCACTGTGGAATCATGTAGCTACCCAGGCCTAGAAGAAAGACAAACTGAGCACAAAAGAGAAGGGGAAAGTGGTGCATTTGGAGGCTAACGAGGGCGTGGAGGACATAAATACTGAGGGGGTGAATCCAATATCCAAGTTTCTGGATTATATCCATCTGCGCAAGGGAAAATTGAAGGTCCCTCAGGACCCAGATGTAGGAAAATTCCTCCTCAGTACACCCCTGGTACCAGAGAATATCACTTTTAAAGGTCTATGCTTGGCGCAGATTCCCCATCTCAAGCTAGAAGATTAGGATTTGGAAGACCATGAGAGGTTCCCCCACTTGGCAACATAAAAATACATGAAGAGGGTTTTCTACAAAGAATCAGGTGTCACCGCACTGGAGCATGTGGAGTGGATTCGCGGAGTGAATCAGTCGGGGTTGCTGAACTTGTTATGGGTGCCCCACTACCACCACTCCAACATCAACTTAATTGTGATCAAGCAGTTTCTAACCTTGGTGCATGACGGTTGTTTGTGGCTAAGCACAACAATCCCCATCACTGATATTTTGATCCATCATATCATGTTGTTGCCACACTCAGGGTTGAATTTGGCCAAGGAGTTTGGCAGAAAGACGAGCGAGCACGACCTCGCAGTGAAAATGAAGGATAAATTCAATCTCTAAAAGAAGCCGCACGGGCACTCTATAACCTCAATCACCGAACCCACAATGAAGATTTCCACTTAGATCCTTGCAGGCAAAGTTATGATAAAATGTCACGTAGAGGAGGTTCCAATGCCAGTGGTTTCTTTGGTTGCACAATGTGTGGAGGGCATACAGTTCAACTGGACGCGCTACCTTTGTAGCGAGTTCCTTGAGAACTATCATGAGGTGTAGGATGAGAGTAAAAAATTCCACTATTCGTGGTTTTTGCTCTCCATTGTGCTCATCGCTTGGGATCTGCCGGAGGATAGTCAGTTTCCTCTTATGGATAAGGATTAGCCAGAGGCTGCACAGTTTTCCTCCCTATGGGCAACAAAGGATGTTGTACATGTCACAAAGACCAAAGTCTTCTGGGTACTGATGGAGGCGAGCATTCACATGCCCATCAACCAAAACTTTCTCCAACCATGTTTGAGCAGCTATCAGGGTACGCAGAGTTTAAAGCTGACAGAGGAGAATGAGCAGTTAGAACAGGGCGGTGGTGGTCAAGAGGAGCAGAGCACTCCCTTCTGAGTCAAAAGATACAGAGAAAAAGGAAAGGAAGGGTCACGAAAGAAATCAAAAGTGACCAAGCCGTCGTTGGACCCAATTACTCTGACAGATGGTGACCTTGATGAGATAAGCGGCAAGGTACGTGATACTACAGAAGAACTGCTACAACAGTTTAAGTAGTAGCAACAGCAGGCACTGAGCACCATTCAAAAGGATCTGCGCGAGCTGCAAATTCAAACGAATAGGATCTAGGTAGGAGTAGGGTAGATCAGCGTTGCATCAACAAGTTTGGCAACGGGGACCACTCAGGTGGCAGAGATGGTTCGATTGCTGGATCTTCGGGCAACCACACTACCAAATGGATCCTTTAGCACAGAGACGGCTACTGACAAGGCCATAGTGAGTTCTTTGAAGAACATCGGCATCAATCGGGCCACACTCCCCAATGATAACTATACACACTATAGGAAGGGGTGCTAGCAGAGTTCAGATATTAGAAGCAGCGCATGCTCAACCTCATCAGTGAGTATAGAGTGAACAACGAATAGATATTCGCTTAAAAGTCAAAGTAGTTGGAGGAACAGAAGAAAACTCAGGCGTAGCATGCCCAACTTGTAGCTGCGGTGGTAGAAGCCTCTCGAACAGTCCCTGAATTGCATATACCAGAGGAAGCACCATTGGAGGTGAAGATCAGAAAGCCAGTTGCAGGTGTGCATGATGCCAAGACAGAAGTCGCCAGAGTTTAGTTTTAGCTAGACCTGAAGATAACAGAATTGGAGTTGAATTCATAGCCTTCAACTCTTCCAGAGGTCAGGGAATAGCGCAAAGTTGTTGTGAAGGATGGAGTCGCGATAGTGGATGTCGCGGTGGTAGACTACACCACGCTTTTTGAGCAGGCAATGGAGGTAGTCATGGCTCTATAGGAATATCCCACCCTGTAGCTCTTGAATATAGAAGTGCGCGAGCTCCAGACACAGTATGATGAAGTAAGGGCAACGATATCCACTGTTGCTACTGCACAACACCTTGCTAAGCTGTAGGAGGCAAAGCAGTTTCTTACATAGGTGTCAACAATGCAGAAGAAAGAGCTAGTCCTCAAGGCCATATTGTAGCCTTGGTTGGATGAGGCCTGCATCGTCTCTGCCAAGATTCAGGAGAAATTGGAAAACTTGTAGAGTACGCAACAAAAAATCCAGCAGGATAGTGCAAGACCAACCATAGAGTAGCTGGTGGAACAGATCAAGCAGGAAGCCACGTAGAGCGCAGCTGAGGTAGCAGTGGCACAAGTGGAGTTGGGGGATCCTCGTAGTAAGATCTCCAAACTAGTAGAGTGACTCAAGGGCAAGTCACAATCTTTGTGTTCGGGGTCTGTTGAGATGGGGTCCCCTAGGGTAAATTTTGGGGCAAAAGCCAAATTTTTGTTGTATAAATATGTAAAGTCTCTGCAATTTGTGGTCACGGAGCGCGTAGATAATTAAAGAGTCATAAATAGTTTTACCCTTCTTTTATGTAAGTATAGTCAACTTTTGAATATCTACCCATGGTCCGCGGAACATGGGATTGTATAAATAGGTGTGCCTTAGGATGTCTAAGGAAAAAAGTAATGAAGTTTGGTCTATGGGAGAAGTCTAAAGGGTTAGCGAAGAAGAGTAGGAAGAAAGGCTCTGCAAATGTGTGCACAGAGGCCTAGAGTAGAGTCCAAAGCTGAGTGCGTAAGGAAGTCTTGAGTCCGTAAGCTTAACTTAATATTAATAAAGAAGATTGTTGTAGAAATACTCATGTTTATCTCTTTACTTCTGTTTATATGAATAGGCCTTATGTTATAATGCGTTTATGAAATAATGATGTGTTGATGTGTGACTTTACATGATTTATATTTTTATATGAACGCAATATAACTATTTTAGCGAATATTACCTTATTCTATATTGAATTTATCGAACACTTAGACTGACCAGGATAATTGTCGGGATAAGTGTAATCTCTAATGTAAGTAGCTGATTAATCTGTTCAAGGTTCGCAAAAGATCGCCAAAACCTTTGCGGAGGTTTAGAGGTTGATTAAAGGGAGTTATATTGATAAGACATAAAGGCTTATCAGTCTACGTGAAAGCATATTTAGGGCATAAAATGACATCACACTCATCTCTGGGTGCGGAAACTTGGTTCCAGTATCCCCCCATACTGCTTCGGGTGACACTTCAATCTGTGCTTCGTGGATTGATGCCGAAAGGGCCAGTAGTGTAGGGATTTGTTTGGTGCAACTAAATCTGAACCTGGGTGAGGACCCACTAAGCCAACATCCTCCCTTGTTGTATGCTACAAAAATGTACTTGGTTTTAGATTCATCCATTAGGGCTACTTGTGCCATTTCACTATGTTCGTTACAATTTACATCACTTTTATCTTCATTGCTTGCATAATCATCCTTCATCTCTTTGTCTCCTTGTTGTGCATGCTTCTAGTCTTCTTTCCTATCTCCTTGTGTTGAACTCTCCTTATAAGATTAATCCACATCCTCTCTCTTTAGCTATTCTGGTTCATCATCTTCTAATAATTAACTGTTGTATTCCTTTTCCTTGGTGGAAACGTTTTGGCAAACTCCATCATCTTCAATGCCCACATACACACACTCACACAAGTCCTTATTTTAAAAAATATGAAACTCTTTGACCTCTATAGATGCTTCTAAACTTTCCAAGAATCTCATTAACTCATACCAAATTTCCTCTTCTTCTTTAAGCATATTGCCCAGCTTTGGTTCACAAAGAGGAACTGTTCCTTCAAATAATTTTGGTATATACTCAGTTTCTCTAAGTCTCATTTCTTCTTTCAACATGGAATTTAACCTCTATCTCAACTTATTTACACATAAATACTTAATAGGCCATATAACATTCTTCTTCAGTTTCCTTCCATTCTTCTAGTATTCTTCAACTTTCTATAGTAGTATCATCAATACACTCAATTGGATCTTCATCTCATCTATCTCCCTTTCAAATTTATCATCACTCATCCTGTTGTGGCTTCTTCTGGAACCTTTTTCCTAATTGTTCATAATCATATCTCTCTCTCTTTGTCTCTCTGAGCAACTCCATACTCACTACGAGCTTCAAATAGCCTTCCTCTGTAGCAAGCCTCTACACCTACTTCCCAATACCTAACCAAGCCTTCTCTTGAGCTTGAACTTTTGGTATTTAAGGTTCCTTCTGTTAGAACCTCTAAAGCACTCCTTTATCTAGGCTACTGCATTGTTCACTTCCTCTTAAGATCTTCACTCACTCTCGTACTTTGGACAACTCTCCCCAATTTACAATCGTGGAGTTGTCTCAACAAATTCTACCCAACCACAACTATAAGTTGTTCTCTTCTCTATTACAACTTTCTTGTTATAAGGGTTGCCACAATTTTCTTCACTCTCTCTCTTTGTTGCTATCTACATACACAATTAAAATTATAATGATTGGATCTCATTATATTTGTGTTGTAACGGCTACAACAACCCTCCAAAATTTTTCCTTAGTGTGTTTTGGAGCCTCCCTGCCAACCTTTCACAACACTTTGTCTTGCTTCATCAAAGTACTCAAGATTCAGTGTTTTCCTCGCACAAAGTTAGCCTGTCAATCACAATTGATTCATTCTCCTCACAGGTTGTTCACCCAGACTTGGTCCGGTTGCAGGCTAAGAATCTTCCCCTTGAAAATTTTGCATTTCTGGAGGGTAACCTTCCTTCCCTCCAGAAATTACACCAATCCTCTCTGGCAGCCTATTGAGCTCCAGGATTGTGCAATCCTAGAAGCCAACACTCCTAGCAGGATTTGCAAAATTTCCCCAGCAGAGCTACTTAGCCCAAGATTTGCACAAATCTGGGTAGCAATCAGTTGCTCTGCCAAGAACTTCTGCAAATCTCCTAGGTAGTCACCCTAGCTCCTAGCCAGAAATATGCATTTCCTTCATGCAATCAAATAGCCTCTTGCATGTGCAGTTGAGTTGACTGGTTCCGTTCGAGGCCGAGAAAAGAATACTTTCATGCATAGAATGCTTCTCCTAAGGTAGCATGAAAAGGAATCCCTTGTCTCAGGGATCTATGTTTAGCAGTTGGGGGTTACATGCAAGAAGCCATTCAGAAGCCTCCCACCAAGTGTCCCTTCCCCTATATTTGTGGCATGCACTTCACAACCTCAATGTTATCAAAACTCATCAACCGGACACTGTAGAGCTCATTCCTCACATCAACCTTGCAACTCTAACATCCCACATCACATCTAGGAGCAGTCGGCACATCCAGCTCAGTTGTTTTAGGGTAAGCCCGCTTCCCATGCCTTGTGTTTCATTTCTATCGCTTTTTGTGTTTTCACTTGTGGGAGTATTATTTGCTTGATTTCTTTGAACACTTGTTTTCGTTTACATGTATACTAGCTTGTCCTAGCTCTGTTTCAGTTTTCGTCGCTATCTCACTGTCGTCACATGCATGAAACTGTTTTGCACGAATGTTTGCGTAATTTGTTTGTTGAATCTTTCATTCATGTTTTAAATGCACTGTCAATCATTTCTACTATCACTTAGTGTCGCCATGCATTTACTATATTAGTTTCTTTCAGTTTCCCGTCTGTGATTCAGGCCAACCTTGGTCTCGACTCTGTCTTCACCAAGGCTGCATTGCACAATTTGGGGAAGGAAGGCTCACCTTCCTCTCCAAATTTGTGCATTCCTGCCCAACATTGGCCTCTAGGACTATTTTGCACATTTCTGGAGGAGAGTGGTTGCTTGGCCGAAGAAATTGCGCAAATCTGTCCCAAGGCCAGTTGTCCTTCCCAGCTGGAATTTCACATTGCGCAATCCCAACAGTCAACAGCTAGACTGGACTGTGCATTGCATAGTTCCAACAGTCAATCAGTCTCCCAGCAGCCTGACTATGCCTTGTGCACTCTTGGCAGTTGGTCTCTCGGCCTCTTGACCGAAATTGTGCAACCTTCATGATCAACCACACAGGTATGTTTCAAATTAGTTCTCAATGTTCATTTTGGCTTTCGACTGACAAATTGCTTGCCATGAGTGTTTCCATGTCCCCGGATATTGTAAGTGCTCATCTGCCTCTCAGTAGTGTAGGTACAATGGTTTCCAAGAGAGCAGGGTTGAAGACACCGTTTAGAGCACACTTGGAGATGCAGTGGATCAAGTGTCTATGAGCTTGCTTACTCACAAAGACATCAAGTTGTTCATAGACAAGGACATCAAGTAGCAGCATCACAGTGAGCAGCATCATGAACAATAGCTAAAGGCAACATACCGAATCCAGCGAACGCAGTGAATGCAGCAAACACAACAAATGGAAGAGGAAGGTTGTTGACAACACAAAGGTGGAAAAAAGTTGCAAGATCAAGCAGATCCACTGATAATGAAAGCAACTTTGGAGACTCAGGCTATGAGGTGACGGCGCGACATGAAGATCACGCGAAGACAGAGAATGGAACAAAGAAGGAGTTGCATGTGTCGAAGCAGCAACTCAAGGAAGAAAATGAAGCTACATAGATAGATGAATGAGTTGCAGAAAGATAAGGAACAATCGTGGGTGCAACATGCACCCACAGATGAAACTGCGCATGTACAAGTTAGAGATCCATCCTAGTATTTGACACGGAGCAAACATGGTGGGAAGTGTTTTTGATCACATGCAAGGGATTCAGCAGCATGCATGTCATTGTGCGCATGCATGCAATCCAACCCATTCAGCACACTCACTAAGGCAAAGACAAGAAGCAAGTCCAACTGAAGCTAAACATGTACTTCAACAAGTTGATGCACATGACCACCAACACACACTTAAAGATCAGCACAGACACTATGCATCAGTGTGTTGTCGGTTCATCCACACCCAAGAAGACCATGTGCATGTTAGCAGATGAGTTGGATGAAGGAGCCAAACCAATGCACTGGTTGCAACAGAGGCAAGATTTCGCTTCAGCAAGATGTCACCATGAGGTGCATGCACACCATCACAGACGACCAAGCTTGGAATCATCTCACCACCTTCACCATCACAAGCATGTTAAAGAGTTGGTCTCATCACAATGGACTGAGTGTCAGTGATGTCTTGCATGGCTTGCTCAAGCCATGTTGTCTCACATGAGTACATGTGCATTGTAATGTTGAGTCATGTCAAGTGTAAGTCAAGTGGCAATAGTTGGATGTAATAGTCATAGAGTAGGTGAAGAGTCATGAGAGTAGTTGAACTATCACAAAGGGGAATGTCAAGGGTCACCCCACCCTTTGCTATAAATAGTCCCTCATAACTCATTGTATGGGCTTTTGGTCAGCCAAGTTTCTATCAAGACTATCTTGAAGAAGGCTTGGACAATATTGTAATGCGCCTTGGAATCTCCAATGCACGGAGCTAGTACATCTCTTTAGAGGAGTAGGCGGATGTGGCTGTAATGTTTCAGTAATGGGGTTAGCAGGTTTACATGGATGTATTGTATGATTGGAACTTACAATTTTATATAATAAGAGCCAACACATTTTCATGCATATGTTGTTATTGTAGTTGGAATACTCCAATTGCCTTAATGATATATGTTGTTTAACTTACATATTTGTGTATGAACTGATTCACATGCAATTATATGAATCTTGTTGCAAATGTGTTGTATATGTTGTTAATGTTGTCACCATTCGTGTCGACTGCTCTGCCAAACACTAGACAGACCTTTCACATGAACCTTTCTGTAACAACCGCTGCACTCGTTCGGACGTGAGTGTTGTATGTGTTATCTTACCTTGTATGTTGTGACTACCGCATCCGAGTGGATTGCTCCGCCATAAGCTATGTATGTCCTTTGTGTTGTGTGTTCTTAGCTGAGTTGGGACTAATCCCTTTCAACCTGGAACTCACCTTCACCCTTTTCTCCCCCCTTTGTGTTAGAAACTCTCATAAATCTTCCTTGACTTGCTGCAGTAGTCACACACTTGCTACTGACAGAGTTATCCTACTTGCCTTTGTGCAACATCGCAGTCAAGGCATTACATTACGACCCACTGCTGGGACTTCTACACCAAACGGTCTGAGATATAATTAGGACTTCTTACCGGGGAGATCCTCTTGACATGTTGGTGGGTCTAGCACCGTCAACAATTTGTAACCCCAATATCATTTAAGTTCTTCACTTCATACTCCTATAAAGTTTCTTCTACCACTATTACAAACAATTTTTCCAAACTCCTTCTCTTTGATGGAATTGTTTCACTCTGTAGGACTTCATCATATCTTGTCTCTCTTATGCTCAAGATTTTTATCCCTCTTTCTCAAGCCATCTACTTAGTGGATTTTCTCAATCTTCTACCTCTACATGCTCTGATTGCTTTCTTCCTAAGAGTGTTATTGTGCTATGATTGTTGGCTTCAATATATTCACTACATAAGACTTTTATCCTTATTTAAATTTCTCTTATTACAAATTTCAATGTTCATTAGTTTCTAAAGAGTATGATTCTTATTACAAATCCCACATTCATACATTTTTGGAATGAACCATGTCTGGTCTCTTTTCTTTTAAGATTACACTTTCTCTGAATTTGTCCTCCAAGATTGGTCCTTTCAATCCTTCATTCTAGCTACCAATATCCTATCATCACAACCACTTGCTTTATCTCTCAATCCCAAGAGCATTATTGTGCTCTAATACCACTTGATGCAGGAAAACATGATTAATTTTCACTTACTCTTTCCATCACAACTATGTCCATGATAGTCATGGCCCAAGATTGCTCCTCTCCAGATGAATTAAAACTATGGGTCAGGGTTCTATCTACCCATGAAAATTTTGTTGTGTTATCCTCATAGTTTCACATAATGTCTGACAAATGTCGAGACCCTTCTCCCCTACACTTAACTCACATCTATGAGATTTTCCTTTGTACCCTTGTCTTACAAGCCATTTTTTCATATTTGCTCAATAGGCTTCAAAACGGGATCAATCAACATCTTGGAACACTTTGTCATAATGCCTTCACATAGCCATAAACATCACTTCTCCAAAAAGTCTAAATTTCTAGGACAATTAGCTCAACAACATTATTTTTAGCCCCAATGCACCTTGCCAATCATTCAACGCATGATGCATACCTGAGAACCAGCGTTGGTCAACACTTGTTGCTCCCTTCTGTAGGTGCGTTGATTCTAGAAATTCAGGAAAAATAAAAAACATTTCTGAAGCTTCCTCTTCCAGAAGCTTCCAAGGTAGTTTTAACTATTTACCATAGATATAGAGCTCAAATTCCTATTTGATCCTATCTTGGAGACCTTATCTCTTATCCCTTGAACACATCCTCTCCTCTTAATTGTATCTCAACCCTAGATTGGTAGTTGGATAAGAATTCCTAAACTACCACACTCCTATAAATTCACTGCCTCCCATAAGGTCTGGATTGGACTTTTGAGTTTTATAGTGCCCTCATGTTGCTGCTTTGACCCTAAAGAGGTCACCATATTCGTGCATTAGTTGAGGTGTGTTTTGTGACAAGGAAGGACAAGTCAAATTGGGGAGACATCTACAAAATCAACTTATATTTATGGTTGTAAACTCTCTCCTATATTTGTCAATACAAAAAGTATCTTGTTTTCCTATATTTGTTGTGTTATGTTTGCACTCATGTATTTCAATGTCATGCTGATTCATTAAATAGATATTTTAGATTATGCTACGTGGATTGTGGTTTCTTTGCTTGTTTTATCCATGTGTGCAGGTTCTAATTATAGCACTTGGATCAAGAGTTGGAGCTTACAAGCAAGGATGAAAGAAAGGCTTTCTTCAATTATAGGTAGGCCTCTTTCCCATTCTCTAATTTCTCTAAGGGAGACTTGAATATTTTTTTATTCTGTTGTTCTAAATCAAGCCACTAGATCTAGGGAATTCACCCTTTTTCCGCAATTGTGACTCCACTGGGGAACGATTCTTCCCTTAGTGGTTTCCTTGATCTTAGCATCCTTTTCACCTCTTAAATTGACCTTAATTAAATCACTCAAACATTGGTTGACCTTATGAAAACATATTTTTGAGCTTGGTTGGGTTCCTTGGGTCATGTTTTGACCAAAAATGCCTCATTGCACTCCCTATTCTGAGACATAGCGCTTCAACTGTTGGGTGTGCGTTATATTCTTTCCACGATTACTCCATGCTTGTGAGTGTGGTAGCCCCCCTTGTACGTTGCGTCTAGCGCAATAGGGGGGTCACAGGGGGTAAGCAGGGGAGCGGTAGTCCCCCTACATAGGCTCCAGGGCAATGCCCCAGGAAATTGTTTTTGGACCCTATATTAGGTGGGCGGACCTACCTATGGTTTTGTGCATGGATTTCACACATGGTTTTGGGCATGATGGTTTTCTGTCCATGGTATTTTGTAGATCCGATAAGGGAACTATGATTATGTTCTAATCCAGGGTTAATAGATGCTTTAGAATGTATATATATGTATTGTAACATTGAAAGGAATATAATGAAAAATACATCGGGTAGTCCTGGTTTTAGGATCTAGGGGAAAATCTCTGTGTATATCTATTTTATGTTTTATGCTCTCGCCATTGTTTATTTTCTGATTTTAAGAATTCGTTTGCAGGTAATTTCTGTATGGGGTTAAAACCTACATCAACACACATGTTCCTTCTTTGTACTTGTGCTACAATGCACTAGTGTCTTTTTTGCACCTGCGTTGATCTTGTAGGATGATTTTTTTTTCATTCCTTAGCCTTGCTCCTCATTCTGATTGAGTTCAAAAAGTTTTCTTTGTGTATTTGAGTTTTCCTTTACCTCTAAAAATCCATCGTAATGTTTTTTTTTGTTTTATTAGCCTTTGGTAAATATTTCTTTGGTTTTTTATTTTTCTTATCAATTAGGTGTTTTTCCAATTTTTTGCTTGATCATTGATTGGATTGAAGAAATTGATATTACAATCGTATTTTGTGTGATTTATTTTATCAGTGATATTGCCGCCTCTTAGTTTCATTGCATTTGCAAACTAAGAGGAAAGAAAATAAAAATCTCACCATTATGCATATTATGCATTGAATTTAGGGTTTTAAATGAAATTTGGAAATTGGAGAAGTTGCATTTGAATTTTTTTGATTAGGAACTGTTGTTTGTTGCATTATTTGTTTGTTGCATCATTGTTTGAATCTCTTCCTTCTCATAGATAGTTTTTCATCGAAAAGTAAAGAGTTCATATTATCATGTTAGATTGCATTGTAGGGAATTCAGGTGAACTCGTGGTGAGCCTTGAAACTGAAATCTAATTCAAGATCAACTCTAAAATTTATTGAATCAATCTTAAGGAGAATTTGGAACATTAACACAAACATTTAGAGGTCTAGGCTAGAGACGTGTCCTGGCGTAGGAGCTGTCATTTTTTTGTCAGTCTTACAATTTGAGGGCGATATCCTGTTCCACGTACGTAAGTGTATCAGATTGTTCTCCATGTACCTTAAGGTATATCGGATGGTGCTCCACGCATGATAAGTATATGGGAACACTCTAATTAAACAATTACACATTAGACAACAATAATATGGCGTGCACTTCTACATACCTCCAGGTATATTTTGGAAGTCCCCACTAGGTTTATATCCCACCTTAGGTAACTGAGGCAGTCACCTTGTACACTTTGATACACCGAACATAACATTCAGGGAGATTGCCTGCCTGTATGTAAATCCTTGGTTTTCCAAGGTGGTATATTTTAGTTCACAGTTGCTTGGTAAGACATTTTTCCTAGTTACCCCTTTTCGATTTATTTTTTGTTGTTAATTTCTAAAATTTACTAAACCGTCATGAAAGAATAACCCCAACAACCTTGGTTTTTGTGTAATATGAAAACATTTCCTCCTTTACCTACTGAGGAAACACATGCATGTCGTCAAAAGAACAAAAGGTGCAAATTGTTAGAAAATTATATATTACGGAGCAATGGAACACATAAAATATTGCAGAAATATAAACACAGAAAGCGCACAAAACAAGAGAGACACAGATATACGTGGTTCACCCAGTTTGGGCTATGTCCACCCCGAACATCCAGTCCTTCCTTTCTATTATCCAGCAAAATGAAGAGACACAACCTACAGCAAATCGCTGTAATATCCTCTGTTTTCTCTCACAGTCTCACCTCTCTGTTTCTCACTCACAGAATACACATCTATATCACAGCCTCAAATACAATACCCTCATACAAAGAGAGGGGTTGCCTTCTAGGGCAAAAAAAACCCTAAACTAAACATAAGTTCTACCGTCAGATCATCTGCCTAATGAACGGCCCAGATTGACTAAAAATTACTATACTTTTACAAGACAATTTTACATTTGTTTTTAGCTTTGAGGGCGCTGCCCCCGAGCCCCCACCGGGGAACCGCTGGCCCCCGGACCCCCCAGCCGGGGGGATCGGCCCCCCCGGAACCCCGCGGGGGGGACAAGTCCCCCCCGCACCCCCCCGGGTGGAGGGGTGTACAAGACTTCCTAGGGTATACATCCGGCTAAAACAAAGACCTTTGAACAATCATGCTCCACACACAACACAAATTACCGAAACTAGTGCTTCAGAAGCATCCCATTCTGGTACTACATCTGAAGTGAATCAACCATAATCTTCTCTTCTTATAAGAATTGAGCCCAAGATCACATCTTTAATTTTTGGTGAGTCTGACGCCGTTGAAACTGAAAATCTTGATACTTTACTACTTGAGGTCATTGAACCTAAATTCTTGGATTCAGATACATTAAATCCTAAGGTTATACAACCTGAGGAGCCTCACTTAACTCAACCTAGTACCTCAAGGCCTTATCTTTCTCTTCCTATGCCTTTGACCCAACCAAAATAGCTAGTATATCTTGGTCCCGATTGGCAAGAACTTCCACCTAGTCTTTTGAGTATTGAGAAGATTCCTCAAGAAGATTCTCAACCCTCCTCTCTTATCCATTTAAGAGGGACTCATATTTATCAAGCCCATCCTTTTCCTACTCCTCATACTCCAATACAATCTCCTTCACCCAGTACCCCTTGTTTCAACACACCTTTGAGTTTCCCTCAATCGATTTCTTTGGGAAGTTTAACCATGACTGAGTCGATGATGGTTTCTCAACCTATATCTTCTATAATGAGTGAGTCAACTGAAGTTACAACTACCTCCATGTTTGTGACTTCGCCAGAAACACATTTGTATGGTGGTCCATCTATGCCACCTAATTATCAGTCCTTATCTAGAACATTTTTTGGTGCCACGACCAATCCATGGACTTCTACTTCTCCATCCTCATTTGGAATATCATATGGAACTCTTGTAATGAGTGCCTCACAACCTGTTGCATCCATTGCACCCCAACCATCTTTGGAGCAACAATATGGTCCAAATGTTAGTGGAATGGGACATTTACAACAACCTCCTCCACCTTATACCGGGTACCCTCCTCCTAGGGGGAAGTTACCTCCATATACTCCCTATCCCCCACCAGGGGGGCAATCTATTGATGGAATGTACCCATTTCTAAATCAAATGCAACAAGTTGGTGCTCATACCTATTCGAGTCAACATCCTATTAGCGTTCCCTTTCCAGGAATGGTTGACGATCCCTGACACACTACATTTCCCGTACAGCCTGGTTTTACCTTAACTCAATTACTAACTTCTCAACCTATTCTAGCTACATCTTAGGTTCCTACTTGCCAACCTATACCTCAATCTGCCCAAGTTGTATCTCAAGTAAGTCAACCTACCCAGGTTGCATCTCAAATGCAACTTGTTCCACTAGTATCTGGGATGTCTCAAATCCTAGCTACCCAACATCTTCAAGATGCCTTACAAACCCCATTGCTTGATCACCCCACACATCAAGTGTAAGTACAAAAAGCTGTATATGACATGGATCAGGCACAAACTAGTCAACATCATGTAGGGACATTGCAAAATCCCTATGGGAAACCATACCAAGGTATCCCACAAGTGCATGTTGGTCAAAATCCTATGCAATAGATTCCTTATCAAGGTCAACAACTTCAAACACAGCCATTCCAATCTTATCAAGGTTATACTTATCCTGGACAACCTGGTTATACATATCCTGGTTATCAGAATCCTCCATACCCAGGAATGCAAATACCCATGGCTCAACCTATTCCATCATACCTAGGGTATCCTCCACCACAGGTTAACCTTCCTCCTCAAGTTCAACCTTCATAGGAATAATTCAATAGGTAGTTTCCATTTGTTTCAACTCTTGAGATTCCATATTTACCCGACTTAAAAATTATCCCATTTGTCTCTCTCCCTAGTGGTTGGAAATTTCTACAAAGTTACTGAGTGACATTCCCAAATTGAATGGAAATCCCATAGAAGACTCATCTACTAATGTTATGACATATCATTTATAGTGTTCATCAAATTCTCTAAATTATGATTCTATCCGTTTATAGATTTTCCAACAAATTTATTCCCTTATCAAATACATTTCTAACTCTCTTTCAGTTTCCTATTCATTACAAAACCAGAACCAAACTTTTGACCTCTCTCAAACAATTTGGTTCCACCCATATATCATATCATATTCATGAGTGGAGACATCAATGTTTTTTAGTTAAAAATTACATTCCCGATAATTTATTGGTTGAATGGTTCATTAAATCGTTTTTATCACTAGTAGCTAAAGATGTTGCCAAAGGTGGGGTCATTACTGAAGAGAAAGTAATTACTCGTGCCCAATATCTTGATCTTTTTTATACACAATCTGCCATTCTCTATGATAAAATACCCAATGCTCTGAGATCACAACACACTGTTCCACCACCTCCTACTAAAGCACTGATGGCACGATTGGTTATGCTAGCGAACAAACAGTGGGTAAACTATTTGGTTCATCTCTTTTTATGGCTACTCAAAACCCCTTCTCTGCTACTACAATGACTACTTCCAAGATTAATGTTGTACATTCTATGAAAGGAAAATCGCAGCAACCTGGAAGTAATAAGAAAGGAAAAGGAAAGAAGAATAAAGATAATTCTTCGTAGGATAAAAAAAAATAACTAAACTCTTGAAGATAAATGAAAACCTCATTATCCTTTCTTAATTTGTAATGAGTAACATTTTACCTGGGATTGTCCACATCGGGCAGAAGTTAATAAAATCTACAAGTCATCATCTTTCGTGCCTATTGTGTTAATAGATCCATTTCCTAATTAGGAGATGAACATGGTTGAATGGGATTCAAATTCCTCTTGCTTCGTTATGATGCTATCTTCCACCAAACCAAAAAATGAAATCATGGTGGCTACGAGAAATAAGGACTATGGTAATTTGAATCCCTCAGCTAGTAAGGCTACTAATCAACCTGCCAATTCTACCTCATCTACTTCAGATCCTTCTCCAAATGTGGTTTTGATTGAATTGAATATTAAACCTCCCAAGGGAATTATTCAAAAATCTATATTCAATTCGCATGTGAGAGATGCAAGGAATTATAATATAGTAGAATACCTATCTCAAGCCCCTTCTATTATGTCAACTCTCGAGGTTTTACAAAATTTTCCCGTCTAGAAGAGATATTTAATTTTCACAATTGGATGAACAGATCCTTTGGATTCAAATATTGTGGTATTTAATCACGAGAATCATACACCTAAAATTTCACCACAACTGGCGTTTATGATCCAAGTTGTTGTTTGAAGTAAGACTATCCATCGAACAATTGTGGACGAAGGTGCTTCAACTTGTATCATGTCACTTTCTTGTTGGAAGGATATTGGTTCTCCTTCACTTAATCAGTGACCGACTACTCTCAAAGCCTTTGATGGAAGAGGATTCAAGCCTTACAAAAATTTGAATATGTTGCAAGTCGAATTAGCTGCAACAATGGTTTCAGTGGAAATTGAAGTTATAGAAAAACCTTTGGATTATAACCTTTTACTAGGATGCACTTGGATTTATGCCATGGTAGTTGTCGTTTCGACCTACTTTAGGATGATTTCTTTCCCTCATAAGGGGAAAATCATGGCTATTGACCAACTTACCTTTTTTTCCAATAATTCTCAGACTACTGGAAGCATCCCTCTTGTGGGTGAATCCCCACTACCTTACCAACATGTCAGAGTAGGACTACTTAAATATTCTTCTTTGATGGGAACTTTTTCCCTTCCTCCTCCTAACATTCCAAACCCAATTTCATTTATCAATATGATTTATTCTAGTACTATTCCAACCGATCCTTGGATAGTGCCATATGCCTCTAATGTTGATACATTTGGTGACTACATGCCACTTAGCCCTGTTGAGCTCGAATATGAAGTTATTTGTTCGTCATGTTCAATACATTCTGCTTCTTCCTCCTCGATAGATTGGGTCGGTCATTCTTGGGATTATGGTTCATCTTCTAATCCTTTCTCTAGTACATTATCTACTGATGAAAGCATCATGGAAATCATGATGTCAAATGATGCACCATGGGATGATAATCATCATTGTTCCTCCTTACCTAAAACCTTTGAGGATAATCTTGGAGATATTTATTCACCCAATATCGTTGAGATATCTATGAATTCCCTATCTATCCATGACGTCGATTCAGAGAAGAAATTATCAAATATTGAAGAGATTGTTCCTCTTGATATTTCGATTAAACCTGGAATTGTTGAGAATGTACATATTGGTGCATCTTGTTCTCCCGATGAGGTCAAGATATATAAAGCCCTTTTCTAGGAATTTTGAGATTTTTCGCTTGGTCATATGAAGAAGTCAGGTATTGATCCCAATATTGTTGTACATGAAATCAAAATGTATATGGATGCTAAGACAGTTCAACAAGCTTGTATCTAGTTCATCCTAAGAAAGTTACTTCTATTAAAGAAGAGGTTGAAATTTTTTTGCGAGCTGGTTTCATTTACCCAGTTCCTCTTACTGATTGGGTCTCGAACATTGTTCCTATCATGAAAAAACAAGGTATGATTCATGTTTGTGTCGATTATCAAGACATTAACCATGCTTGTCCTAAGGACAATTATCTGACTCCATTTATCGACTAGATTGTTGATGATTATGTCAGAAACGAAGTTTTTTCGTTTATGGATGGTTTTTCCGACTACAACCAAATCAACATACTCCCATCGGACCAACATAAAACTACATTTATTTTTCCATGGGGCACATTCGCCTATCGTAATCTCCCTTTTGGTTTGAAAAATGTTGGAGCAACTTTCCAGAGGGATATGAATTATGCCTTCCATGACATTAAGCACATTGTACAACCCTATTTGGATGACTTACCTGCCCATTCAAAACATTGTGAGGATCATCTGATGCATCTTAGGGCCATTTTCTTATGTTGTCAACATTATAACATCAGGTTAAATCCACACAAATGCATGTTTTTTGTTCAATCTGATCGACTTCTCAGCTTCATTGTATTGAAGCAAGGAATTCATATTGATCCACTTAAAGTACAAGCAATCCTTGATCTTCCTTCTCCTTCCTCTCTTGTTCAATTACAATTCCTCCAAGGGAAGGCTAATTTTATACAGATATTTGTTCCCAAATATGCTGAAATGACCAAAGGATTTACTCAATTGTTGAAGAAAGGGATTCCCTTCCATTAGGATGATACTGCCCAAAATGATTTTGATTCTTTGAAAGATGCTCTGGTTCAAGCATCATTGTTGTATCCCCTTGATTATCAACGAAATTATTTCATGTGTCTTGTTGCTATCGTTATTACCATTGTTATGGTATTGGTCCAAGAATATTATGTTGGGAATGAACATCCCATTTATTATTGCAACCCCATGACATATATTATATCATGACAATTGTTGGGGATAAATTAATCTAAATGGATTGTTATTATGTAGAAGTTTGATTTGGAGTTCATCAAATCCAAATCTAAGAAGCCCCTTGTCTTCATCAAGTTGAACTGTGACCTTCCCTTGTCTGAAACTGCATCTACATCTAACGATTCTACTCTTGACGAGTCGTTGATTTTGATAGATTCATATGATCCTTGGTATGGGGATATTATCATTTATCTCCACAGCCACACTTTCTGACCTAATACCTCTCGCTCAAACCAATGACGTATTCGATACCAAGCTAAAAAGTACAATATAATTGGTGACACCCTTTATCGTCGTGGTATTGATACCATCTTTAGAGAATATCTCCCTCACGAAGAGGTTGAGAAAGCTCTAAATGAATGCCATGCTAGGGCATGTGGTGGAAATATGTATGGTTATGCCATCGCTCAGAATATTTTGTGTACTGGTTACTTTCGGCCCACTATGTTTCGAGATTGCATCATTGCGGTCCAAAAGTGTCATGCTTTCCAAATCTATGATCATAAAACTCGTGATCTACCTGCTCCTATACATCCTATTATCATCGTTGGACCTTTTACGAAATGGGGCATTGACTTTATGACATGTAACCCTCAATTGGTCGGGGGGCATGGCTACATCATTGTGGCAATAGATTATTTTACCGAATGGTCCAAAGAGATAACTACATATAATAACCCCGATGGAAAAACTGTCCTTTTCCTTTTTAATCGTGTCATTTCTAGGTTTGGTGTACCATGAGCCATTGTTACAAACCATGGGAAACATTTTCAGAATCACATGATGTTTAAGCTTACTTCCAAGTTTGACCTTCAACATGACAAGTCAACTCCCTATTACCCATAGGCAAATGGGCAAGTATAAGCTATTAACAAAATTTTTGAAACAATCCTACAATGCATGATAAGGATCCAAAAATTGGATTGGCACCTCATCCTTTATGCAACTTTGTGGGAATATCAAACCTCTGTCTGTACTACCATTGGATTCACACCTTTTCAAATGGTGTATGGCCTTCCCATTGAATGTGAGATTCTATCTCTGAAGCTTGTTGTTGAACTTCTCCCTCCAACTTCAATAGAAGAAGAGAATCTCTTGAATCTAACACATTTATATTAAACCCGATGTGATGTCGAAATGGCCAATGAGGCCCACAAGAAACACATCAAAGCACAATGTGACAAGAATGTTAAACCTCATACTTTCTTGGAAGATGATCTAGTCCTTTTGTGTTATCAAGAAGCCAATAATTTAGGGTCGGGGAAGTTTGAACCAATGTGATTAGGATCGTACACAGTTAAATGTGTTCTTGCAAAAGGGGCTTATGATCTTATTGATTTTGATGGAATCCCCTTAGCGCAATCTAGAAATGGGTTGTATCACAAAAACTATTATGCTTAGATCATATTTATGTAGTCAGTATGTACATACTGTATAGGTGTGTTAGTGTGTTTGCAGTGTGTTTCCTTTGAATTTTCCTACTATCTTTGTTAATATTGGATTACATTTGATTTGCAGATATTGGTGTCCCTTGAACCATATGTTGGTTATATAGATGGCACTAGCCATAGTACTCTTAATCTTTCCTTCGCAGTGTGGGTTATTTATGCTTCGAATGGCGAGTTAGTGAGCCTAAAAGGGATTTGTATCGGTCGCTCTACCAATAACATCACTGAGTATAGGGCAGTGATCGAACTTTTGACTGATGATGTTTCACATGGCATTCACCATTTGATTGTCAAAGTTGATTCACAACTCATAGTACTACATTTGAATAACGTCTACTCAATCTGAAGTCCAACTATGCTTCACATGTTTTTAAGGGTTCACCTTCTAGAAAGACATTTTGATTACATTCAATATCAACACATTCCTAGAAGTATAAATACATTAACTAATGCATTGGAAAATTATGTTTTAGACAAATATTTGCAACATATCTAAACATTTCAATGCACATCACATATTGAACAAGAATAGAGTAAATAGGAAACATCGATATATATATATATATATTTGGTTTTACAAAAAAAGTGTCTGAGACACATATGGCCACATGACCTATATTGTAAAAATACATGTAATCAAAATCTGGCTCTATGGCCTCCTTGTCGACTAGTCCCAGTGGTGATCACAGTAACAAATAGCCACATGGGAAAATTTGCACAAAAAATGACTAATGTGGTCTCATATTCCAATGGCGTAACACTGCAACCTCATAGAGATATTATTGACCCTGGTCTCTAATATGCTATGGGTCAATCCCTCAATGTGACGCTCGAACTCTGCAAGAGTCTCAGCTATGTTGAGATCTTGCATCTCCTCCTCTGATCTTGCAGCTACCTATGCCTTAATATGTGCAAGTAGTGGCTCTCCATGTCACTAAAGATAGGATGGGCCCACTGGTTGAACAAGTCCAACATTTGCATGTGAAATCAATAGTTAGTCTTGGATACATGAAAAAATAACAAAAAAATGTAAAACCCAAAATAAAATAAAAACATTCAAAATGATTTTGTTTTACCTATGTCACCCCATTTCCCACCTTCAGGTAGCACGAGCTCTGGGTCTCCTCGAAAATCCACTCTGGCATATGGGTAGTCATTGTTCATGATGAACTACATCTACAACCATCAAAAGAAAATAAGAGTGAAACTCATGGAAGATGGATTGGCATGTCGAAACATGAGATCTACCCATTGTCTTATCTGTGGAACCCTAGGATCCGAAAGCTCGAGCACAATATGTTGAGGATGAATTATTGGTATCCTCTCTAAGGAAAATTATATCAAGATGGAACCGTATCCAAAATTACTCGATAACCCATCCTTTTATTTCTTGAGCTTCTTCTACAAGTTTGCTAACACCCCCTCACTCTAATTGAACATGGCTATTTCTATTCATTCTAATGCATATTTCATTTGGATCATATTAGCCAAGTGTAGGTAGAATTGTCATCCAATCTAGCTATGATAAATAGGATTGTCTTGAGAGGCATTCAAATCACATCCTTAATCTTGACTTTCCCATGTTTTTTTGGCTAGGAATGAGGCCTATAATGTGTAGCAACATAATATTTGACCCTATCACTGCCTCTTCTCGAGCTAGATAATGAGATAGGAGCTTGCCTCCTCGACAAACCTATCAAAAAATAAATATCCTCCACCTCTATACTAGGTATGTGCACCAAGCCTGAAACATTATGCCTAAATATCCCATGCCCTGACTAGATATTCCAATAATTCCAGCTGGGCTCTCATGCTAGGAAGCCAAAATAACTTGAGAAGTCCACAATTTCTTAAATCCTGCATTGTTGTTGGATCATTGGCAACATCCATGTCATGGGACTCATGTTCTCTTTCTCACCAAATCAAAGCCATTTTTTCTCTAGTAGATATCTGCAACACAATGAGAAAAACATTTAGAGCAAATCCCATGAAAAAAATTGTGAGAAATTTAAGTGGAAATTATAAAACCCATTTTTGAAATGTGCCCAATGCACCCTAGCTTAAGAGGGCAAATAACTGCATCACACGCTCCCTTCTTTGGGAGGTGCGTTGAAGCACTCTTCCCAATGTTAATTGATTTGGCCCAGTGCACCTTTCGACACAAAGAGGGTGTGTCGGGGATATGGCTCAAAATTAAATCTTAAATGCACTTAAAACTCCAAAAAAAATTGCATGAAACAAAAAATGGAAACCATGAAAAGAAAGAGAAAGGTAATATCTCCTACCTAGAACTGACGACACTCGAAATGGTCCACCAGATTGGCCGCAATCAACTATTGAAGTTTGGGGAAAAAAATCACTCAGTGCTCACTCAATAAAGAGGTAAATTTAAAATGGTAAAAATGAATTTATTTTTCGCCTATTTATGGTTATTTTTATTATTTTATTATATTTTATTATTTTGACCTAAAATTTACCAAATTTTACCATAATTTCATATATTTTTAATCTTTTATGGTGTTCTGAGAAGGATTAAAGCTGTCTGAAGGATTTAATATCATTTTTAGTGGAAAGCATGTCATTTTGACAAAGGAGAATACTTTTATTTCTTTTTTGGGCTCTGCAGAGGCACGAAAAAGGAACCCCCTAGAGTCTTCTTTTAGTTCTTTTCAGACTCCCTAAACATGAAAATATTCTCGAGCACTTTTCTTTTCGAACTCGTTAAAGTAAATGAAAATACGTCTACCCAGTACAAGTTTAACCCTTTTTCAGACTGGGAGAAACTATTTATGAAAAAGGAATACATTAGTCGAACATGGCTAAGAGGTTCTCCTGATTATCGTTTTCTGCCTTTTCAGACTCAAGAGACAATTTAACAAAAAGGAACCTTTAGAGTTTTGTTTTTTTCCTCTTTTTCAAACTCTCCAAACATGAAAAATAAGTGAAGTTACGCCTTCATCGGAATCATAAAAACATCAAACAACATTGGAATCATTGAATGTGACATGACTGAGCCACTCCTTATCAGGGTTCATTAAAAATACTCAAAGGGATTCATCCGAAGGATGAACTTATAGATGAAGCATATGTTATCCTCCTCAAGCTTGTCAAAAATAAAGAGGTATTGACTAGAACTGGTTGGGGAAATTTGGAAGATAGGATACTTGACCTATTAATGGGAGCAAGTCTCTCTTGAACATGACACTCTTCCACTTCATCTCCATGGCCTTTGGGTTGGGAAATTTTCTTGTCTTTTTGGTTCATCATATCATGTTAAAATCCTTTGCATTTGGTTTTGGGTCAATGTTGCCAACTCCATTAAGTGTCGCCAATATGTTCAAGAAAATTCCTTTAGTTACTATCTGCTACAATACTCTGAAGCATTCATTCACGTCTGTTATTGTTGAACCCGTTTCACATCATTATTCCATCTCAAATCTTGATACCCATTTCATGTCATTGATGAGGAATACATCAAGGCCCTCTTATGACTTGTTTCTTCCTGTCGACATCAACTCATTATCCAGGAGGTTGGCTTAGAAACTCCCTTTTGTACCTTGGAGCTTTCATACATCAATGGCAAGTTTCCTCATTTTTGGCAACAGGTCTTTAGCATTGGCCTTTGACCAAAAGATTCTGTGTGGTGTTTGACTTCAACTCATCTATTAACACCACATGTATTTTACTATAGTACATTGAGATCCATTAACATCATCAGTGGTTTCTCGCATTTGATAACGACTTACATCATTGGTCGATAATCAAATGGTGTCTACCATGTTCGACTTCAACTCATCTATTCACATGGTTAGACTCATACATCAAGAAACCAAGTGAATGAGATAGAAGACCCTAGATCTAGTTTCATCCATATGGGTTGTGTTTCAAGATTCATACAAAATCATAAAGTATGATGGTTATGATCATACAAAATATTATCCAAGCATGGGTCCACACTTTGTCATCGGTGGATGAGACTTTCTGATCATTGTACATACAATATGGCTTGTACGCTAAGTATGGGTATGCCTCCCTCAAAAATGATATCTTGATGAAAAATGTATTATAACAGATGATGATATTGACCAATTGTTCTTGATCCAAACTTGTCAAAAGGTAAAGCACTTCAGTCCCTAGACACTGCTTCTAAATTTGTACTTTAGGGGGCAATCTATTACAATACATTTTGTCACATTTTCTCAATAGGTCTGTAAATTAGATCAAACAACATTATGGAACACTTTGTTATAACCCCTTCACAAAGCCCTAAACATCACTTCTCCAAAAAGTCTGAGTTTTTTAGGACAATTAGCTAAAAAAACATTGTTTTTATTCCTAGAGCACCTTGCATATTTAGCCACCTACGTTCAACACATGTTGCATACCTAATAGCCAACACTATTCATAACTTGTTGCTCCCTTCTATAGGTGCGCTGATTCTAGAAATTTGGGAAAAATAAAAAATATTTCCAAAGCTTCCTCTTCTAGAAGCTTCTAAGGTAGTTTTAACTATTTACCATGGATATAGAGCTTGAATTCCTATATGATCCTATCTTGGAGACCTTATCTCTTATCCCTTGAGCTCATCCTCCCCTCTTAAGTGGATCTCAAGCCTAGATTGGTAATTGGATAAGAATTCCTAAACTACCACACTCCTATAAACTTACTACCTTCAATAAGGTGTAGTATATCTAGGGGGGGTAGTATGGCGTACAAAGGGAGGTACCCAAGGGAATAATGTAATAATGGGATGGTCCATAGTAATAAATAAAGTGGTTAACCCGTATCATGTAAGGGACCACAAGTAGTTAGAAATAATGTAATAAGCCCATGGTATTAGATAGATGGTATTGAGGGAACCATGGTAATGACCCATGGTATTGTATGTATGAGGCCTATATAGAGGCTAGAGACTCCCCATTGAGAGAGGTCAAGGATTATTGTATGAACAAGCATATGGCTTGTGGAGTGTTCTCCTTCCTTAAGGAGTGAATGTATGGTGTTGCCCTACCTTAAGGGTTTGATTAATAAAGTGAAGCATTTCTATATTCAGATCTTGTTATTTCTTGGGTTTATTTCTATTATCATATATTTTCAGGTCAAATCTATAACAAGAGGTTAACCACTTTATTTATTACTATGTCCCATCCCATTATTACATTATTCCCTTGGGTACCTCCCTCTATACCCCATACTATCCCCCCTAGGTATACTACATAAGGTATGTGTTGGATTTTTGAGATTGATAGTGCCCTCATGCTACTACTTTGAGCCTAAAGGAGTCACTATATTCATGCATTAGTTGAGGTGTGATTTGTGACAAGGAAGGAAAACTAAACTTGGGGAGACATCTACAAAATCAACTTCTATTTATGGTTGTAAACTCTCTCCTATATTTGTTAATACGAAAAGTACCTTGTTTTCCTATATTGGCTGTGTTAACATTTCACTCATGTATTTCAATGCCATGTTGATTAATTAAATAGAGATTTTAGATTATTCTACATGGATTGTGGTTTCTTTGCTTGTTTTAGTCATGTGTCCAGGTTCTAATTATAGCACTTGGAGCTAGAGTTAGAGCTTACAAGCAAGAAGGAAAGGAAGATTTGCTTTAGATTCCAGATAGGCCTCTTTCCCATTCTCTAATTTCTCTAAGGGAGGCTTGAATATTTTTATCTTATGTTGTTCCAGATCAGACCACTAGATCTAGGGAATTCACCTTTGTCTACAATCATGAAAATTTTATATAACACCTTGGCTCCAACTCCGTCCACAAATTATGTTCTCGATCATAGTCTTAGTGCTACAATGCACTCAACCCTAATGAAGATTGATTGGTATTATTATTTTTCCCCACAATGCCCTCGATCTTTCCTTAACTCTCACAGGATTCGTAGAGACACTTCGCTACTACCACAACTGTATTTTTTGATGCTCGACAATAGGGTCTCGACCCTTGGCCTCATCATTGGACCTTTGATCTATAACGACAAAGTATTTCAGATGCCCCATAGAGACATCTTCTTGACGTTAGGTTGGGATTTGTGCTCCCATTGGTATCAATGCTTCACCCTTCTACCATGATATGCCTATGGACCCACTTGATCTCACGCCACCACTTCTACTCCACGCTTCTAGCCCTGATCCTAACCTTGTGTGACCCAATGCTTGTCGGGTGTCAGTCATGCTCCTCCAAGTAATTATCATAGAGGAATTGTTTCACTAGTCTCCTTGGTCCCAATAATGAGATGAAACTTAATGAGGAAGTGTTTTTCTACTAGTACGTCTTATAGTATCAATCCTTGAAGATAGTTTTTAGCTAGGAAATTGTGCCAAGAAACATCAAACCTAATTTTGGCCCAATCTGGCCCTTGAACTAGAGGGGGCTCCCTCAAATATTACAAGGCTTATTTATTGTTTAGTGTCACTGAACAATAGCTTTTTAAGTACAATGGAAAGATTTAGGGAAACAATATCAAGGCATCAATCTTAGGGGATTGTTGAAAGGTGGTTGCTAATGGTTTTGAAATCCTTGCTTTAGTAAATAAAGCCCTACCTCTTAGAGGCCTAATCAAAGTGCTAGCATCCAACCATGAAAAAATAACAATAGCTTGAAAAGTGTGGGTAGAAGAATTGAGAAATTATCAAGTAACATCTAATATTAAAAAATAACATATAAATGATCTGTTAGGACTAGAAATAAAAAATAAGACCCTTCAATAGCTCAAAAGTAAAACATATCTCATTATATGGAATTAGGGTGACAATCTATAAGTGAAAATAGATAATACTGACAATCTTCCTATATTACAATCTCAATGTTTAACATAACATCATTGGGGGAAATGAGGGAAGCTAATTCTCATCTTTGCCTCTCCTATGTTCCACGCAATCTCAAAATATGCCTACATGAAAAGGTATTGACAACATAATAAATCACTCACATAATAAACAAATTATGTCATATGTTAAAGCTAGAACCCTTTTAATTAAAATTTTAAATTAGCAAGATTTTACAAAATACAAGTTTGTCTCTGCCCAAAAGTCAAACTTTATCATATTGAAAATGCTAATATTTATAGAAAAATAAATCTACCATATCTTCCATGCCTTTAGGAATCAAATCTTATCAATAAAATACGAATAAAAAAAAACTTTGATTTACTGCACAAAATTAGGGATTGAAAGGAGTCGATTTCCTTCAAATATGGAATATTTAACAATTGTTAAGTACTCTACCACCTGTATTCTTGAATTATCAAATAATGCATGAAGACATAAAAATATGGAAATTGTCTTTTGTTTACATTAACAAGGTAAGTTATGCTATCTAACTCACTAGATATCACGCAACACCTCTTTCTCTTTGACTTCAATCCAAATTTTGTATTTTCTTGATCTCTAAGGATTTGTTGTGGTTTCTTCAATTTCTCATGTAGCTCATTAGGGAAGAAACACATTAAAGGATAAAATATTTTCCTTAAAACCTTTATCTTCTTCTTGGTTTCCATCTATAAATAAATAAGTCAAAACAATACTTGCATCCTTTCTAGGCATAAGAAATCGCTTCTTACAAACTATACTATCTCTAGATGTCAAATATAGGGCTAGTTCACATTACATCATGATATAAAAAATATAGCTTAGAGGCAATGACATAATTGATTGCTTGAATCCTGAGATTTCTTATTCTTGGAAGTCTCTCACACTAGCATAGGTTCACCATGAAAAGAGCTTCCAATCACTTTTAGAGAAAGTGGTAAGCTTTTACATTACCCTTGCACTTGTTTGAATAGATATTCATAATTTATGTGCTTGCTGCAATTTGTCTCTGAACTGTTGTAAGTAGTAGTGTCCCTCCATCTAGAATCAGTCCTCTTGAAGTTTTGGTTTGGTGATAAATGAGAATAAACCATCTTCAGTAAAATCAAGTATAGATTCCAATATATGTTTAAATGTTCCTGATTGGAAAACATCTGTAACAGCCCAGGTTAAAAACTCATGTAAAAATATATAAGGCCATGGTGATGGGACACGCATTCCAAGATGAATGGTGGGGGGGAAATGCTAATGGGTGTTGATTTGGTTTATTATGGCTAAGGAAATTGGAAAAGGAAATGGATAAGGCTTTGGAAAGGCATAAGGCATTAATTGGATTTTATTTATGAAAATAATGGAAATTAGGAGAAAATGAAGGTGAAAGGTCACAGGTTGCATGTGAGGAGGAAAATGAAGAAAATAGAGGCCTCATTAATAAAGGCTTCTGAGGATCAGTGGGCAAGACTTGGTCAATTTAGTTTTGGAGTTCTTTCATTATTCTCTCTCTTTCTCTCATACTCTTGTATACTTAGAGTTTTCTTGGAGCATTCTTGGATGGTGTGGCATACATGGATTTTTGGAACAAGAAGGAAAATCAAAATCAACAAAGTGCAAGAGGACATCGGGATCAACAACTACAATTGGTTTTTCTTGCAGGTAGTGAGTTGCATGTATGTTTTCCTCACTAGTTTTGGCATGCATGGCACATGCATGTGGATTCTTGGTTATGATATGTCACTGGCATGAAGAATTTCCTAGATTGATAGTGGCTTTGCCTAGCATTTCTGTTTCCTGGATAGCCATGGTGATTGTGGGTTTAATTTCATTGCTTGTTTTTGGTTGATTCTCATGTTTCCTCATCTTGGGTTGAGGTACAAGTTCAGGAGCCTTGGTTGGACAAATGCTCTGGAGCAATGTATCGGCTTGGTTTGAGTTACTAGTCCTGGAGTCTTGGTTGGAAAAATGCTATGGATCCCTTGGTGGGTTCAGTTACTAGTCTTGGAGCCTTGGTTGGACAAACGCTATGGAGCTCGATAAAAGTTGTGGGTTGAGTTACTAGTCCTGGGACCTGGGTTGGAACAAACACTCTGGAGCCCTAGAAGGCTGCAATAGAGACCGATCTAATGTTGGTTTTGTGATGTCCAGCCATGAGATGGAATCATTGTTGATGGGTTGAGATGGATGGCCTCTGGAAGCCCTGGATAAGTTTTGATTGATGTGTTATATGAGATCCCAAATTCATGCTTGGAATATGGCAAGAGGGTGAATGGGTGAAGAGAGATTTGGCTTAGCCATTCTATGGTTCGGTGGAAGGTGGAAGTCCCATCCTAAGTTTGGATTTTTTATCATTAATGAAAGTTGATATCTTCTTGTATTTCTATGAGAATTAAGTTGGATTATATGTGTTTTATATGGCTATGATTTCATTGATATTTTGTCCCTATTATGCTGGCTATGTATATGTTTTAGGACAACAGTTATGTATGGATTTCAACATGTTTTTACTTGTTTGTGAATGGATAATGTGTCTATTACCTAATAGATGATAATGCAACATATGGCATGAGGGAACAATGGTTCATAGTGATTCTAAGATAAGTATGAGATCACTACACTTAACTTTGTTATTTACACCTGTAGGTTACATGTCGATGATATGTTTGACGAAATGCCTGTCATGGCTAGTAGGGGTCTAGTCAAGCTCTTTAACAAGTATTTTCTTTAGTACTTTCAAGTCAAGGTATTGAACAAGTATTTTCTTTAGTACTTTACTTATTTGAAGAGATGGATCAGTTCTGGGTACTGCCTTGGACTCTGAGCCTGAAAAAGTGGCTTAAAACTTGGCGTCACTGGCACAACACTAACAATTTTGGTCCACAGTCACTGGCAAGTAGGCCTGTGAGAGATACTTTAGGTTGTTGGTCACTCCCTTGCCCATAAAATGAGAGAGACTATGGTCCAAGAGATCTAAAATAATAATGGGACCTAGGGCCAAGCTATCTGAGTGGGTGACTTGTCCTCTGAGGGTTTTGTTGATGATGTCGAATGTCTGTATGGTTTGTTTCCATCGGCTTCACTTTCCTAATGTAACTTAGGAGGTCGAATCATATCATAGTGGCCTCTCATCGCATGTTTACCCCGACTCGCCGGTTGCTTGGGTAGATGTGGGAGGATGGTTTTATAACATCATACTGGTGTGAAAGAATTGAGCTCTATGCTAATAAAGTCATTTTTATAATAACACACAAGAGCACTTTGTAAAAAAATACTTACCACAACTAATGTTAATGATTCCAGAAGAAAAATGGCCTCACGTAATGTTGTGCCTTTACAACAAATACCCACTGCCAATGATTAGTAATAATGAAAAAGTTAACCTTGATCACCAAGGAAGTTTTAATTCCATAATGAAACTCTGTGTTTGCAATAATAGTGAGAGAAAAATGAGACAAAGGACGTGAGAAAAAATAACTACAAAATAAATCTCACAAAGTAAACTTTATTAAGCCAATCACATCAAATGCCAACATATTTCCCTACAAGGAAACAACCTTCTAGCAGAGGTTTTTGTGGAATCCCCTATAAAAATACCCCAAAAATCCATTTGTAGTGGAGCTGGGTGGGTGGATGTTTTTTTGATGGTGTGTATAAAATATACAAATGCACCGATGCTTTACTAAACATACAAGCACTGGTGCTTCATATAACATGGTGCACCATGGAAAATTTATTTTTATAAAATAAAAAAATCATGGTGTGCTAAATAACACAACACACTGGTGCTTTAACAGTAGATAGCACTAGTGCCCTTCATGTAGAAAAATGACCTGGTGCATACAACTAAGGAGCACTAATGTAATTTTAAATTTCAGAAAAATGCAGTGTTATTTTCTAATGATGCTCAGGTGTGGTAAATGTACTAAAACGCCTCGGGGCTTCTTCTAAAGAGCACTGTTAGGCATTTTTTAATTTCTAAAAATAGAGTGGTGCTATAGTAAAACCACAACACTGGTGAGGTACATGTATAGACCCGACATCTCTTGAAATGTACCATTATATTTTTTAATTAAAAAATTCATGGTGTCAATGGATATATCCCACCAAGTGTGGTTAGATAAACACACCGAAGAAGGGTTAAATAAAAAAACCCTCTTGGTCATAATTCATTTTTACCATCTAGAGTACGAGAGACCTCTAAAGCACCGGTGCCATTCTTGCCACATGCAAGTTCCCTAACGTCGGTACTTCTCTTGTTGACCATCTTTCCATACTGTGCTCACTATTTGAGTTTCCATTTCTTTCAAAAATGTTAAAATTTATTATGTGTCACAATTTCCTTCTGATGACAAAATGTCTAGGTAATATCTATGTTTATTTGTAATTTAAGTTTTTAGTGGATTAGAATTGCAAATTAGGTTAATTTTGCCACTGTTTTTGAAAAAAAAATCACCATGCACTGCACTCGATATGTTCGGGTTGCATCGGGCGTGATGCACCCTGTAAATTTATAGGGTGCACCGCATGTCGGTGCATGAACATAACACACTATAGTTGTTGCGATGTGTTTTGTAAATGAAAATTCACTAGGAAAGATACGATATATTGTACGTTGGTGCATCATACTTGGTGCGTTTATATTTACCAAACACATCGCAAAATAATATTTAAAAATATAGTTGTAACTCGGTGCATTTGATAACATGAAAATTTCGTACTAGTGTGAAAGGTTATACGTGTGCACCAATGCACAAGTGTATCGCACCGCTATCAAAAGTTAAATTTGTGAACCAACAATGGTGCGCCATACTTATGTATGCACCGATAGCGGTGCAGTTATAGTTGAAAGCGCACCAAGGCTGGTGCATGACTGTGTTTTGTGCACATTGGTGATTTTTTTATAATGAAAAGTAATGTTTTGTAAAAACCATGGTGAAAATTCCATGTAATAAAAGTTAATAAAGGAAAAATCATAACCACAGTTGTTGGGACACTTATTCCAAACTGAATTTTGCGCAAAAACATAGTGATGGGGACAACTAGTGATTAATTAATAGCTAAGGAAATTGGAAAAGGCCTTGGAAAAAGAAAATGGAATTTTGGCACATTTATTTATGAAAATAATGGAAATTAGGAGAAAAGGGAGGTGAAAGGTCACAGGTTGCATGTGAGGAGGAAAATGAAGGAAAATAATGGAAAATGAAGAAAATAGAGGCCTCATTAATAAAAAGGCTTCTGAGGATTAGTTCACATAATTTTTTCATTTCACTTTTGGAGCTCTCTCTATTCTCTCTCTCCTACTCTTGGACACTTAGATTTTCTTGGAGCACTCTTGGAGAGTGTGGCATACTTGGAGTTTTGGAGAAAAAAGGAAAAGAAATAAGAAAGCGCAAGAGGACATTGGGATCTGCAGCTACAACGTGTTTTGGTTGCAGGTACCGAGTTGCATGTATAATTTCCTCACTAGTTTTGGAATGCATGGCATATGCATGTGGTTTATTATTCATGATCTGTCACTCGCATGGAGGATTGTCTGGATTAATAGTGGATTTGTCTAGCCTTACATTTCCTAGATAACCATGGTGTTGTGGGTTTATTTCATTATTTTTCTTGTTGGTTCTTGTTAGCTTCGCTGTGCAAAAGAATAAAAAATGGATTCAAACACTCTCAATGGCTACAATTACACTTATAATTTTGCCAAAGGATCCATGGTTGTTGTTGAAATCCTCAAATTATGTCTAAAAGTCTTCCACCGATCGAAAAAAATTGCAAGGGGAAAGCCCTTTGGAGGGCAGAAATACACTATCGGGAGGCGGAAATACCCCAAAAACCATGTACAAATCAAAGTTGCAGGCATAAAGGACCGAATTAATCTCAGTCGTTGGATCTGGCCGATCAGCGGTCCAGATCGCGTCGGCATATCGCAATGGAGGACTTACCAAAGGGGCTTTATTTTTCGCCGACGAGCGATCGCCGATATCGCATCGGCGTATCGCTATCGACACTTCCAATGGAGCATGGGCCTTTTATGTTTGTGATCGTCGATGGGCCGGACCCGATGGCATTATAAGTTATTTCTCATAAATTATCGGGTCCGCAGTGATATCGCTATCGGCGTTTTCTAATAGGCGGGGCCTTTACATTTGACATGCCACCGATCCAATGGGCCGAACCCGATGGTGGTATTAATCCTTTTTTATAAAATATCAGGTCCGCGGCAATATCGGTGATCGGCGCATCGGCGGTATCGGCAGTGGCAATGGAGATCAGTGATTAAGTGAGGACCGTTGATCACGTGCATGGATCAACGGCTTATGCTACGTCGGATTTTCGCTATCGGCAAAACCAAAGGGACAGGGCCTTCACATAGGATATGCTTCCGACCCGATGGGTCGGACCCAATGGTGATTATAAATGATTTTTGATAGATTATCGGATCCGCAGCGATTGGGGCATAAGACATTGACGATGAGCGATCGCTGATATCGCATCGGCGAGTTGTAATGTGGCGAGGCTTTACCATGAGTTATGTTGTGATGCGATAAGCTGGACCTGACGGCCATATTGCGCTCCATTTCATAATTTTACAAATCCGCGCCCTTCATATTTTCATTGTTTTTTATGTATTTTCTTTGTATAAAGAAAATACAAAGGAGGCCTTGGGCAGGTGCCGATTGCGATGGAGTTCAGACCCGATGGGGTTCAGAAACAAAATATATATATGATTCAAATCCGCCAAAGCTGTTTTTCATGATTTTGCAGCAGTTTTATGTGTATTTTCAAATATAAAGAAACAAAGGATTGGCCTGTTTAAATATGTATTGCGACCCGAAAGGCGGACCTGATAGATGATTGAACCATGCCTGGGCCTTTTAAAAGTCAACATGGAAGCAGTGATAGGCAGGAATGAATAGTTTGGGCAGCGTTTCACTGTTTTAAAGCCAAAATAGTCATGATAGAGCCGTTTAATGATTCAGCAGCAACATTTAATCAGCAGTATGGCCGAGGAGGAAACAGGACACCACAGATCCAGACAGAGCATTCAATGGTTATGGGTTTCACACATATTTCATTCCACTTGCCCAAGTAGGACCGCAGAGAACCAGAGAGGGTCAAATCTATTTAAAACTCAGACAGATTTGTATCAGAGGCCCATTTCTGAATATGAATATAGTTGGTGGCAATTTATGGGCTCCTCCACGCATTGTTTAACAGAGATATTTTGTATTGTAACACTATATATACTCAGAACTCAGATGTAATCAGAGGGGATGAGTGTTAGATGAAGGTGACTCTGTTGTAAGGTTTAACTTCTGGAGACTGTAACTACTTTGTAACTTGCAGTGTCTGGTCTTCATTTCCAACTAATACAAGCTTCTTTTGCTGTTAATTTCTCACTTTCCACTTCTCCTTCTTGTTCCAGGCTGTGCCTGTTTTGCATTTGTTCATGTGCTGTGAATGTTTAGCATCAGAGGGGCTGTCATCCCACCTCTGTGTTAGGATTTAGCATGTATCATTGAACATGTATGCAGGTTTCTGTTGTTTAATGCATAGAGAGTTGTCATCCTGTCTGTGTATTAGAAACTAGATTTATAGACCTTTTAACTGGTTGCGGCCGGCCATCATAGGGTCCTGTGCATCTGCTGGTGTGGTCAGTCTTCTCCATTATCACCTTATCCTCAAACTGTGAGTAATTGGTGGTTAAAAGCCTTGTAGTCTGGGGGTGTTCACCCATGTCTGGGGTCAATCATAGTAGAAGTGGTTATCTGGCTTGAATATGCAGCATTTGTTTCATTCATCCACCATTTATCCAACTATTTTGTTGAATTTGTAATGTTCCCGAGCATCACCGATATGAAACCTAGGTGAGTTTCTTCGGGTGATAACAGTTCTCATGTTTCCTTTAGCTTTGGTTGAGTTACTAGTTCCTGGAGCCTTGGTTGGACAAACACTCTGGAGCCCTGTAACAGATTGGGTTGAGTTACTAGTCTTGGAGATTTGGTTGGACAAATGCTCTGGAGTCTTTGGTGGGTTTAGTTACTAGTTCTAGATCCTTGGTTGGACAAACACTCTAGAGCCTTGTATAAGTTGTGGGTTGAGTTACTAGTCCTAGAAGCCTTAGTTGGAACAAATGCTCTAGAGCCTTGGAAGGCTGGGGTAGAGACCAATCTGATGATGGTTTTGTGATGTTCTAACGTTATGTGGAATCACTATTTGATGGGTTGAGGTGGTTGACCTCTAGAATCCTTGGAAGGTTTTTGATTGGTGTGTTTTATGAGATCCCACATTCATTCTTGGAATATGGCACGGGGTTGACTAGCTGAAGAGAGAATTGGCTCAGCCATGTCTATGGTTGGGTGGTTTATGGAAGTCCCACAACTGGTTGGCCTTTGCATCATTAATATGAGGTTATTTCTCCTTGTTATTTCATGATTATTGTACTGGTTTATATGTGGATTATATGGTTGTTGTTTCCTTGGTATTTCTATTTCTATTATGTTGGTTATGAACATGTATTATGACAGTGGCTATGTATGGATCTCATCATGTTTTTAATTGTAAATGAATGAACAATGTATCTATGGCCTAATGGATGAAATTGTAGATAATGTGTTGAGGCACCGATCCTTCTTAGCGATTCTTAGATGAGTACGAGACTCCTATGCTTAGATTTGTTGGTTACATATTTGTGATATGTTTGACGAAATTCATGTCATGGATAGTAGGGGTCCAGTCAATCTCTTCTTCAAGTAATTGCATTTGTATCATCATTCCATTGTTATCATTCCATTTAGTTATCCGTAGTGACCTTGGCTCTGGGCCTGAAAAAGTGGTTCAAATCCTAGGGACGCAGGCACAACACTCAGCAGAAAAGTCCCTGGATGATGGCACACCATGTTGTGGGAGAATCCATAGCCTTTTATACACATGAATGCCCATATCATGGGAGTTTCTGGGGGTTAATTGGTTTAAAAACTCAGTGGGACCTAAGGGCTTCTTACCTGAGAATATGGGATGGTTCTTGTTAGTCCTGTTGCTGATGTGGAAGGTATGTATAGTGTTTTTTCGTCGATTCCACTTCCTTTAGGTGACTTAGGAGGTCGAAACATATCATAGTAACTTCTCATCACATATCTACCATGGTTGGTCGGTTACTTGGTGAGATGTGGGAGGAGGGTGTTACAGAGTGGTATCAAAGAAGGTTGCACTCTATTTGGGTCATATTTGATACCACAGAGTAGTATCAGAGCATGGTTCACCCCTCGGACTAGATGGGTTGTGTGTTGGTCATGCATTCATGTCGGTTTCATATGTGTCTCTTTTGTTGTAAGACCATGTGCTTATTTCATTTTTATGGTATAGGTCATGCTTATAGTGATGTCACCATGGGAATTTGATGGTGTTCTTGTGGAGTGTGTCATCATGAGTGTATGGTTGATTATGCATTGCTAGAACACATTAGTGTTCACATGTGGTCAAGTGTACAATGATGTGGTGGTTTTTTCCATGCATGAGGTCACGATATGTGTAGTTGATATGGTCATGCATTGATGACTGGACTCTAGCCAGAATGATGGTTATATGGTCACATGCTTATGTGTCATATTTCTATATGTTGTCATGATTATGTTATCATTTATTACGATGATTTGTTGATCATGCAAATGAGGTATCCTCCTCAAATTATGCTAAGGTATGTTAGCTTATTGTGATTTGGTTTAGCTGACATGACATACCTTGCAGGAAGAATATCAAATATGACTAACAAGATGGTAGACTACAGTTCTCGAGACTCTCCTTATGGATCATATGAGCAACATGGTGTTGGGAACTCTTCTGATTTGGGAGACACAATGAGAATCTTAAAGGAAGAAATAAGGAGTTGTAAGGTAGACAATGACATAATCATACAGGCACAGGAGAAACAAGCAAAGATAAATGTTGTGATACTTCAGAGTTTGTCAGAATTGCAGCCATGACCAGGAGGACAGAACTAATGGGGCATATGGTAGTAGGTCTCACGGTGGTCATAGGTTATATAGAGATGACATGGTTAGAGATGGCAGGTATTTGGATACTCAGGATAGGAGAGACGATGGACATAGGTACTAATCTAGTTCTAGTTTAGATAGGCCCTATGATCGTCATAGCTATCATACTTACAGGAGGAGTGATAGGGGATATTTGTCGGATGAGTTTAAGAAATAAAAGCCACCTACATTTGATGGAGAGATGAAGAAATCACAAGATGAAAAGGCATGGCTTCTTGATATGAGTAATTTCTTCAGGTTGCATGATTATTCAGAGAAAATGAAAGCCATAATAGCTACATTTAGTCTCAAAGGTAAAGAAGTTATTTGTTGGGAATATGTAAAGAATGTCAGAGTTATTCATGAAGATGAATTGACTTGGAGTGAGTTCGAGAGGCTATTCCGAAATAATTACCTATCAAAGAGATACTTTGATGACAGGGAAAAATAATTCTATGAGCTAAATATGAGATCAATGACAGATGAGGAGTACACTAATAGGTTCTTGGAGCTACTATGGTATGTGCCTTACCTCAAGGAGGAGAAGTCTAAGATTTAGAGGGTCATTAGTGGATTATTGATTACATTCAAAGACCAGATTGAGTTCGGTGAGCCTAGAGCATTGGAGGATTCCATCCGGAAGCTAAATAATTGCTATGAACAATCAAAACGCAGATCAGAGACTAAGAAATATTGGAAGGGAAATGATAAGAATAAACAAAAATAATACAAGAAGTGAGAAAAACCTTAGAATGCAGGTAATAAAGAGAATGCAGTGCCATCTAAGTTCAATGCATCTGACAGAGGACAGGGACTTCGATCTGAGGAGAAGAATAAGGAGCCTGTGAGGTGTTGGATTTGTGGAGGAGATCATCATAGGAGAGATTGTCCAAAAAATCAAGGTGGTAGATCGCATATCTACAGTGCTGAGGAGGCACAGACAACGGGAGATTCTTGTCAGAGTATTCCTAGGATTTATGCAGCGATGGATAACAAGCAGGCAGATCATCAGGTGTCTATTATCGAGATGGACGGTAAGATTTGTGATCAAGTTTTTCCTATTTTGATTGACCCTCAATCTAATTATAGCCATGTTAATCTTGACATGGTAGATAAGTGTGGTTTGAATAAATAAGTGGATGCAAAGTCTTGGTTAGTGCATTTGGCTACAGGTTCAAAAAAGTTAGTTCATCATTGGGTAAGAGCTTGTACATTTGATTCGAATGGTATGCATGCTTCAACACATTTGAATGTATTATCGTTGGGATGATACAATATGTTGTTGGGCATGGATTGGTTGTACCTTCATAGAACCAAGGTGGATTGTTATGACAAATCCATTGAGTGCTTGGATGACAATGGGGAACAAAGAGTTTTGCGGGGTAAGAAGAAAGAAACATTAGTTAGAATGGTGACAACTATGCAGGCCAAGCGTAGTCACAGGAAAGGGTGTGTGTTATTTGCAGTGCACATTTCTAGTGAAAAAGGTAAGGAAGTTGAGGATGCAGATGCTTTCAATAGGTACCTAGTTCTACAATAGTTTCAGGATGCATTTCTTGTAGATATTTCAGAGTTTCCACCTCACAGGGAAGTAGACTTTTCTATTGAGTTGGTGCTAGGGGTAGCTCTGACATCAAAGGCACCTTATAGGATGAGTACACCTGAGTTGGTAGATTTGAAGTTGTAGTTGAAGGAAATGTTGGACAAGGGATACATTAGTCCAAGTGTATCACCATGGGGTGCACCCATATTGTTTGTGAAGAAGGATGGTAATCTCAGGCTATGTATTGACTACATGAAGTTGAACAAAGTGACCATCAAGAATAGGTATATGTTACCAAGGGTTGATGACTTATTGGATCAAGTGAAAGTAGTAGCAATGTTCTCGAAAATCGACTTGAGATTAGGATACCATCAGGTACGCATCAAGGAAGAAGACATTTACAAGACAACTTTCCAGACCAGGTATGAGCATTATGAGTTTGTTGTAGTTCAATTTGGTTTAACTAATGCTCCAGCTACATTTATGTGCTTTATGAATAGTGTGTTTTGTTCATATTTGGACAAGTTCGTTATTGTGTTCATTGATGATATATTGGTATATTCTAAAAATGAAGAAGAGCATGTCCAACATTTAGTAACAGTGTTGATATTTTTGAGAGAGCATCAGTTGTATGCTAAGCTCAGCAAGTGCAATTTCTTTCAGACTAAGGTAAATTACTTGAGACATGTTTTCTCCAAGGAGGGCATAGTAGTGGATCCAGAAAAGGTAAGAGATATCACGGAGTGGGAAGCTCCCAGGAATGTGGATGAGGTGAGATATTTTATGGGGTTAGTAGGTTATTATGGGAGGTTCATCAGGAACTTCTCATACATCACTTATCCTATCACATCATTGCAGAGGAAAGGTAAGAAGTTTGAATGGATAGAGGAGTGTGTGGCTAGTTTTGAGCAACTCATGTAGTTGTTGACACATGCACCAATGTTAAATATTGCAAATCTGAATAAAGAGTTTGTAGTATATACAAATGCTTGCAAGAGAGGACTTGGTGGATTCCTTATATAGGATGGACAGGTGGTATGCTATGAGTCACGAAAGTTGAATGAGCACAAGAATAACTACTTGACACATGATCTTGAGTTGGTAGTGATCATACATGCATTAAAGATATGGAGGTACTATATTTTGGGCATGATGTTTTTATTAATGAGTGATCATAGTGGTTTGCGGTATATTTTTGACCAATCGATTCTGAATGGCAAGCAAGATCAGTGGTTGGCCATGACTAGTGAATTCGAATTTGAGATCATGTATATCAAAGGTAAAGAGAACAGGGTGGAAGATGCTCTTAGTAGGCAGATACAGGTAAATCACATAGCAACTATGAGCTCCTATGGGACAGACTTACAAGATAGGATCTTGCAAGAAAGTTAGTAGGATGTCAGGTATATGGATATTGTGCACAGATTGTAGTAGAGTATGGGTATATGTATAGGTAGTGGTACAGGTATAGGTACATGTAGTGGTATAGGTACAAGTACAGGTGGTGGTACAGGTATATATGTAGGTGCACAAGATGTGGACTATTGTCTCATGATAGATGGATTAGTTAGATTTAGAGACAGGATATATGTGCTAGATAATAATGAGATCAAGAAGGTGATCTTGATGGAGTTTCATGCGAAATCATATTCAAGTCACCCAAGTTACCAGAAGATGCTGACAACAATGAGGAAATTCTATTATTGACCAAATTTGAAGAGAGATGTAGCAGATTTTGTGGCTAGGTTCTTGGATTGCAGCCGGTAAAGGAAGAGTGTAAGCATCTAGGTGGACTACTATAGCTAATTACGATTCTAGAGTGGAAATTGGAGGTCATTTCCATGGACTTTATCACAGGTTTTCCGAGGATAGTGAGACATCATGATTCCATCATGGTAGTGGTGGACAGGTTGACAAAGGTAACACACTTCATTCCAATGAAGTCTACATTCTCAATGAGTAATGTAGCACAGGTATTCATTAGGGACGTGGTCAAATTTCATGGAGTTCCGAAGAATATTGTGTTATACAAGGATGCAAAGTTCACTTCCAAGTTTTGGAAGGAGTTATTTGTAGGTTTAGGCACAAAGTTGGCCTTCAATAAACCTTATCATCCACATACATATGGCCAGATAAAGAGGGTCAACAAGATATTGGAGGGAATGTTGAGGATGTACGTTATGCATCAAAAAGAAAAAGTGGGAAGAGTACCTTCCACTGGTAGAGTTTTCTTATAACAATGGGTATCAAGAATCCTTGAGGATGAGTCTGTTTGAGGCATTATATGGGCGGAGTTGCAATACTCCCATTAGTTGGAGCGATCCAATTATCAGGGTGTTGATTGGACCGAACATGTTGGCAGACATGGAGTGGGAAATGCAGGTAATCAAGAAGAATTTGAAAGCAGCACAAGATAGGCAGAAGAGCTGTGTATAGTGGAATAGGTTGTTTAAGGAGTTCCAGGATGGGGAACAAGTGTACTTGCGCATCAAACTAAAGAAAAGATCCTTACAGATTGGATCATGTTTCACACTGGCACCCCGGTTTTGTGGATCTTTCAGGGTTATTGAGAGGATTGAGCCAGTAGCCTGTCGACTTGCATTGCCCCTGATGTGAAATTACATGATGTTTTCCATGTGTCATTGCTTAATAAGTATGTTGAAGATGCTAATTATGTGATTGACTGGTCTGTATTACAAGTGGGTCCAGAAGGAGAATTCGAGTCGAAACCTCAGTGCATTTTGCAAAGAAAGATTCTCATGCTCTAGAATAGAGCAATCAAGCAAGTTAAAGTGCAATGGAAGCACTTTGGGCCTGATGAAGCTACATGGGATATGGTGGATCAAATACAGGCTATGTATCCTTCCTTATTCATTGGTTGAGCATATTTTTTGGTATATGTCTTTGGTATATGTTTTGGTACATGTTTTGGTGATGTTTGGTATATGTACATATGTATATGGATGTAAATACCACCATGAGCTATGTTATAAAGCTCCAATAAGAGGTATGGGTGTCATGTCATTATGATGTTATACTTGTTATGTTGTCATGTTGGTTTTCTTCTCAACAAGATGATCATTGTAAATATTGCAATGAGCTAAGTTATAAAGCTCCATGGGTAGTATGTTTTGCTTACAACAGTCTTGTGGTTGTAGGTGTTGTTGAACACTGAGGATAGTGTTCCCCCAAGGGGGAGGGTTCTGTAATAGCCCTAGTGAAAATTCCATGTAATAAAAGTTAATAAAGGAAAAATAATAACCACGGTTGATGGGACACTTATTCCAAGCTGAATGTTGGGAAAACACATAGTGATGGAGATCATTGGTGATTAGTTAATGGCTAAGGAAATTGGCAAAGGCTTTGGAAAGGAAAAATGATATTTTGGCATATTTATTTATGAAAATAATGGAAATAAGGAGAAAAGGGAGGTGAAATGTCATAGGTTGCATGTGAGGAGGAAAATCAAGGAAAATAATGGAAAATGAAGAAAATAGAGGCCTCATTAATAAAAATTCTTCTGAGGATTAGTTCACAAACTTTTTTCAATTCACTTTTGGAGCTCTCTCTTTATTCTCTCTCTCTCTCATAATCTTGGACACTTAGAGTTTATTGGAGCACTCTTGGAGAGTGTGGCATACTTGGAGTTTTGGAGAAAAAAGGAAAAGGAAGAGCAGGAAAGCACAAGAGTGCATTGGGATTAGCAGCTACAACGAGTTTTTCTTGTAGGTAATGAGTTGCATGTATGTTTTCCTCACTAGTTTTGGCATGCATGGCATATGCATGTGGTTTATTGGTCATGATCTGTCATTGGCATGGAGGATTTCCTAGATTGACAGTGGATTTTCCTAGCCTTGCCATTTCCTAGATAGCCATGGTGTTGTGGGTTTATTTCTTTGTTTTTCTAGTTGGTTCTCATGTTTCCTTTAGCTTGGGTTGAGTTACTAGTTCTTGGAGCCTTGGTTGGACAAACACTCTAGAGCCTTGTAACAACTTTGGTTGAGTTATTAGTCCTGGAGTCTTGGTTGGAAAAATGCTCTGGAGCCCTTGGTGGGTTAAGTTACTAGTCCTAGAGCCTTGGTTGGACAAACGCTTTGGATCCCTGTAAAAGTTGTGGGTTGAGTTACTAGTCTTGGAAGCATTGGTTGGAACAAACACTATGGAGCCCTCGAAGGCTTGGGTAGATACCAATATTATGATGGTTTTGTGATGTCCAACTGTGAGGTGGAACCATTGTTTGATGGGTTGAGGTGGTTGGCCTCTGGAAGCCCTGGACGGTTTTTGATTGATGTGTTTTATGAGATCCCACATTCATGCTTGGAATATGGCACGAGGGTGACTGGATGAAGAGATGATTTTCTCAGCCATGTCTACAGTCGGGTGGTTCATGGAAGTCCCACAAATGGTGGGTGTTTTCATCATTAATATGAGGTTATTTCTCCTTGTTATTTCATGAGCATTGTACTAGTTTATATGTGGATTATATAATTGTTGTTTCCTTGGTATTTCTATTTATATTATGCTGGTTATGAACATGTATTATGAAAGTGGCTATGTATGGCTCTCATCATGTTTTTAATTGTAAACGAATGAACAATGTATCTATGGCCTAATGGATGAAACTGCAACTATTGTGTTGAGGCATCGATGCTTCTTAGTGATTCTCAGATGAGTATGAGACCCCTATGCTTAGATATGTTGGTTACACCTGTAGATTACGTATTTGTGATATGTTTGACGAAATTCCTGTCATGGCTAGTAGCGGTCCAGTTAATCCATTGTTCAAGTAATTTCATTTGTATGATCATTCCATTGTTATATTTATGTTCTGAATGTGTCATTTAGTTCTGGGTAGTGACCTGGGCTATGGGCCTAAAAATATGGCTCAAATCCTGGGAACGCAAGCACAACACTAAGCAAAAAAGTCCCTGGATGCTAGCATACCATGTTGTAGGAGCGTCCAGAGCCTTCTGGAGGCATGCATGCCCATATCATGGGAGCGTATGAGGGTTAATTGGTCTAAAAACTTAGTGGGACCTGGGGCTAGTTACTTGAGAGGTTGTGATGGTTCATGGGAGTCCTATTGCTGATGTGGAAGGTCTGTATGGTGTGTTTTTATCATTTCCACTTCCTTTAGGTGACTTAGTAGGTCAAATCATATCAGAGTAAATTCTCGTCACATGTTTACTCCGGTTGGCTAGTTACTTGAGTAGATGTGGGAGGAGGGTGTTACATGTTTCCATATTTATAAATACATGTTTCATTTAATTAAAAAAAATGTATTTTATGTATGAGGTTGATGTACTTTATATCTCAATCATTTAGTAGAGATGTCCACAGAGGGAGCAACAACAGGAGTAGGAGTAGCAGGTGAGCCATAAAATATAATCTAAACATGGCAGGCCACAAAGAGGGAGAGGGATTTATACCCTCACCCTATTATTGCAGGGACCCAAGCGCTCTTGATTAATGTAGGCCTCATCAAGTACATGAGGAGGCGACATACCTAAAGGTGCACTCTGTTTTGTTGGTGCATCTGATCCGCCAATGGAGTGCCCAGGAGTAGGATTTCCATGTTAGTCATACGATGTGGTATAGGCTTGTTGAGGAGGACATATACTTTATCACTAGCCTATCCAAGAGAGGGGAGGATTTTCCCTAGTTTCCTAATGTCCTCCATGGTGTTGCAACTAAGAGCCAAGTTGAATACACTCAAAGATATGTCGTGCCTCATACGATCCATTTATTAGATTTTCATGTCTGTGGTGGACAACTAAAGATTTCTTCTTTTGTTGTAGAGGAGGTTAGGTTCCTCCATTATTAGTCATGACTATTGCACACTCTAGTAGTGATGGGCAGTGACATAATTTCCCTCTTTTGTATTATGTTGATTCTTTGGTTCAGATGCCATGTTCCATCAAATGGTCTACCATATTTTTGAGGCAGTTTTGCATGTCTTTAGATAGATTTTGTGCATTGATACATGGGAGGGAGACCTTCCCTTTTGCTTCCGAGTTTTTTTGCTTTTTTTTTAGAAGTTTCTAGAGACGAGGTCTACATTTGACCATCACTCTCTTAGGCTGATCATTGCGGTCTAGATGCGCATGTGGGGGCAGATGATTCCCTAGAGGGGCTTGTCAGAGTTTCCAGCTAGGATTTCTCCCAAGGCACTGACTCTACTAGGCAATTAGGATGACCATGTGTTTGTCATGTTGTCATTTTTGTATGCAAGGATTGATTGGATAAGGTGTCCCAACATCTTCTTCATAGCAGTTAAGCCTCAAGATGATAAAGGTTATATTAATGTTTTCTTTAAATTAATTTATTTTCTTTTTCTTGTTTTAATGAATTATAATTAAGTTTATTGTAGCATGTTCTTTAACTTGTTTTATTAAATTGTTTAATGAAATTATTTAATTATTTTTTGTATTATATATTTTGTAGACATTGGCACATTTTATGGGGACATGCCTCCTCCCTCATTGGAATTTGGAGGATATGGGTGAGGCCCAACAGGGTGAGGAAATCCTCAAGGGGTTGTGGGTGTCTGGGACCGTGGAGATGGCCTGTTCATTTAGATGAAATACTGCAACAGATTGGCCAAACTTTTACTTGATGCAGGAGTCCACCCTACGAGGGCTCAAGATATCACCACGGTTCCTAGTTTCATGGGTTTGTATAGGGACTATCCACGGGAGATTATGTATCTTATCCGACATATCATCAAAGCTAGTAGGGTACTAACAGCGAGGAGGGATGTAGGCCAACATCATGTAGCAACAAATACATCAGATGAGGGTGGTGATGATCATGACCAGGGTAATGATCATGATCATGATGATGAGAGTAGCAATGATGATAATTTTGGTAGTACCACTCCATCAGATCATGGTCGTCAAGGTGTCGGTAATCCATTTGGCAGTACACCTCCTCAATCGCCTGATGACGAGATGTCATAGCTAGAAGATGTGCCTCATATTTCTCTTGATAGAGCAGACTGGCCACCTCCTCCTCCACCTCAGAGTTCACCAGACTTTGTTGACAGCGCACACGTAGTTGTTGACCATTCATCATCTTCTACTCATGCAGACCAACCACCTCCTCCTCCACCTCAGTTGAGTTCGAAAGATGTTGATCATGCAGTATTTGACCATCCATCGTCTTCTATTGTAGACCAGCCTGACACGTCTATTTTATTAGATATTTGATTGCACTTATTTGAATTGATGTAGTTATTTGACATATTTGTATATATATATATATATATATATATATATATATATATATATATATATATATATATATATATATATATATATATATATATATATAATTTTTTTTATTCTTGTTTATGTACTTAATTTATATTCTGGTGTTGATGTGTATATGTTCATTTAATGTGCTTGCAGATAGATGTGTATGTGCATGATAACAATTATTTTACATGAGGTTTATATTAATTTGACGATGTGTGTGGTGATGATGTTAGATTACAATGTTTGTGTTTTGTTATATGTGATCATGATGATGATGCCCAGTTAGATTACTAGATTTGTGTGTTAGCTAATGACGTTTATATGTGCTAGAGGTGTATATAATTAGATGATGGCAATGAATTCGAATGTGTATCTTAGGTGATATTTATGATTGCTTGATGGTTATCATCATGATGTTTATTTTTATGACATAATATTTATTATAGATTATGTATAGGTGAACTTATATCAAACTTTTATATATGAAATTGCATGCAAAACAACTTACTTAAAAAAAATGCAAAGATATTTTTATAAATTACAAAGTTTAGTATGGTTGAAACTATGATTGTAAAATTACATTTAATTATTTTTATTATTAATATTTTGTAAAATATTACATATCAAATCCATATTAAACATTGAAAAATTTACAAATATTCCTCATACATTGAATTAGAAAGCAACTATTAATAGAATAAAAATTATCTCAATCTTTCTCACTAAAGTGAAAATATAAGAAAATTTTCAATTTAAATTACTTTACTTTTCTTTATATAAAATATCTATAAAATTATGTTATTTAATATGGACATTGAAATATTTTACATATGGATATCAGTGAAATATTTATCATTTATAAATATTTTTTGTTCGTCTTAAATATCACATGTAAATGGAACATAGAATGAATTACACATAATGTAATATCAATAATACTATTTTTTGTCATGTGAAAAAATTACATTTCTTCCTTGTAGTAAAAGGTAAATTATATTTTTTTACTCACTACATTTCTTCCTCATAATAAAAGCTTCTTTTTTTTTCTTTTTTTTTACTTTCACTTACTTTATATCTCTATATAAAGTTATATAAGATTAAGGTGTAAATTGAAGTATTGTAATTGTGGTCAACATTAATTTCTTTTGTTATTACTATTTTAAATAATTATTTCACTATTTTAAAATGTAATGTTACATGACAACATCTCTCCCATACTGAGTTGTAGAGTTGGTTCTTTATTTGCTACTACACTTACACTGGTTTAGATTTAACTTTTTTTAATACTAAATATGAGTTAAATAATACAACAATGATAATAAATTAGATTTAAACTTTTGACAAATAGAATATTTGATTATTTCTTAATGAACAAGTGATAAAATCTTATTTTTTCCACTTAGTCACTAAAATTCATGTTTTTCACATTTCTCCTAGCTAATATTACATCATGTTCAAATGATAAACACATTTCTACTCTAAATAATTTAGTTATAATAAATTAAAAAATAGATATTTATTTCACATAACCTAAATAGAAGACAAAAATGTATCACCAAGTCTATTTGGAAGTCAAACCAATTCCTCTTAATCACTATCACAAATTCAGTGCCATTGATATGTTCCTATTTGAGAATGGTTGTGACCTTGAATCCTTATTATCATAGATAATGTACACAACTAGAAATACTTAGTTTTAAGTATTGTAAAAATGTTTCCACTGCAAAAAAATGTGTAAAAACATTTGTGAATCTTACCAATTATATTATAAAATGTCAACAAGACGAATAAACAAATAATATAACTAGCAAAATAATGACAACAAAAACATACAACGATAGTATAAATGATGAAATAACACATGTACATATCACTCTCCATTGTCATCACCCTAATTATCTTCCTCGCTTGGCATGATAACATTGTTGTTCTCAAAAAATGTTTTGATCTAGTGTTGTGTCTTAATACTAACCACCAATCCCTATCGAACACATCTGGGTTAAAAAACACGTGGTTGTAGTGTTTTAGGATAGCATAAGGCTCCCTAGCTTCATGCCACATCTTTCTAGAAATGATAGTTATGAACACACTATCGCGATCATCCTTTAAATTATTCTGATCAAAGGTGTCTCACCACTTGCACCTAACAATAACACATTGGAATGAAGAGAAGTCCACTCGAATGATCTCTTGTATCTTTCCAACGTAACCTAATGTCCCCTACGTTAGGTTTTGATCATGGTGGCTAGCGCAACTAGATTGGTCGAACTCAAATTCCACTCCATAGTCTTGTGTCATGCATCCATCATCAACATCCTCCGTACAAAAATGATGTCCATATGCCCACATAGATAGGAACAAATGAACCTATAAAAAAAGTGAAAAGATCATAGTGTCATGTGTCTAATAACATGAACATAATATATGTTTGTGTTTGTGTGTGTGTGTGTGTGTGTGTTATACAATTCGAAGGTGAAGTATGAAGTTAAAATTGTACAAAAATAAAATATAATTACTAAATTGTTGCACCCAATCCCTATGTTTAGTGCATCCTCTCCAACACGTGGGTAACAACCATATGTACCATATTTCTCTCTGGCTTGATCAACAACCCAACTGTTAGGGCATGTCATTAGAATATTTTATTTTAAATGATCAAGATAAGGCACGCTTCTACCATTCAATTTTTTGAATTCCTTCCTGTTACTATCCTATTTCCTCCTCTTCTCTTCATACAATGCAACCCCTGGTTGTATCGCTGCCATATTGTAAACAATGAATTTGTTGATGGCTTCAATTTCTGAATTTGATAATGATAAAATCAAACCAATATATATATATATATAGAGTACATATGAGATCAAAATATGCATTAATATGAAGTTCAGTGTGAATAGTTACTATGTAGTAATTTGACAAATGATAAGCATACACTTATGCTTTACCACACATCTCTTTCCATTTGTTTCGAGAAGCTCCCATTCTCTTTTGTCTTCATCCCTTTCGTCATCCCAAATTTCCACACCTGTTGTGTTTTCGATCTCCTTAATGTACTCACTGACATAATAGAAAGACTCATACCATATATACCCCTCTTCCATAGACAACTCAGGTTTTTCCCTTTGTCGAACAAAACCTTTCAATTTCTTGATGTACCTCTCTAAGAATAACATCCAACGACAAGAAACAACCCCAACTAATTCAACCTCATCTACTAGGTGAATTTAAGGTGAACTTTCAAGTCCATGAAACTCGTTGACAACTCCTTCTCAAACATACAAACAATCTCAGCTATCTCTTAATGCCACTGTGGAATGCTAGCCATATGAATATCCTTTGATGTGATCCAATGTACAAATGTAGATAATTTAGATATGTCACATCGTAGGTCTTGGGGGAAGTCATGGTTCACACACCCACACATGAGTAGAGGATAATGGCACTGCACAGTAAATAGTACATTATATAAAAATTAATTATAAAATATCCCATTACATAAAAATAATAATAATAATAATAATAATAAAATCATGTTTTTGACATACGTACTCTTAGAAGGTTCAAATGGTCATGCAATTTCAACCCCGAAAAACGATCTTCCACAGTGAAGAAACGTTGTAGTGAAGACCCATATAAAGAAGGCACCCTCACACTCATTATACTTCCTTTTCCAAATAAATATCATCTTTCTTTAAAATCCATGGTACATCACCTTCTTTGAAAGACCAAGATGGACCAACCTCTCCTATATTTTCTTGTCTTGGCCAATGTTTCTTTTTAGTTTTTAAAGAAATAAGATCTCTCCTAACAACCAATGTGTCAGTTTCTTTAGATGATATGTGTCTCCATAAAGAAGATGAAACATTTTTAAATATATGCATGGAATCTAGTAAGTGGACAATCTTAAGATGCTCCTAAAAGACAAACTTCCTTTTCATCCCAATTGGAAATTTCTCAACATAGGTGTCAGAGAATTTTGGATCATCGAACATAGGCTCCCCATTTGAATCGAACATTTATGAAAACTCCTCCTTCTCTCTATCATTTCTCTAAACCATTCAGTTGGTGTTATTATTGAAACCCTTTGTGTTCTCTCTGGTTTACCATTGAATGAATCTTTCTCTTTTGTAAGAGTGTTCTTCTGGGAGGAATACCCTAGAGCAGTCATACATTGGATTTCGTAGGTGGTCGAACCACATATCCGTATGTGTTTGATGAATAGTGTGTTAAGTATGTACTTGGATAAGTTTTTTATTGTGTTCATTGATGATATACAGGTTTATTCTAAAAATAAGGAAGAACATGTTGAGCATTTAGCAGCAGTGTTGAGATTGTTGAGAGAGCATCAGTTGTATGCTAGTCTCAACAAGTGTAGTTTATTTCGGATTGAGGTACACTACTTGGGGCATGTTGTCTCCAAGGAAGGCATTAGAGTAGATCCAGAAAATATAAGAGCCATCATGGAGTGGGTAGCTTCTAAGAATGTGGATGAGATGAGATCATTAATGGGCTTGGCAGGCTATACAGGAGGTTCATCAGGGACTTCTCATAGATTTCTTATCATATCGCATCATTGCAGAGGAAAGGTAATCAGTTCAAATGGACAGAGAAGTGTGAGGCTAGTTTTGAGAAGCTCAAGTAGTTGTTGACACATGCACCAATGTTAAAGATTATAGATCTAGACAAAGAGTTTGTAGTATGCACCGATGCTTACAAGAGAGGACTTGGTGGAGTCCTTATGCAGGATGGACAGGTGGTATGCTGTTAGTTGTGGAAACTAAATGAGCACGAGCAAAACTATCCCACACATGATCTTTAGCTAACAGTGATTATACATGTGTTGATGATGTGGAGACATTATCTTCTAGGTAGGATATTTACATTGATGAGTGATCACAGTGGTTTGCAATATCTATTTGACCAACTGAATCTGAATGGTAGGTAGGCTTGGTGGTTGGCTACGATTAGTGAGTTTGATTTCAAAATATGATATATCAAAGGTAAAGAGAACAGAGTTACAGATGCTCTTAGCAAGCAGGTACAGGTAAATCACTTAGCAGCATTGAGCTCCTATGGGACAGATCTACGGGATATGATCTTGCAGGAAAGTAAGCAGGATGTTAGATATATGGACATTGTGCATGGGTTGCAGCAGAGTACAGGTCTAGGTACAGGTACAGGTACAAGTACAGGTGCACAGGATATGGATTATTGTCTTACGACATATGTATTGGTTCGATTCAGAGATCTGATATATGTTTCGGATAGGAGTGAGCTCAAGAAGATGATCTTGAGAGAGTTTCATGTGAAACCTTTTTCAAGTCACCCAAGTTATCAGAAGACATTGACATCAGTGAAGAGATTTTACTATTGGTTGAATCTGAAGAGGGTTGTAGCAATGTTTGTGGCTAGATGTTTTAACTTTCAGCGTGTGAAGGTAGAGTGTAAACACCCAGGTGGACTACTACAGCCGATCAAGTTTCCATAGTGGAAATGGGAGGTCATTTCCATGGACTCCATTACGGGTTTGTCGAAGACAGTGAGACAACATGATTCCATCATGGTTATTGTGGATAAGTTGACAAAGGTTGCACATTTCATTCTAGTGAAGTCTACATTCTGAGCTAGAGATGTAGCATAGGTGTTCATCATAGATGTGTTCAGACTGCATGTTGTTCCAAATAATATTGTGTCAGAAAGGGATGCAAAGTTCACTTCCAAGTTTTGCAAGGAGTTGTTTGCAAATTTAGGCATAGAGCTGGCCTTTGATATAACTTATCAATTGCAGACAAATGGACAGATAAAGAGGGTCAACAGGATATTAGACGACATGTTGAGGATGTATGTGATGCATCAGCAGTGAAAGTGGGAAGAGTATCTTCCACTAGTAGAATTTTCGTACAATAATGGGTATCGGGAATCTTTGAGGATGAACCTTTTCAAGGCATTGTATGGGGGAGTTTCAATACTCCTATTCTTTGGAGTGATCCGGTTAACATGGTGTCGATTGGACCAAATATATTGGCAGACATGGAACAAGAAATGCAAGTGATCAAGAAGAATCTAAAGGAAACACAGGATAGGCAGAAAAGATATACATATAAGAACACGTTGTTCAATAATTTCGAGGTTGCGGAACAAGTGTACTTGCACATCAAGCCGAAGAAGAGATCCTTGCGGATTGGATCATGTGTCAAGATGGCACCACAGTTTTGTGGACCTTTCAGTACCATCGAGAGGATTGGTGATCCAGATCTTGGGGGGAGGTCCCCAAGGTCTAAAAGATTGAAATGCGAGAAGAAAAAGAAGAGGATGCCAAATAAACAAAACCACAAAGAATATTTTATTAAAATAAATAATAAATGTAAGGACTCAGATAATAACTGTAAGGACTAAATTGGTACATTATGGTGGACAATCTGTCCTTTTACAAAATGCGACTTGTTAATTACAATATTTTTCAGCTAAAATACCACAGGTCAATTCCATGGGTGAAGGAATACCATGGGTGGATGTCACAATACCCCGTAATGCTTGTGACCAAGTGTGATACTGACAGTGTGCGGCCTAGAAAATGGACTTCGATGAAGTGTGGGTTTGTGGATGACCTATAACCATGAAAAACGAAGATCCGAGGATAGAGATACCATGTAATGCTTGTGACCAGTTGTGATACTAAATGTGTGCAGCCTAGCAAATGAACTTCGATGACAAGGATTTTGTGCGATTGACCCATAACTATGATATTGGTTGTTGATGAAGTAGCAGGTGCCTACATAGACTGGGGTGGGAGGGCACATTTCCAAATAACCAAAGTCGAATGCTGCTATGCTGAAACTAATGAATGTGAAGCAAGTGCCTACTAAAGTGGGGTGGGAGGGCACGTCTCCAACGAGAACCCGCTCCGAATGATGTTCCAGAATCAAAAAGGACATAACTCGATCAATATAACTTAGAATATTTATTATAACCTATTTTTGGAAGCATAAGGACCATTTTGCATCTTCCCATGTGTTGGAAATCCTTATCTGGACACTCTAGAATCTTATATTCGCACTGTAATTTTTCCACCGTCACAAAAGTTATAAAAAAATAGTTGATTTTAAATAAGTGATATCTCCCACATCCGAACTCCGATTTGACCCATTTTTTTAAAATTGGGTGATTTTTCAAAAGGAGCTTAGATCTACAATCATTTTTCTAAAATTATGCATGAAAAACTTCAAACAATGATCGGAGAGTCACCATCCACCAGTTGTCGTGAGAAAAAGAAAAGAAAAATCTACGACATAGCTAATTTTAAATCAGCGATATCTCCCTCATCCAGACTCTGATTCGGCCATTTTTTTTTTTAATTTTGGTATTTTTTTGTAAGGAATATAGATCTGTTATTTTTTTCGTAAATATTGCACCAAGTGTTTCAGATCTAATCTGGAAACTCGTCGCCCAAAAAAAATTTCTACAAAAAAATGAAAAAAGAAAAATTCTTCCTGCTTGGCCCAAGAAAGTGCTCTGTGGAGGTCATAGCGCATGCCTAAAGTTTGGTGAATATTGCTGCAAAAAATTTAAACTGAACTATGCATGAAACCCTCATTTCCATGGAATCATAACTTGCTCTGATACCACTGATCCGAACCTTGGGGGGAGGCTCCCAAGGTCTAGAAGATTGAAATGCGAGAAGAAAAAGAAGAGAATGCCCAATAAACAAAACCACAAAGAATTTTTTATTAAAACAGATAATAACTATAAGGACTACATTGTGGTGGACAATCTGTCCTTTTACAAAATGAAACTTGTTAATTATAGTATTTTTCAATTAAAATACCATGGGTCAATTCCATGTGTGAATGAATACCATGGGTGGATGTCACAATACCACGGGTCAATTCCATGGGTGAATGAATACCATAGGTGGATGTCACTTACAACACCATGGGTGGATAGATATCATGGGTTGATGTCATTTTCCATTTGAATCAATTGGGCCAATAGCCTATCGACTTGCACTACCTCCAACAGTGAAAGTCCATGATGTTTTCCATGTGTCATTTCTTAAGAAGTATGTTAAATATGTTGATCAAGTGATTGACTAGTCTGTATTGCATGTGGAACCAAATGGAGAATTCCAACCTAAGCCTTAGTGTATATTGCAGAAAAAGGTGCTCATGCTCCGGAACCGAGCAATCGAGCATGTTAAGGTGCAGAGGAAGCACTTTGGGCCTGATGAAGCTACATGGGATGTAGGAATTTACAGGGCAAGTTCCTCAGATAGAACACCAAAGGACACCACTCACAAACAGATCACAGATTAGTACACTAGTGTTCTTGACGTGGTTAAAAACCTCAAAGAGAGATACAGTCCATGGCTTGAGCCAACACAACCACTTCAGGCAATTTATTAATAAAAGAATGAAAATTTAGATAAGCTTCTCTCATGAACGGTTACCCTACAAATGACACTCCATGCTCTTTAAATATATATCATGGACCAATCGGGTGTAAAGCCATGGATCAAGTGTCGGTAATACCAAGGAGAGAATGAACCATCGGATCACTACATATCGTGACTATTGGATTGTAAGTTACAAAAGTACATAGTAAAGAAACACACTTTACCTAACTCTACACTAGACCAAGTTATACTTAACTAATTCCTACGTGTCGGAATATCCTAACATCCCCCCTTAAGAACAACTTGGGATAGGATTGAAGGATGTACAAATATGACACAATAGGAGAAGGAAGGAGGCAATAGAGCCTATCCCCCCTTAGTGACAGCTTCCTGAACTCCAACCATAAATCGAAGTTTAGTAAACTTCACCTCTGTGAGAGACTTTATAAAGATGTTGGCAACTTGATCATCTATTGAACAATATTGCATTTCAAGAACAGGGTCATGAATGAGCTTTCTGATGAAGTGAATGTGCATTTCAATGTGTTTACTGCATTGATGTTGGACTGGATCTTTGCATAGTTGAATGGCACTTTGATTATCACACCAAAGTGTAGTCGAATGTTGCTGTTGAAAGCCAAACTCTAATATGATCTGACGAAGCCACAGGGCTTCCTTACTAGCTCCTACGACACCACGATACTCTACTTCTGCTGAAGAAAGAGAAATGGCACTTTGTTTCTTGCAAGCCCATGTAATAGGTCCTGAACCAAGAGTGAACACATAACCTGCAGTAAAGTTCCGATCATCAGGGTCACCATCCCAATCGGAATCAGTGAAGCCAACTAATAGAGGAGATGCTTCCGCACTGTAATGAATCCCAAACTGAACTCTACCTCAAACATAACGAAGTATTATTTTAGCTACTTTCAAATTAATTTCATGTGGGTTTTGCATAAACCAAGCAATAAGGCCAACAACAAAGGAAAGGTCAGGGCGAGTATGGGTTAGATACAAAAGTTTTCCTACAAGTTGACGGTATAAGGTAGCACCAATTTCAGGGGAAGTACAAGTGACTGAAATTTTGGCTCCAGACTAAAAGGGAGAAGGGGATGGCTTACATTCTTCCATGTGAAAATAGCGTAGAAGATCATAGGCATACTTGGACTAGGAAAGGGAAATACCTTCCTTGGATTGCAAGACTTGAAGACCAAGAAAATAATGCAAGTGTCCTAAGTCTATCATTTCAAACTTCTTTTTAAGGCTGGACTTCACATGGTTTATAAGCTTGGGATCACTATCGGTAAGGATAATATCATCAACATAAAGAACAAGAATGATAAGAGACTTTCCCACTTTCTTGGTGTAGACAGTATTGTTAGAATGACACCTAGAAAAGCCAGTTTCTAAAAGAAAGCTATCCATTTTGGCATACCAAGCCTGAGGGCTTGCTTGAGACCATAAAGGGATTTCTTAAGCTGACATACAAGACTAGATTCTGTTTGTATAAAGCCAGTAAGTTGTTCCATATATATTTATTCATGCAAGTCCCCATGCAAGAAGACAGATTTAACATCCATCTGATGAACTTCCCATTTGAAAGAGGAAACAGGGGAAAGAACAAGGCAGATAGAGTTCATTTTGGTAACAGGGGAGAAGGTTTTAGTATAGTCAATGGCTTCAACTTGTGAAAAATCCTTAGCAACAAGACGAGCTTTATGTTTATCAACTTTTCCATCTGATCCATTCTTAGTTCTGTAAACCCATTTGCATCTAACAAGTTTTCATCCCTTTGGAAGAGGACCAAGATCCCATGTATCATTTTCCAATAATGAATGATACTCTTCATTCATAGTTGCGTCCCAATCTGGATGGCCTGAAGCTTCTGCAAAGGTGTCAGGATCATAATTCGCTAAAGCTTGAGCCAGTAAAGAAGAGGCTCTATCGAACTAAGAACGTGTACATCATTGATCTGTAGGATCACCGACAAGAGCACCTGTTGCATCTTGAGTAGCACGAAACTATTTTGGAAGCTGAGGAGCTGAAGGAGGATCGTGAGAAGGTGGAGGAGGATTTTCATCCTCGTTGTCATCATCTGAAGAAGAAATATTTTCAGAAGTAAAAGGGATAGAGAGAGGTGGCACATCCGCCGAACTAGGTTCGTAGGCCGATATATTTTCAGCAAACTTTACATCTCTTCTAATGATAAAATTTTTGGACTTAAGTGGAATAAGTCTATATCCTTTGACATCTTCAGAATATCTAACAAAAATACATTTTTCACTCTTAGGTTCTAAAGCTTTATGTTTCTCATCTGGAATATGGTCCCATGCTTCACTTCCAAAAACATGAAGGTGACTTACATCTAGTTTAATTGAGCTCCATTCTTCTTCTGGAGTGATATTATTTAAAACCTTAGTAGGAGTGTGATTTACTATGTAATTTGCACAGTTAATTGCTTCTGCCCAAAAATTAAGACTAAGTCCTTTAGATTGAAGCATACAATTAGCCATTTCCTTTAAGGTGCGATTCTTCCTTTCAGCTACACCATTTTGTTGTGGAGTATATGGAACAATATGTTGCATCTGAATTCCATTCTCAGTGGAAAAGTTGATGAATTTGTTGTTAACATATTCTCTGCCATTATCAGATCTTAGCTTAAGAATTTGATGTCCAGATTGTTTTTCAACAAAGGCCTTAAAGTCCAAGAACATGTTAAATACTTCACTCTTGAGTTTTAAGAAGTATACCCAAGTGTGTCTGGAGAAATTATCAATGAAAGTTAAGAAATACTTGTAGCCAGAGAATGAAACAACTGGAAGTGGACCACATAAATCACTATGCATAAGTTGTAAAGGGGCTGAGGCGTTCCAAGAGGCACGTTTTTCAAAACTATCCCGATGATGTTTTCCGAGTACACATCCGGAACAAACACCATCTCTGCAAGATACCATTGGAAGACCTGTCACCATATTTTCTTTACATAGATTTTGAAGGGAGCGATAATTTAAGTGACCAAATCACTCATGCCAAAGTTTGCTCACTTAATCATTATAAGCAACAAATACCGAGAGAAGATTTGATGACCCAAAGTTGTTAAACTTATACAACCTTGTAGAATCATCATCAATGCTAGTAGCTAAAATATGTCTAGGATCTCTTAGGTCCTTAATTACAACATAGTGAGGTGAAAATTCAACGATTTTATCTTCACCTAAAGGAGTTATCTGATATACAGATAGAAGGTTGCTAGATAAGCTTGGAACACATAATACATCATTAAATTGACCATTGTCTAGATGAACAGTTCCAGTGCGTACAACACTAAGAGATCTATCATCACCAACATATATATTTTTGGTGTTAAAATCATTTAAAGAAGAAAACATGGCTTTGTTTTTGGCCATGTGATAAGAAGCTCTAGAATCAATGAGACACTCATGAGAATGAAAAGAAGAAGATACATTTAGTGCATAACCAGATTGAGATGCTTGACAACCGTTATTCTTGAAGATGAAGTTGAAGTTGAAGAGTGCTCCAAATGGATGTTGTGCTTCTTCATTGCTGCTTCCGAGGCTTTCCTCTTTTTAAAGCATTTGGATTCTAAGTGGCCATCTCGATTACAAAAGTGGCAATTTCTATTAGTCTTCTTCCCTTTGTTTTTATTTGCCTTATCATTTTGTTGAAATGATTTTTCATTTTGAGGCTAAAATTGCTTAGGACCCTTGTTTGGTTTAGGACCCTTCTTTTTAGGATACTACTTCTTAGGATTCTTTGAATTTGGTTGTTGTTGGGTGGCTAAGGCTTTCTTAGAAGAGTTTCCAAGATTAAGAAAACCAAGATATAAGAGCTTTTCTGTAACAGTACAAACTAAAAATAAGTTAATTTCTTAATTAAAAACATAAACAGACAAATAAGTTCATACCTATATTACCTGTAATCGAAGAGTGCCAGATGGAAACAAGGTTTTGGGGATGACTCTCCACCCAATCATAGGCTCAATTGTGCAAGGATCTGCAACAACTGGCCACCCCTGAGCCCTCAATCAACGTACTATTGCCAGTGACTCCTAAATCTTATAACATCATTCTCCCATGAGAATGCAAGATAGAAACTCAGAAAGATGGAATGAAGGAATGCCTCTCATCTCTCTCCCATCTATTAAGTAGAACAATATTGAAAGGGAAACCACATGCACACACTTCATGTGTCTACATGCAACTTTCTTTTGATTTTTAGTTTTCTTGTTTTATTTCCTTCTTTTTGATAGTTTCCTTGTTTTATTTATTCTTATCTAGAGCTTTAGTATGGTTATTACTATTTTTATTTTTATTATTTTTATTTATTTTCTTTGTATATATTTTTAATCTTATTTATTATTTAACATTTATGATTTATTATTTTTATTATGTATTATTAAGTGATTTATCTATTATTATTTATTATTTATTATTTTTATTATTTATTATTTATTATTTAATTTACTTCATGTTGCCAACACCCTCTGCTGAACTAGTATAACCAACAGGCATCGAAAGTCCCCAACACCCGGGAAATCTCAAGGAATCTCTGTCCTTTTTCCCACTTTCGGCACTAGGCATAAGCTTGACTCGGTCTGTATCCTAGTCCAAGGCTGGCCCCAAGGCTCGCACCTGACTCAGACCTCATCTGCCCCAAGGCAGGCATCTGGTCCAGTACTCAATGACCCCGGGCATCTTGCAAGGCTGGCCCACTCCCTCCACAACTACTAAGGCGCACAGCCCCAGGCATCGAAGTCCTTTACATCCCTTCCAGACTTCGGCATCCCAATCCAATAACAGGCACTTAGCCTAGAACATCAGGCACTTGGCCTCCTCAAGATGGTCCCATAGCTCTTCAAGAGCTATCCATCAAGAGCTATACACAAGACAAAGGAACCACTGGCATATGTAGTGTTGATTGAGTTTTGTCCCCAGCCCATATGGTATTACTTATTCTCCCTCATGCGTATGGGCTCGCATGAGATCATCAAATAAACCGGCCCTCACGGCCCAATGTGTAGTCCTGTCGATCATTACAGCTCAACATGCAACAATGCATTTGCTATACCATCATAGTATCATAGAAAATAATCCACATGCCAAGTCTTTTATGTCATCATGAAAATATTTATCATTGTTAATAACAAACTGCGTGCTCGTGCATGTCATTTGTATGCAACTATTACATGCTTCACCATTTTAAATTATGATATGCACAGATTGCATCAAAGATATATCATGACTTTACATAATAGATGAATCATGTGTAAATAAACCTCATATTCTAGCATCATAAATCCTATGCAAATCATAAGGATACAGTATCACTATAAGAACCATATGTGCATCATTATATCATATTAGTCAAGTACTTGTGTTAACTAAGAAGCATTTCCACACATTTTAATCAAGTAAATAAGGAAAGTCTTGAAAAATAACAGCTGCATCTTCCCAAGTAGCTGACCCTATGCTATATTGGTCCCATTGGACCTTAACTTGCTCAAATTCACGGTTCCTGAGTCGACGAACCCGGTGGTCCAGTATACATAATGGTTCGACCTGAAGGACTCCTTCCTCGGAAACTTGCAATTTTTCAAATTTCAAAAGATGGGACGAGTCGGGTGCATATTTTCTAAGCATAGAAACATGAAATACATTATGCATCCTTCTTAGATGGAATGGCAGCTCGAGCTTGTAAGCAACTGGTCCAATCCTCTCTAGGATCGTGAATGGCCCAACAAATCTAGGTGATAGCTTTGTTCCCTTACCCATCCTAAAGGGACTTTTAAAGGGTTTGATTCTAATAAAAACTTGGCTTCCTTCCTCAAAGTTTCTATCAATTCTCTTTGCATCAGCATAACTTTTCTAGCGATCCCTAGCTTCTTTTAGTCTCTGTTTAATTGTGGCCATTTGTTCTTCCATTTCTTGGAGCATTTCAGGTCCCAACATGACTCGATCCTCTAATCGATCCCAACTTAACAGAGTACGACATGGTCTTCCATACAAGATTTCGAAGGGAGCTGCCTGTATTGAACTGTGGTAACTATTGTTGTATGCAAACTCCACTAAGGGAAGGTATTTCTCCCATTGGTTTTGTTGATCCATGACATACATTCTCAGCATGTCCTCCAACACTTGGTTTACTCTTTCTGTTTGACCATCTGTCTCTGGGTGATATGTTGTACTGAAATTCAGTTGTGTTCCCATAGATTGTAATAGACTTTTCCAAAATCTGGAAGTAAAACGTGTGTCTCTGTCAGATATTATCTTTCATGGCACTCCATGAAGGTGAATTATTTCTTTTAGGAAAATTTGAGCGATAGCTGATGCTTCAAAGGTGGTCTTGACTGGGATGAAGTGAGCACTCTTAGTTAATTTATCAACCACAACCATAATACAGTCATGTCTTTGGGATGTCATAGGTAAGCCTCCAACAAAATCCATCGAAACAACTTCCCACTTAGTTTCTGGTATATCATGGGGTTGTAAAAGCCCTGTCGGGTGACAATGTTTAGCTTTAACCTGTTGACATTCTAAACATCGAGCCACAAACATTGTTATATCCTTTTTCATTCCTGTCCAAAAAAATAGTTGTTTTAAGTCTGCATACATTTTCTGGACTCCTGGATGTGCAGCGTATGGAGCTTGATGGGATTCCTTCATTATTAAATTTTGAAGATCATCATCTTCTGGGATGTAAACCCTACCCTTATATTGTAGCAATCCATCATTTTCTAAGGTGTATTCCTCCCACTTGGTCGCCACAGGTACCTCTTCTTGTAAGGAAAATTTTATTTGTTGGTAATGTGGGTCCCCTACTAGATGATTTAGAATCTGGCTCCTCAAGTCTATCTTTAATGACGATATTGAATGAAGTCTAGGTCTCCTACTTAAAAAATCTACAACTTTGTTCTCTTTTCCCTTAATATAGGATATCTTAAAATCATAGTCACTAAATAGCTCACTCCAGCGTCGTTGTCGAGCATTAAGGTCCTTTTGTGTGAAGATATGCTCAAGACTTCTATGATCTGTTCTTAATTCAAATTGACGCCCCATTAGATAATGTCTCCACAATTTCAAGGCCATTACAACCGCTGCTAATTCTAGATCATGAGTTGCGTAATTGATTTCATGGTTCTTAAGTTTTCGTGAAGCATAAGCGATAACCCCTTCATCTTTCATCAAGACTGCACCTAATCCTTCTTCTGATGCATCCGTGCATACAAGAAAGTCCTTGTCCATTTCGGGTACTTTTAATATTGGAGCTGTTGTTAGCTGATGTTTTGGCTCATTAAATGCTTTCTCACATTCAATTGTCCATTCAAACTTAACCCCTTTCCTTTGGAGGTGGGTGATGGGATTAGATATCTGTGAGAACCTTTCTACAAACCTTCTATAGTAGCCTACCAATCCCATAAAGTTGCATACTTATTTGACATTTCGAGGAGAGGGCCAAGTCATTATAGTTTCAATCTTACTATAATCAACTGCAATGTCTTTTCCACTAATGGTATGGCCAAGATATTGAATTTCTTTCTCAAAGAAGGAACATTTAGAAAGTTTTCCATATAGCTTATGTTCTCTAAGGCATTGTAGTACCAACCTCAAGTGTTCTAGATGCTCTTTCTCATTACGGGAGTAAATGAGGATGTCATCCAAGAACACTTGGACAAAGCAGTCCAGATATTTTCGGAAGACACTGTTCATCAAGTTCATGAATACTGTTGGGGTAGTCAAACCAAATGGCATAACAATAAACTCATAGTTTCCATATCGTGTTCTGAATGTCGTCTTAGGTATGTATTCCTCCTTGATTCTTAGTTGATGATAACCTAACCGTAAGTCTATCTTGGAGAATATTGAAGCTCCTTTTAGTTGGTCAAAGAGGTCATTGATTCGAGGCATGGGGTACCTATTCCAAATGGTGGCCTTGTTTAGATCTTGGTAATCAATACATAACCTAAGAGTTCCATCCTTCTTCTTTAAAAATATTACTGGTGCACCCCAAGGTGACACACTGGGTCGTATAAAACCTTGATCAAGAAGTTCTTTGAGCTGTATACTCAATTCATTAAGCTCTGGATCAGTGATTTGATAAGGTATTTTGGATATGGGTTCCACTTCTGGCTTCAAAGTTATGGAGAAATCAATTTCTCAAACTGGAGGCAAACCTAGTAGCTCTGGAGGAAATACATCTACAAATTCGGAAAGTAGTGGGTGCAATTTATCCGAGGACTTCTCGTTGGTAGGAACCATTTCTATCGCATAAATCTTGCACCCTTTCCTCATACACTTATTAACTTTCTTGGCTGATATGAGGCACAACGTAACATCACATCTAATCCCTTTTATTACTTTGGTTTCTCCTTGGTCATTTTTTATGAGAACTGTCTTATTATAACAATCCAGTATAGCTTGATGGGATTCAAGCCAATCCATTCCCACAATTAAGTCATATGTCCCGAGAGTCGTACTATATAGGTTCATCTTGGTATCATACCCCCCAATGTTAACACTACAATCTCTTATCATTGACCCTACTGATTGCTGAGAGCCTGATGCCATTTCTACCATTCTAAAGTTACTTTGCTTATGAGTTTTCAATCCACATCTAAGTATTGTTGAAGGTGAAATAAAACTATCAGTGGCACATGGGTCAATTAACACAGATAGAGGGATGTTATTTATCATACTTGCAAACTCTACTATAGTGGCTTGGTGTTCAGCCTGGCGATGGTTTGTGGCTGCATTAATTTGATGTGGGTTTTGTGGTCTTCCTCCTTTTGCTTTGTATTCTTGTTGTTTAATCCCTGTTTGATAGCTTGGACAATCTTTTCTATAATGTGGACCTTTACATTGCCAACATTCTACTGGTGTCTTCTTCTTATGTTGTACTTTTCCTTGGTCACCAAATCTTCTACCCCACCCACTATTCAAGTAAGGCTGACCCTTACGTCCTCCTGGAGGCGGTCAAGAAGTTGCGCTAGCGATCCGAGAAATAGTGTTTTATCTTCCCTGGAATCTATATGGCTGCCCCCCAGGTTTATTTAGCCTCATTTTGGAATGCTCCTTTCTTGAATTTTCATCAACCACCATTTGTTTCTTCATATTGATTTTCCTCAGGACTTGTTTGGCTAATGTAGTGGTTGTTGCCATAGTGGTGGGTTTCCACATGGCGACTTCTGCTCGGACTAAGGGGTCGAGTCCATGCAAGAATCTTTCAGCTTGACGTTTATCATTAGCCATATAGTCCACATGATGGACCAACGAATAAAATTCAGCTTCATAGTCCTCAATAGATCTACCATTCTGTCGTACTTCATGGAAAGCGCCTACTTGTTGGTGTTTGTACTCTTCTGATAGGTACCTAGTTTAGAAGGCTTCCTCAAACATTTCCCAAGTAACTTGCACTGGGGTGACTTGCATCTTCGTTTCTTCATTTACCCACCATAATAAGGCATCTCCTTTTAGTAGACTCATTGATATCTGGGCCTTTTCCCTAGAAGTGTATGCCTTAAAACTAAGTGCTCTTTTGACAGCCATTACCCATGCTTTCGCTTTTGAACCCCCTTCTAGACCCGTAAACTCTGGTAATTTGGATTTTTGGACTTCTTTCATAATATCAAGTGTTGCTTGTCCATCTTTGGCATTGAATTGAGAATTTAGGTCTTGTCTCTGTTTTTGTTCCAATTCCTTTTGCACATTTCCTTGATCTCGTCCTTGGCTTGAGACCCAATCCTTAAAGATATTGGTCATTTCCCCAAGGGAATGTAATATAGCTTGCTCAGTTGGGGTTCCTATCTCTGAAGTGGCGGGAGGTGGTGTTTCTACCTCAGGGTTGTTTCGGGTTTGTCTTCAACGTTTAGGAGCCATGATCTACCCTGTAATATTCAGTTAAATTATACATTACTTTTATGCCAAAAGCTACAACAAATTTAGAATATGTTCAAATTTAAAATATACATTTAGTTACTCAATTGAATTACAATACTTAAACCATATTTTTTCAATATTTAAACCATAAATTATCAACAATCACAATTTTGTAGTATAAAACCATAAAACTTAGAGAATTGGATCAATGTAAAATAAAACAAAAATTCGAATGAGTAAAGCTTAAGAATATTGGTGACATTATTGTGTTAAGAAGGTATTGAATTTTGGAAAGAAGCATTATATGTCACAATAATATTAATTCTGCAAATTCATGACTTTAAGTATCTATTTATGCAATCATTGCTTATTTAGAAAATAAGTGGATTGTTTTAAAATAAATTATTAAACAAGTGTATCTTGAGATCCTTATGACTATTCTAAGAAAATTTATGAAATCAAACCATCAAGAAATATTCCACACCATAAAGAAGAGACACTGCCACTCGACCCGGAACCAGATCGGATGACTGGGAAGGTTATTCCTCCCCAACACAAAATAATATCATTTTATTAATTATATGGCCTGCCTGCAAGCGCACCCGCAAAGGCAACACCATATCGAATCCCTTAAATTACAATACATTTAGCCATATTAATTGCCCAGATAAGACATAAAATTGCCTGCATAAGACATAAGACATAAGATTGTAAGCTTGCGGCCATGGCTATGCGTGTTCCTGCAAATTCCATTGTTCCTTTTGACAATCTGCACGCACTATAAGATCAACCTCACATTGTGGTTCGAAACATTCGTTGAGAGACAATACCATTTACACAATCAATTGTACCATTTCCTCATCCAAGGTAGGTAATTGTTCCTTCAACAAATTATAAAGAACTGATATTTGTTTATACTCGTTTAGTCAAGATCAGATTGCTTCCAGAGGGCAGAAAGTGACTAGAGGTCAATGAAACACGCTGGCTGTTTTTTTGGTACTGAAAGCCGCAGAGGCACTAATTTGCAGGAGCTAAGACAAAACAACGAAAAAAAAAAAAGGTAGTAATGTTAAAGCTCCTGGAATTGCAATTGCATTGGTTCTCTAAATATTCTGGATAGGAACATCAGACAAAAGAGTGGTTAAAATATTCTGGAAGAGAGGTATTGATGGTCTTGACAATTTTGTGCACCAAAAGCTACAATGCCAAATACATACTGCACGCTACAACTCTATTAACATCGAAAAGTCAAACAGTGTAAAGAATGAATCAAACTCTGTTGTGTTAACAATAAGCAAAGAATGATTCAAACTCTCAGCAATGGAACCTCAATCTCAGCAATGGAACGACTCCCAAACACCAAACTTATTATAAGCAAACGCATACAGTGAATCAAATCCGTCAATTCAACGCCCTACTAATGATTTCTGCAACATACCGAGAAACCATTTTTACGAATTTAGGTCTCAACACTGTGTAAAAGAACACAAGAACCCAATTTAAAACCAAAGCCCGGATGACCCAAATTCAACAAGAAACCAATTTAAGAATCCAGGCCTTGCCCCTTTATAAAAGTCGCAAACCCAATTTAAAACTAGGCCCATTCGACCCAAATTCGATGGATTCCAAGTAGCTTACCGGAAATTCCAGCTCCCCCATAGTAAGTTTTTTTTAGTACGGATATGAACGCTAATATGATTTGGTACAGAAAAAAAATAAAAAACATCTCGTACAGCTAAAATTTTAAAGTAATATTCATTCTTCATAAGGAATTTGAAATATATCTTAAATTTGAAACATATATTCATATGACAATCTAACACACGCATATAGATCAGAGGCCTCCTGCGTAGATCAGAGAAATAAACCAAAACCAAGATCTGGAGAACCAAAATAAAGGACGACTGAGTCACATAGAAAAGGCTGTCAGAATTCTCGACGGAAAGAGACCCAGATAGGTGGGCAATGGACTGCAACTCCTCGTGAGTGAACAAGCCCAATTGCGTGTGTGAGGGGGCATTCAACGCTATAATAGCACACTGCACTACGTACACACTTGGATCACACAATACAATGCAAATCTAATTAAGATTATTATACCTCCGGCTTGTAAGGTAACTTTGCAGCCTAAAAGATCCTTTGTGATATAAATTGGGTAGAAATTCTAGGCATGGATAGGGTTTCACTTTATTTAGGTTTTGCCGATGGTAAATTGATCTATTTGATGGAAAACTATGTCAAAACTTTGAGTGGAATTTTAGCTTTCTATTTCCTAGAAGAATAGATCAAAATTTTGATGGGTGGAAATTTAACTGTTTGTATTATTAAATTTAATTCAATAAGAATGCGACAGGATTAAAGTACCACCAAAAACCCTATGGCGAAACAATATTTTAAATATTTTGAACTGAACCCAAAAAAAAAACTCAAATTCGAAATCAGTAAAAGCTTAACTACAAATAAATCTTGAGTCCGACAATTAACAGAAAGTTACTACAGAATTAGACTGCTCGCACACATAATAATAAGTGTTAGAATTGTAAACTCCATCTAGGCCGAACCCTGCGTCTGATTGAATAAATGAGGGTTTCGATAAGAAAGAACAAAAAGTAAAGATTTCCAAAGGGTTGCCATCAAACTCCACTCAGGAATGCCAATTACAGTATTCACTCGAAAATATCAATAATAATGTAAATACCCACAACCAGTCACAAGAATAAATCCTGATTGGGCAAAATATATTAAAACTCAAATTTAGAACCCTAGAATCCATGTTGTCATACATTTGGAGGAATGGATGATAGCGTGATCAATAAGCATCCTGTAACTTTCGAAAAAAACCAAGTCAAGTTAAATATTTCGACATTTTTTTTTTCATTTTTTCAGATTCCCATAGGCCCTAAGGGTTCAGCCCTGCTCCGATACCATATGTAACAGTACAAAGTAAAAATAAGTTAATTTCTTAATTAAAAACATAAAAAGACAAATAAGTTCATACCTATATTACCTGTAATCGAAGAGTGCCAGATGGCAACAAGGTTTTGGGAACAACTCTCCACCCAACCGTAGGCTCAATTATGCAAGGATCTGCAATAATTGGCCACCCCCAAGCCCTCAATCAACATACTACTGTCAGTGACTCCTAAGTCTCAGAACATCATTCTCCCAAGAAAATGCAAGATAGAAACTCAGAAAGATGGAACGCAGGAATGCCTCTCATCTCTCTCCCATCTATTAAATAGAACAATATTGAAAGGGAAACCACATGCACACACTCCATGTGTCTACATGCAACTTTCTTTTGATTTTTAGTTTTCTTGTTTTATTTCCTTCTTTTTTATAGTTTCCTTGTTTTATTTATTCTTATCTAGAGCTTTAGTATGGTTATTACTATTTTTATTTTTATTATTTATTATTAAGTGATTTATTTATTATTATTTATTATTTATATTATTAATTATCATTTTTGTATTATTTATCATTTTTATTTTTTATTATATTATTATTTTTTATTTTTTATTATTTATTATTTATTATTTATTATTAAGGGGAGGTATATTACATTTTCTTGTTCTCTTATTAAAGAATCACAAAAGGCATCAAAAGAGGGGGACTTGTAGTCTTGTCCTTGAGAAATAAAGGCTTCTCTAGTAGAATGGAAGGTGGAAACAAACACAGAGTATGCTGGTCCCAACTTAGTAAGAATGGAATAGATAAGGCTACCATCTTCTTTCTTAACCTTAACACCTTCCAAGAGAAGTCTAAGGGTCTTGAAATTGGACAAAAAATATTCAATGGAAGAAAAATTATTGGGGTCCAATGTAAGCAACTCATTTTCGAGTTGATGGGTTCTAATTTCATTTTTAATTCCAAAAACTTTAGTGAGTTGTTTCATTGCTTCATTAGGAGTATCAAGTTCTGCGATATGGAATCTAAGGTCTGGAGAAATAGACATCCCTATCAACCCACATGCTTGATCTTGCCTATTTTCCCATTTGGCTACCTTATCTTCATCTTGAGGTTTGGTTTCTTGGCCTGAGGCTATTCTGTAAAGACCTTTACTTCTAAGTAAATCCACAATGTAGGACCACCATTGCAATTAGTTAGTGTTGTCAAGAATAACTTGGCATGGACTTTCCATTTTAACAGAAATTGAAGCCATAGATGCTAAAACTAAGTGTTCCAATAGAAATATCTTGAAAAATTAAGCTGATTAAAAAAAAACAACTCTGAAAGCGGTTTCCGGATGAACAAGTTATGGCTTTTTGAAGAAAAGTTGTTGAAGATGCCGACAAAGTGCGTGAATGTGTGGAAATGAATGATAATGTTATATTTAAAAAAAAAATCGCCCCCATTTCCAAACATAAATCTAATTAGCTTACTTTTAAAAGAAATTATGTGACTCACTTCTATAGATAAGTGAAAGTCACTTTGACAACGGTATTTTATGAGCTACCCACTAAATTGTAACTTAAATAAAAGATAAAGAGACTTTACAATTATAAGTGACTCACTTTTTATAATGGGTGAGAACATTGTTACATAAAGTAACTTTAAAACATATGCTACATGTGCTTTTTGAAAAAGTAACTCAACAAAAAAGAAAAACTTGAACCCAAGACCTTTATTCTCATAAAGTAACTTTGGACCAAGTGAGCTAGTTTAAAAGGTTAGTAATTTTTGGAAAAGATGAAGGTTTTTTTTTTTTTAAGTAGTCACTAAAGCTTTGGGGTGCGTGCTTTCTTGAGAAAGCTCTTTTTTTGCCTACAAAAAAAAAACCACAAAACCCAACACGGACATACAAAAAAACAAACCTTATGGTTTGAAGTTAGCTTTACCCAGAAACTAAAAATTTTCCTCAATGTTTCTGATTTTTAGAGATCACACTACGGCGCAGCGGAAAAGAGCATACACATGAGAAAAACCCTTCCTTTCTGTTTCTAATATGCTCAAATCGCATAGAGTCACGAGGTAAAGAGCATATGCAGAAATGAAAGGTATAGATCCGGTAATAAAAAACAAAGAGATAAATAAACCGAAATAAACAGAGAGAAAATAACTAAAAACTACAAATAAACATTGTATACCTCCAGATCTTAAAAATGACGTTGCTAGGGCTACCAGAAACCTTTTCGCGTGATATGAAAGGGGTTCCTCACTGGAATAGATGCTCCTAACACAATAGAGTAGTCATCTCAGCCAGAAAGCAGTAAAAAACAGTAGGTTTAGGAAACGACAATCGAATGCAGCTCTATCAGCTTCAGATTTGGATCACCAATGGATGCAGCCCTCAAATAGCTCTGGTACCATGTAGGAATTTACAAGGTAAGTTCCTCGGACAGAAAACCAAAGGACACCGTTCAGAAACAGATCACAAATCAGTACACCAGTATTCTTGACGTGGTTAAAAACCTCAGAGAGGGAAACAATGCACGCCCTGAGCCAACGCGGCCACTTCAGGAAATTTATTAATAAAAGTGAAAATTTACATAAGCTTCTCTCATGAACGGTTACCCTACAAATGACCCTCCATGCTCTTTAAATAGAGATCATGGACCAATCAAGTGTTAAGCCACGGATCATGTGTCGGTAATACCAAGGAGAGAATGAACCGTCAGATCACTACATATCATGACTGTCGGATTGTAAGTTACAAGAGTACATAGTAAAGAAACACACTTTACCTAACTCTACACTAGACCAAGTTATACTTAACTATTTCCTATGTGCCGAAATATCCTAACATGGGAGATGGTGGATCAGATGTGGGCTATGTATCCTTCCATGTTTTCTGGTTGAGGCAAAGCAATTTTGACTTGGTGTTTTGGTGTGATTTTGGTATCTGATTTGGTATATGTTTTGATATATGTTGCTGATGTTGGTTTATGTAGATATGTAATGGATGTAAATACCACCATGAGTTATGTTTTAAAGATCCAATAAGCGGTATGGGTGTCATGTCATTATTATGTTATGTTGTTATGTTTCATGTTGGTTTTCTTCTCAGCAAGTTGATAATTGTAAATATTATATCGAGCTAAGTTATAAATCTCCATCGACAATATATATTGCTTACAACATTTTTGTGGTTATATGTGTTGTTGAACATTGAGGATAGTTTTCCTCCAAGGGGGAGGTTTCTGTAACAACCTTGGTGAAAAGTCCATGTAATAAAAGTAAATAAACGCAAAATAATAACCATAGATGATGGGACACTTATTCCAAGCTAAATGTTGGGCAGAATCCTAGTGATGGGGATCACTTGTGATTTTTTATGGCTAAGGAAATTGGCAAAGGCAATGGCTAAGGCTTTGGAAAGGTAAAATGGAATGTTTGGCACATTTATTTATGAAAATAATGGAAATTAGGAGAAAAGGGAGGTGAAGGTTACAGGTTGCATGTGAGGAGGAAAATGAAGGAAATAGAGGCATCATTCATAAAAAGGCTTCTAATAATTTGTTGGTAACCTTTTGTCAATTCAAGTTTAGATCTCTCTCATTATTCTCTCTCTCTCTCATACTCTTGGAAACTTAGAGGTTTTTGGGAGCACTCTTGGAGGGTGTGGCATACTTAGATTCTTTGAGCAAGAAGACAAATGAAGAACAGGAAAGTGCAAGAAGTCAGTGGAATCAGCAACTACATCATATTTTCTTACAGGTACTGAGTTGCATGTATGTTTCCTTCACTAGTTTTGGCACGCATCGCATATGCATGCAGATTTTTTGTTGTGATCTGTCATTGGCATGGAGGATGGCCGGGATTGATAGTGGATTGCCTAACCTTTCCATTTCCTAGATAGCCGTGGTGATTATGGGTTTACTTTCATTGTTTGTTTTTGGTTGGTTCTCATGTTTCCTTAGCTTGGGTTGAGTTATTAGTCCTGGAAGCCCTGGTTGGACAAATGCTCTAGAAGCCCTGTAACAACTTGGGTTGAGTTACTAGTCCTGGAAGCCTTGGTTGGAAAAACGCTCTAGAAGCCCTTGGTGGGTTGAGTTACTAGTCCTTGAAGCTTCATTGGAAAAATGATCTAGAAGCCTTGTATAAGCTATGGGTTGAGTTACTAGTCTTGAAAACCTTGGTTGGATAAATGCTCTAAAAGCCTTGGAAGGCTTGGATGGAGACCAATCCGATGATGGTTTTGTGATGTATGACCGTGAGGTGGAATCATTGTTTGATGGGTAGAGGTGGATGGCCTCTGGAAGCCCTGGACGATTTGTGATTGATGTGTTCTATGAGATCCCACTTTCATGCTTGGAATATGGCATAGGGGTGAATGGATGAACAAAGATTCATCTTAGCCATTATACAGTCGAGTGGAATGTGGAAGTTCCTTCCTGGGTTTTGATTTTGCATCATTAATGAAAGGTTATTTATCCTTGGATTTCTATGAGCATTTTAATGGATTATATGTAGTCTATCTGGCTATACCTTCATGAGTATTTCTGCTGCTATGATGTTGTCTATGTATGTGTTTTATGACAATAGATATGTATGGATTTCACCATTTTTTTACTTGTAATTGAATGATAAATGTATCTATGACCTAATGGATGGAATGGAAGTTTATTTGTCATGGCTAGTAGGGGTCTAGTCAAGGTTTCATTCAAGCATTTTCTTTAGTACTGTCATTTCCATGTTAATTTATTGTTTTAAGGTGTCATGAAGTTCTGGGCAGTGACCTGGGCTCTGGGCTTGAAAAAGTGGCTCAAATCCTAGGGACGCTGGAATATCATTGACAAATTTAGTCTTTGGACGCTGGCAAGCAAGCTTGTGAGAGTGAATTTGGGTTTCTGGACACTGTCATGCCTATAGCATGAGAGCGATTGAGGCTTAAGTTGTCCAAAAGTTCAGTGGGGCCCAAGGGAAATTTGTCTGAAGTGTTGGATTGGTTTCTGAGGGTCCTGAAGCTAATGTTGAATGTTTGTATGGTGTGTTTCCATCGGTTCCACTTTCTTAACCTGACTTAGGAGGTCGAATCATACCATAGTGGCCTCTCATCTCATGTTTACCCCAGCTAGACGGTTGCTTAGGTAAATGTGGGAGGAGGGTGTCACATCGGTGCTGCAAGTTTAAAAAAAACACCAATGCAACAACTAATTTTTGTGTGCCCTGGTGTCATTCCTTAGAAGAACGCCCAAAGAATTTTATCTCTTAGCACCAATGCGGTATATATTACACACCAATATTCTTCACATTCAATGCCTCAATGCTTTTAGTTATGTATGCAAATCGATGATTTTATGTATGTAGCACACTAGTGCCACTTGTTCCATTAAGCACACTGCAAAAAAAACATCTGCTAGTGCATTTGATCACCCAAATTTTTTCAGTTGTGATGAAGTTCCATTAAAACCTCTACTAAAACAAATGTTATCTCAAACGAATGTTTTAGTGGATGTTTTTTTGACAAATTTTTCCAATTTTATAACACTAAAAACCTCTTCTAGAAGGTATTTTCCTTGTAGTGTTTCCAACAATTGATGGATCCTCTTCTCCATAGAAAAGGCTTTTCACAGCTCCCATTTTTGTCCACAAATTCCAATGCAAGAAACAATTTTGGTATTTCGCAAGTAGGAAACATTAATGAAAGAAGAAAAATGTTGCATCCATTGACAATTTGCACTCAAAACGCTTCATAAGCCCTACTAACAAGGCATCCCCAAAAATATCTTTGAAACTGCTAATAAAAAATCTTTGAAAATTCTACTATCATTGGAAGTCATTAAATGCATAGTATTTGATTTACAATCTCCACTTCTATCACTCAGTTAGGAATGAACCAAGACAACTTCATCTCAAGCACATACATTTGAAAATAATACTGACCATAGCAAAAGGGTTGATTTGAGTAATGAAAAGAAAAATAGACCATAAAATTGTGGCAGAACTCCTTCACTTTTTGTTTCCATTTTGCTTACATTTAACTTCCCTTGAGATTCTAACAAAGCTTCTTCCAACCCATCAATGTCATCTACATTATTGGTTTGAATTCTATAATCATTAACAAATCTCCCAGGTGGAAGTTGCCTTTTATTTACATGTGCAACTTTTTCAAGGATATGATGTGCATCTTCATTTCTACCCTTCATTATCAGATAAAATGGAGATTCTAGGACTATTGTTTGGCCAATTTAATGTCTTTAAATTGTCAATCATAAATTATCAACCAGGGTAGGTATACTGATGAAGTACAAGTGCACTATATGTGCTAGAAGTTATTTCTTATGTCCTTATGTTCTTTTTAGGATCTAAACTTAAGATTAGTATGGAGATGATGTTGTTAATTATATTAGTGTCTCAATCCCTAAAGTTATCAACTAATTTCTTAGGATTTATTCTCTATTGAATCAGTTTATGGATGATATGAGAGTGATTCTAGATTTTACTTGTGTTAGACTATTTTAGATTTTTGCCTTGTATTTTTATGCTGCAGCTCTAATTTACTAAGTGCAAGATAAATCTATTCTATCAAAATGTAAAGGAATATTGTCTAAGTTCAATTTATAAGGAGAAGGCTCTCATGCTTTTTGTCGCATGGAATGAGTCGATCTTGCAGACAAGATAGACCTTCCTAGAATCTAAAGAAGGCCTAATGATAAGCAAACCAACCAGACACTATTTTTCTCTAAATATGCTTTAATAAACAATAGCAAACAAGTGTTTTTAGGGCCCACCTTTGGTCCAATGCAAGCTTGTGGATGCCCTCGCTCCTTTGATCCAAATGAGCTCCTTTTCATGAATCTGCAAACACAAACAAGGCAAACAAATTAAATAGCACCTGAAAATCCAATTGCATAAAACATATTTAACATGAAAGTCAAGGAGTCCATGAAACAAATAACATAAGATACTTGTTGAGAAAAATGAGTTTGATTGTATTAATTCAAAAGAAGAAGAACTTTACAACCTTTGCCTTGACGCTATACAAGCTCCTCGCAGGATCCAACAAGAAGTCTCCTCTACTTTGACAAGTTTCACTCACTCCCCAATGAAACCAAAAAGGTATGTGATCTCTCCTCTTAGGCTCAACTAGGAAGTCTTAATTTCACCAGCATTTACCCTCAAAATGTTCAGCTTCTAACCTCCCTAGTCATCACCCCAATGCCTGTATTTATAGTGTAATGGAGGGAAGTTACTAGGTCCTCCTTCAAAGGGATAAAGCCCTCCTTCAAAGGGATAGCTCCTTTAGTCAAGGGATTAGCTCCTTCTCTTTTGGGATGCATGAACCACCTCAGAGCGAACAATCCACATCAAAATTCCTTCTAGAAAACTCTAGAATTAACCCAAAGTGAGTTTTTTAAGATAAAACTTGCGCCTTTTGACTTTCACAGGGGTCCGCACCTACACCATTAGGGACAGAGCGGGTAGGTACGCAGCTTTTGTACACAGAAGGTGTGGGACCGCAGGTGACCATGAGAGAAAGTGCGGAACCAGAGTTACATTGATTTTTAATGTCTTTCTCCCATTTCCAAAGCTTGATTTGAAGAGCTGAGGTCTTAGACTTACTCAGGAGGACAGTGCAAGTGATGATAGACCCATACTAACTGCAAATAATCATGGTGACGATATTTTTGTGTAACACTTTTACTTATTCAATTTCATCCAAACAAGACATTCTGAATAGCAACTACACTATGAAGTAAACACAGTTGGACTGCACTAGATAAAAAGAAAATGAAATAGCCATATTGTACCAGATAAAAAGCAAATCAAATAGCAGAATTAAACTAGGTATAAAGAAAAGGGAATTTTTCATGCATATAACGATTCACTGGCGAACTCATCATACTACATTTCTTCACACAAAATAGAGTATTCGAGTAATGAAAGAAATATAAGTGCAATCGGTTAAAGACCTATTACTGGTCGTAGGGGCTCTCCACAAATCAGTCCACAATCTCCAATCAACACACCACATACAAACATAAAACCAAGTCTATTACTTGCAAAACGAAACTTAACAAATTGTTTTAAAAACTTACATCATCCGACATGCACCCAAAACACAGTGCGGCCATAGTTTTTATAATAAGTATTTGGCATAACAGTGTGAGCATTTCAAGCCTAAATATCTTTATTTCAATCAAACTATATCGCTAAACAATCAATTTGCTATTCCGAAAGCAAATCGATAAGATTTCATTGAACCTCAGATTCTTTCCCGACGACAATCTTGTAGTTGACTTTGGGGTTGACCGTGATATCCTGCGATCATATTGATGAATTGGTTCGATGAAATGGGAAGGAATCCATGAGGGGACCATTCCTTATCCATCTGTATCTTTCTTCGTTGAGCTGGAGCTTCTGAACTGTGCAAACAATGGAGGTAGCTGCAGAAATCTGGATTAGCTGCAAAACCAGATCAATTATGTAGCCAAATGCATCCTTTAACAAAAAATAGGGTATATAGACAAACATGAAGAAGAAGACATGTAATTTTTTACCTTTAACAAAACCTTGTGTCTATTTCATTATTTAGGTGATAAGTATAGGAAAAGAGAGGAAATATAGGCAAAAAGGGATGTCAAGGTAAGACAATCTTTGGACTCTACATTCCCCCATGTTGGAGGTTTTGTATGTCCTCATACACTTCATCATTGTTAGTCACTTGTGCCTTCTGATCATCACCTCCAAGTTTCACTTTCTTCTTCTTTTTGGCAGCTACTGGCATCCTTGGTTTTCTCATGAGAATTTTGTATTTTAAGTTGATAATCTCTCTCTACATTTTCCTGTTTTCCTTCTTCAGCTTTTTGTTCTTTCTGTACCACAAACTCAAATGAAGGATGACATTTTCACTTTTTGAAATTTGGATCTCACTTTGTGCCTTCAATGCTTGATTCTCATTCTTGAGATATTTGTTCAATGTTTCCAACTCAAAAATCTCTTGCTTTAAAATGTTTGAGGTTGAAGGTTCTTGTGGTTCATTTAACTGATTGCTCCCTTCTCCAGGACTTTGAATTGTTTCTTTAGTTGTTGTCTCTTTTCTTTCCAATGACTCTATATAGTCATAAATCTCTTGTTGAACAGGGTCAACACCTGGACTATGCACTGGGCTTCTTAGAGGTGAGCTGCAAGGTGGTGGTGACACTCTCGGTGATGATTTTGGTGATCCTTTTGGAGAAATTTCAGGGTTTTCAGTTGGCTCGTTTTCCTCGAGATCAATGTATTCTGTAGCTTTTGAGACTGCCTGTTGCACTGTGCTCAACCTTGTACTCCTCCTTAGTCCTGAGGTTTGTAATCCTTGTACTTTCCTTCTTTTAGTTTCTAATCTTTCTTCTTGAGGAAGGGTCCTGGTTTGTGGTATTTCCTTTGCTCTTTTGCTAAATTTCTTCCTTCTAAGACTTCCCTTTTTCATTCTCTGCAAAATATCTACTATGGGCAGCTCTTCTTCTGATAATTCTGGTTGAGTCTGGGGTTCCTGCTCTTTTATTGCTTCTATTGTTTTCTTCCTTCCTCTGAGGGTCCTACTGCTGCTGGCTTGTTCTGGGGATCTTTCTTCAAAATGGTTCCTCACTAGAAAACTTTCCCAGTTATCCCCTATACTCCGAAGATGGAACTCAACCAATATCTTTATCAAGCCATGATGATACATGGTATTTTCTATAAATTGAATTCTCTTTTGAACGTTTGTGGACATTTTCTTGAGACTATGTAAGAGAAAATAAGGAAGATTCATCTGGTGATCTTCAAGAAAACGCATCATCATGCTAACATGATAAAAATACATATACCCAAACCGACCCTCACAAGTGACAAATTTTTGAAGTATAAGCAACAAATTCCTCCATTTACTCTTAAGGGTTGTGTTCGGAATGCCTTTCTTGAAGACAATGGTGTCCATATTTGGATTTTTCCCTGCTCCTTGGTAATTCAGTAGCTTCCGCGATCATAGACTCCATTATGGTGATCTTAATGTCTCCCATTTTAGCTTCATTTCCATCAAATCAGCGTGCAAATGTCTTTGTCACTTCCCTGTCAAAACCATTGAATTTTTCAATGAATTTCAACCATTGCTTCTTTTGCAGCAACTCCTTGGTTTGAGGGTATCCCTCCAAGAATTTCTTCCCTGCTGGCTCGGTTTGAACAATGATCCCCATTATGGAGGATGTGTTTCCTCAAAGACTGGTTACCTTGACAAGAGAATGGTTTTGGTAGGGTTTTGCTAAGTGGTGGAAGGACGGAGTGGCTATGAAAGTTCAAAGGAGTGGAAGAACAGGTTGGTTATAATAAGGGTTATAGGAATGAATTAGACCATTGGGGTGCATTTAAAACGATGATTCGATGATTACTTCGGCGGATTCAGAATGAGGACATGACATGACTTTTAAGTGGTGGATTATGATGTTTTGTTAGGCGAACATCACCCTTAATTTGTAATTATTTCGTTTTAATTTTTGGCAGTACTATGTCTTCTTAGTCATATATGCAATATATTAATCCCTATTGTTAAATTAAAGTAGCACATACCTATGATCCACTTTGCTAACCTTGTTTGTTGTTCTTAGATCTCGTGCAGGTACTTTTCTTTGTCAGTTGTCCTTCAATTCAAATCACCAAGTCTCCCTATAAGCTTCAAAACAAAATTATTAGGCTGCAAAAACTTGTCATAGCTACAGAAACTTATCTGAGTTGTGGAAAGTTGCTGATTCTACAACTGAGAATAAAACTTCAATAAAGGAACTTTGTTATTTTCTTTTTTAAAGGAAAATTTGAAGTGCCAACAAAAATTGGTTTTCACTCTAAATTTTTTGTATAAACCTGCCAACAACATGTTGGTTTTCATGTTTATATCCTTTTTTTATGTATATATATATATATATATATATATATATATATATATATATATACAAATACATATATAGATACACATACATATAATTTACTTATTATAATTTTTTTATTTTTTTTAAGAAAGTAAAACTGAGTAAAAATTTCTAAGGTGGAAAAGAAGAAGAATTCTTCTTGACCATCTTTAGTTCTAAATTATCTTGGAACATTTTAACAAATTCCTCTTTTGTCAATGGCTTCTGGTAAAGTCTGAGTCGATGTCCATTTACTAATAGAGGAATTTTCTCTTCATCAATAGTCCTGATTCTAATTGCACCATTGTCAAAAACACTTTCAACTTCATAAGGTCCAAGCTAGTGGGTTTGGAATTTCCCTTGAAAATTCTTGAACTTTGAATCAAAGAGTAATGCCCAATCTCCTGGATGAAATTTCCTTTCTTTAATGTACTTATCATGCCATCTAGATCTCTGTTGTTGAACTAGGCTAGTTCTTTGGAGGGCTTCTTGTCTGATTTCATCAAGCTCATTTAGTTGTCTCATCCTTTGCTTTTGTGCTTCTGATAAGTCAAGATCTAACTGGATTGTTGTCTTATAGGTCTGGATCTGGAACTCTATCGGAAGTAAGACTTGCTTCCCATAAACAAGTTCATAGGGAGTATGTCTTGTAGTATTTCTCCATGTAGTTCTATAGGCCCATAAAGCTTCTGGAAGATTTTCCACCCAGTCCTTTTTGTGTAGATGTACATTCCTGGTGAGGATTGCTTCAATCACATTATTTGTGAACTCAAATTGTCCATTGTCTTGTGGATGGTATGGATTGGACTTCCACTGTTTGATTTTGTATTGATCCACAAGCTTCTGCACTAATCTGGATGTGAATTGTGTTCCTTGATCTGTTACAATTTGTCTTGGAACACCAAAACGAGTAAAAATATCCTCAAAAAGAAATGAAACTACAACATTTTTAGTAGCAAAAGGAAGTGCTTTATCTTCTACCCATTTGTGACGTAATCAGTACATACCAGAATATACTTCTTTTGCTTTGAAGGTGGGCGGAATTGTCCAACAAAACCTAGTGCCGACTTCTCAAATGGTTCGATCAATACCTGTGGTTGCAGTGGAATTTCATTTCAAAGAGTGGGTTTGCCCATTGTCTGACAACTGTCACATCTTTTGACATATTCTTTGGTGTCTCTGAAAATGGAAGACCAATAATATCCTAAAAGCAAGATTTTGTAAGCAGTCATTCTGTCAGAAAAATGTCCCCCACATGGCTCATCGTGGCAAGCTTTGAGTATTTCTGGTATTTCGTCCTCTCGAACACATCTTCTGATGATGAGGCCTGGTCCTGTCTTGTATAACTCTTCATTTATCCATGAACAAGATGTGCTATTGTGGGCTATTCTTCTCTTTTCTCTAGGAGATAAATGAAATGGAATTTTTCCTGTAGCTAAATAGTTAGAAATATCTGCATACCAATGTGATTTAGAAGATAATGCAAAAATATATTCATCAGGAAATTTATCCTCTACGGGCTGATCATTATTTTCATTTTGTATTCTGGATAAAAAGTCGGCAATTGTGTTCTGCTTTCCTAGCCTATCTAGAATGGTTATGTTAAATTCTTGTAACAATAAGAGCCATCTGGTTATTCTTCCATTAGTGACTGGTTTATTCATTAGGTATCTAATGGCATAATGGTCTGTGTGAACAAAAGTTTCACAGCCAGTTATGTAATGTCTGAATTTGTTAATGGCATGAACTACAGCTAAAAACTCCTTTTCAGTTACAGTATAATTTAACTCTGCAGGAGTTAAATTTTTACTATTATAATAGATTGCATAAGGAGTAAAATCTTTCTGTCCCAACATAGCTCCTAAGGCTGGATCTAAAGCATCCATTGAGATTTGGAAAGGCAATTTCCAATTAGGTCCTTTTAAGATAGGTACTTCATAAATTCTCCTTTTCAAAGTTTCAAAGGCAGCTTGACATTCAGAATCCCAATTTAATTCACAGTCCTTGGTGAGCAATTTAAAAAGTAGAGATGCAATTTTTGTGAAGTTTTCTATGAATCTTCTATAATATCCAGTAAAACCGAGAAAGCGTCTAACATATTTTTGAAAACTTGGCACTAATAACTTAGAAATGAATTAAACTTTAGATGAGTCTACCTTGATTCCATCTCCTAAAATATGATGACCTAAAACAATTCCTTCGTTAAACATCATGCAACATTTTTCATGGCTTAACAAGAGATTTGTTTCTTTACATCTTATTAATACTTTTTCCAAATTCTCCAGTGCTTCATTGAAATAATCTCCATAAACTGTGAAGTCATCCATGTACACTTCCACACAATCATGAATAAGGTCAGAGAAAATTCCGAGGACTGCTCTTTGGAATGTTGTTGGAGCATTGCATAATCCAAATGGAAGTATTTGGTAAGCATAAGTTCCCCATGGACAAGTGAATGTGGTTTTATCTTGAATTTCAGGCGCTACCTGAATCTGGTTATATCCACTGAACCCGTCCAGGAAGGAAAAATATTTTTTTCCTGTTAATGTGTCTAAGACTTGATCTATAAAAGGTAGTGGAAAGTGTTCTTTTAATGTTGCTTTGTTTAGTTCCCTGTAATCGATGCATACTCTCCATTTTCCATTTTTCGTAGGAACAATTACTAGGGGTGAAACCCACTGATTGTCGGATATTGGATAGATGAAATTTACATTTAACAATTTCTGCAACTCCTCCTTAACAATTTCTTTTAGATTTGGGTTCATTCTCTATTGACGTTGTCTAACCGGTATTGCATTCTGTTCAATGTAGATATGATGTATGCAAGTTTTAGGATCAATCCCTCTCATGTCAGTGTATTCCCATGCAAAAGCAAAAGAATGTTTCTGTAAAGTTTCTATCAATTAATTCTTTTACAATTCTTCCAGGTTTTTATTGGCATTCAAGGTTTTCCCTAGAAATATTTCTACCGAGGAATTCCAAAATTTTTCCATGGAGAGCAATGATACCTGTTTAGATGAGAGACACTCATTACGACTATGATCATAATGTGATGAAGATTCATTATTTTCCAGTAGAGTTAGAATTTGGTCTTCCTCTCTTACTTGTTCAGTAGTAAAAATAGGTTGTATATCTTCTTCATCTTCTATCCATTCTTCAATTTTTGTATCTATTGTTGTCATTGCAGGAGGGTATAATGTAAGTTTCTTTGTAGAATTTCCATCCAAGATAAACATATCACCTAATCTACAACCGATGAAAGCATCAGTTGTAGCTAACCAAGGTCTTCCTAGAATTAATGGATGTCCTCCTAAATTATTCTTGGGTGTTAAGACCATGAAATCGACGAGATATTCCCAAGAATCTAAGGATACACAAACATCTTCCAACACACCATCAGGTTTAATCATAGACCTATCTTCTAATTGCAATAAGATTGGTGTGTATTGAGGGTTAGGAAGCCTAAGTGTGTCCATAACTTGTTTACTCATTATGTTTATGGTTGCTCCTAGATCAACCAGTGTGTTTGGTATTTTAGTTCCATTGATGTGAATTTTTACAATGGGGCTTCCTGGATCTAAGTATTTTTGAGTTGTCGTCTTCCCCATCATAATGCCTGCAATTTTTCCAACTAACTGAATCTTTTTATGTCTTTCCTTTTTCTTCCTGATCTTTGTGTACTTAGTTCCTTAATTGTTTTCACAAAAATTGGTATTTATTTTATGGCTTGTAATAAAGGAATCTTAATACAGACATTTCTCAATTCATCCATCATATTGTAATCAGGCAAGATAATTTGTTTTTCTACTCCATCAATTTTCAACCATTCAGGGAAAGGTGATCTAATTGATACCAAGGGTTGTTCTATGATGGGAGTATTTATTGGAACATCTTTTGTTTGTTTATTCTCTTTCTGAGGGAGAGAGGTCTCCCCTTCTTCTGATTGGTTTTTGTTTTTTTGAAGATCGGATCTTGTTTCTTGAATGACAAAAAGGGGTTTTCTTGGTAACACTCTTCCAGACCTTAATTGGACATTATTTAGGTCTAGTGGAGTTGCTACATAAGTTTGAGGATTCTGCCCCTCCATGTTGCACACAGATTGTTGTGGTATTTTATTACTAGGATTCGGAAGTGGTTGAGCGGGTAATTGATTTGGTTTTTGTGGAAATGGTAGGGAGAGTTGTGGGTTTTGATTCTAAACAGGAATTTGTGGTAATTGGTTAGCTTGGGTAATTTGATTAGATGGTGGTAGAAATTATGGAGGAAGGTAGGATGGCGAGTACTGTTGATATTGAGCATATGTTCCATAAGGATTTTTCCATCCTTGATTCCAAGGCTGTGACTGTGGTTGAGCCCAAGGCTGCTAAGATGGATTCCAATTATTTTGTAAATACTAAGAAAATTTTTGTGGTCTGCATCCTTGTGATTGATTTGGTTGGGGGTTTTTCCATGGTCTCTTGGTTATAAAGTAAAGAAGATCTACTTGTTCTGGAATCCCCTCATCATTAAATACAACCTTGAGACCTGGTAAAGAAGGACATTCCTTCGTATCATGATTATTTGCACATATGACACAAGTTTCTATGGCTTTTGAATCTAAGGGACACTCTCATAGAGCATGTTTCTTTCGGCATTTAGGATAGAAGATAGATAATGCGGCAATTTCAGAATTTTGCTTGTTTTTTTATTTTAAGGGTTTCTATCTTCTCACTTAGGCTCCCTAAAATATCTTTCTTAAAGGTATCAAGAAAGTTTCATAATTCTACCCTACTGACTGTTCCAGCTATGGATTTATTAATTCTTGACAAGAGAGGGTCTCTAGGACTTCTCCCAACTCGTGTTTTACCCCTTGAGATATGTACACATAGATCAAAAATATCTGCAAATGGTAGTTGGGAAATGTCTCCCTTCCTATTTAAGTTAAGGAGATCAATCCACTCATCTTTAATAGCTCTGAGTAAGAGAGCTTTTAAGGTTTCTTCATCCAAATTATCCATTTTTTCTCTTTTAACATTGTAGGCAAACATTTATACTAAATATTCAAGATTTTCATCTTCTTTTTGTGTCATTTTGAAGACTTCATCTTTAAGGTTACTAGGCATACAATAATCTCTATATTTGCCTAAGAAAGCCTCTTTCATTTGTCCCCATGTTGTTATAGAATGCACTCCTAGACTCATGAACCATTTTAATGCTGAGTCTTTTAATGTAGCAGGGAACAATTTTAATTTTTGAGCATCATGCAAATAGTCATATGATCTGCATAATACTTCAAATTCGAAGAGAAATGTCTTTGGGTCTTCGTTTCTTTTTCCGTGGAAATTAGGAAGAATTAAGGGTGATATATTTTTCATTGTGAGGGTTGTATCTTCATCAAGAATAGGAAATCCATAAGGATCTTGGTTTCCTCTGCCTCTACCCCCTCCTCTATTCCTATCTCCACCTCTACCTCTACCCCTACCTCCTCCAATCCTATTTTCCTCACCATGGACATTGTGTACCTCTCCTTCCCCTTCTTTAGCCATGATAGATTCTTCAGAACTAATATAGTGTTCTTATAATCTTTATGGTTCCTCTATCAATGGTTGTTCAAAATAAGTTTCATTATCATCTTCTTCACTAGGAACTTCTAATTTTTCTCCCAAAATTTGCTCACCAATGGAGGATAGAAAAATTACTCCTATAGTTGGGGATGTAGGATTTTCTTCAATTACAGCTTCAATAGAGGAAGTGGGTGAAGTTCTGGATTGGATTTCTGATCTTGATATTTCAGGAAGTCTTTCTTGACCTCTAAATTAAATTCAGGTTTGAGAAGGTGGTGTGGATTCTCGAAATCGTGGTGAAGTGAGTGGGTTTGTGGAAATTAAACATCTTCCTCGCCCTACAAATCTACCTCTAGAGTCTCTATCCCTACGCATATCATGTTTTGAATTAACAATTTTTTTCTTAACTTCTATTTGTACTTCCCCGACAATGATGCCAAAATGTTTGGCCAATTTAATGTCTTTAAATTGTCAATCATAAATTATCAACCAGGGTAGGTATACTGATGAAGTACAGGTGCACTATATGTGCTAGAATTTATTTCTTATGTCGTTATGTTCTTGGTAGGATCTAAACTTAAGATTAGTATGGAGATGGTGTCATTAATTATATTAGTGTCTCAGTCCCTAAAGTTATCAACTAATTTCTTAGGATTTATTCTCTATTGAATCAGTTTATGGATGATATGAGAGTGATTCTAGATTTTGCTTGTGTTAGACTTTTTTGGATTTTTGCCTTGAATTTTTATGTTGCAGCTCTAATTTACTAAGTGCAAGAGAAATCTACTCTATCAAACTATAAAGGAATATTGCCTTAATTAAATTGCTAAGGAGAAGACTCTCACGCTTTTACTTATTCAATTTCATCCAAACAAGACATTTTCAACAACAACTACGCTATGAAGTAAACACAGTTAGACTACACTGGATAAAAAGAAAATGAAATAGCCATACTGTACCAGATAAAAAGCAAACCAAATGGTAGATTTAAAATAGGTATAAAGCAAAGGGAATTTCTCATGCATATAACGATTTACTAGCAAACTCATCATACTACATTTCTTCACACAAAACAAAGTATTCAAGTAATGAAAGAAATCTAAGTGCAATCGGTTGAAGACCTATTACTGGTCATAGGGGCCCTCCACGAATCAGTCCAAAATCTCCAATCAACGCAGCGCATACAAACATAAAACCAAGTCTATTACTTGCAAAACAAAACTTAACAAACTATTTTAAAAAATTACATCATTCGGCGCGCACCCAAAACACAGTGCAGCCATAGTTTTATAATAAATCTTTGGAATAACAGTATGATCATTTCAATCCTAAATATCTTTATTTCAATTGGACTATATCTCTAAACAATCGATTTGCTATTCCGAAATCAAATCGATAAGATTTCATTGAACCTCGGATTCTTTCCCGGCGACAATCTTGTAGTTGAATTTGGGGTTTGACCATGATATCCTACGATCATCTTGATAAATTGGTTCGAGGTAATGGGAAGGAATCCACGAGGGAACCATTCCTTATCCATTTGTATCTTTCTTCATTGATCTGGAGCTTCTGAACCTTGCAAACAATGGAGGCAGCTGCAGAAATCTGGATTAGCTGCAGAAATAGACCAGTTCCGTAGCCAAATGCATTGTTTAACAAAACAATAGGGTATATAGACAAACATGAAGAATAAGACATGTAATAGCTTACCTTTAAAAAAACATTGTGTCTATTGCATTATTTAGGTGATAAGTATAGGAAAAAAGATGAAATATAGGCAAAAAGGGATGTAAAGGTAAGACAACCTTTTGACTCTACAACTACAAAATAGAATATAAGTAGATCAAATAAAGGTGCTAAAGATAGTCCAAGTAAGCTTCTCCAACCCAATGTTAGCATTATAATCCATGCTAGTGCAGCCTCCAATACTATGTTGATTATCCAAAAGGTTGAAAGTATGACTACCCATAAACTTTTGTTGGGAATTGGGACAAATTTTGTTTACTATCTAGATAAACAACATGAATGTTGTAAAATCCACCCTCAATTACATCAATCAGAAATTTTCAAAGAACTGACATTGCTTACTTATTCTCTCTCCTCTCCAACTAACTACAAACTTGAGTGGACTTCTTGAACCAATAGGAAATATTAACCCTCATCTATAGGCTCATCTAGGAACTGCTTTATGCTTATATTGTTGTTTAGGAGATGAAAAAGAAGGATCAGTATTATCCCTTTGAGAAATATAGATCTTCATTTCAGAGAATCATTTCTGGATCACAAATAAATTTTGGAATAGAGATGGTTCACCAACAAATGGATGTTTATGAGCCACTTAGCAATTGATGCCACATCGTTGTAGGTCAAGTTCTTTAATCTTGATTGTGAGGAGATCTATATGAACCCATAAAAAAGAGAAAATAGATGCCAGAATACTTGACCAAAAAACAACAATAGTTGGAGTGCGATTCTGGCAACCCATCAAACCCTTAAGGAAAGGATAAATGTGAACAATCACCAAGAACTAGTCATTCCTCCACTATTCATTCCCACTCCATAAATAAATAACTGCTTCCATTTGTTTAACAAGAAGATTTTCTTCTGTGCACACTTAGTTGAAATTAGCATTGGGTTGCGATCATCATCGTAACACCTTTTTAAGCTAACATATGGATTTTTGCTCCAACACTTGCCAAAGGGTGATCCTCATCAGTGTTCTTGATATTTCCACATATGAATTTCTGAGAAGGATACATAGTCCAAAAATATTATTGGAAGAAATGCTTATTCGAAGACAAGTCACAATACTTACCACACCATTTAATGTTTGAAAAACAATTGTTGGCACCTTATTTAGACAATTGTCCCTTTGTCCTATTATTGAAGACTATATATTTTGTCCTTCCCTCAATATTTATTTTTCTGACATTGTTTTTTATTTAGACTTTTCCCAGAGCCAAAGCAATGGGCATGATCATTAGTGACATGCTCTGATTTCCATTTAACCATAATAAGGATGTGAATAATTTCATGGGCTTCTTCTGAGAGACATTGTCTTCTTTGTAGACTTATTTACTTTACTTATATGAATATGAGCTAATGTGTCTGTCATCACTATTCCAGGTGAAGAAAAAGAATCCAAAGTTTTGGGTCTATATGTAGAGTCATAGTAAGCAATGTCATTGTTGGGCCACTAATTTATCATTATTATTGTCACTTCTTAACATCCATTTCCACTATTCTATTTATTATAATTCGTCATATAATTCCATTTCATAATTATTTATGCTCTTGTGGATAAGTAACGCTTGTTCTCCTTTATTTTTAATAAATTGATGATCAATACTCACGATTTTAGCCTCCAACATCTCTTCCATATTGCAAATTTGATCTTCTCCTCATAATCAAATATTCCAGCTCAGAAATTCCCTAGGATAAAAAGTAACATTTTTGTGTTGGACATTTCGGAAAAATTAAGATGAATATTGAAAATTTGAGACACATGTTTTGTGCAGAACAGACCAAATTAGTTTTGCAATGAGCAATTTCCAAAATTCGGTTTGGATTGAGAGAAAAGAAAGTTTCTTTTAAGAACATTTTCGTAGATTTTCTATTGTGACCGTTTTCCAAATTTCTCCAATTGCAATACCAGATTCTATTTGTTCCAACTGAATCATGATGAAAAGATCTCTTAGATCTCATCTTTCTTATTGAGATTTTGTAATCAATCTAAATTATAAGAGGAATCATTTTGTAATCAGTTTGTAGTAAATTTCCCTTTGTTGTTTGAGTATTAAAAAACACAAATCAGATAGAAAAGGGAGATAACTCATATAGAGCAGATCAAATATTGCAAGATCTTCCTTTTGTGTGTAACAACATAAATTCAGTTTGTAGTTCTTTTTTATAAATTAATGATAATATCAAATTATTGTGATTCCTTGTAGTCTATAATTCTCAGCCACGACCCAATCAGAGAGTTGGGCCCACTCTCTCGATCAGGTTTTGTTGGGTACAATTCATGTGGATAGGTATGTTTTTTTAATTATATTATTATTGCTTTATGATTGTTGTTCCTTTCTTTGTTGCTTTATTATCTTGTTGTTATTTTATATTGTTGTTATTTCAGATTGTTGTTACTTCATATTGTTGTTACTTAGAGTTGGTGTCATTTACTTTGTTGTTACTCGATTTGTAGAACTCTTTGGGCCTTGTATTTTGTAATTGCTCAATACTGGGTAGGGAACCTATGGCCTACATAGACCTTGCATGATAACCTTGAAATAACCATATGGACCCCGGATTGACAAATAAATGTAAGAGGGATTGAATTTATAAACCTGTATTAAGACCCCAACATTTTGGCATCGTTTCCAGGGAGGCTATCAAAGGAACACAAGTACAACCAGCGTTGACCACAGGATCCACTCTCTCTTCCTAATCATGCTAGGGTTTTCACCAAACCTTTTCCAGGACCTGAGCATTAGATTGCTTTTATTGTCTTAATTTTCTATATTTTAATTTATTTTAGGAACCACTTTATTGTCCTGGTAAAGCGAGGCTTTGCACCAAACCTTTTCTAGGACCTGAGCATTAGATTGCTTTGATTGTTTTAGTTTTCTAACTTTTAATTGATTTTAGGAACCACTCTCTCATCCTGGTCAGGCGAGGCTTTACACTAAACCTTTTCCAGGACCCGAGCATTAAATTTCTTTGATTGTTTTAATTTTCTTTCTTTTAATTGATTGTAGGAACCACTCTCTCATCCTAGTCAAGCGAGGCTTTATACCAAACCTTTTCCAGGACCCGAGTATTAGATTGCTTTGATTGTTTTAGTTCTCTGTTTTTATTTATTATAGAACCCACTCTCTCATCCTGGCCAGGTGAGTTTTGTACCAACCCGTTTCCAAGACTCGAGCATTAGATTGTCTTGATTGTTGTAATTCTCTGCCTTTTTAATGTCAAAACCCACTCTCTCGTCTTGGTTAGGCAAGGTTTGTACCGACCCTTTTCTAGGACCTGAGCATTAGATTTTTTTGGTTGTTTTGATTTAATTCTATGTCTCTTAGATTGCATGAATAGGGAAATAAAACCAAGGGGCAAAGGAAGACCCCCAAAACTCATAGGTAGAGGTCAAGGAAGGAAGAATCAACACAGTGTGGGACCCAATTGAGATCAATAAGAACTTCACGATATGAACACTATGGGAAATCAAGAAATTCAAGAATATATTGAAGATTGGTTTCACCCTGTCATTTGGTTGCAACATCACTCCATACTTCAATAATTCTTGGTACCATCCTTAACGGGGAAGTTGATCTCTCATACCCTAGTATTTATTAACATGGGTTTTTGAAATTCGGGTATGTACATACTTGAGGCCTTATTTCGAAAGTGGTTCCATTGGAAGTACTCTTATATGTAGATATATTTCATCTTTTTCAAATAGAGTAGGTTACTCTAGAAAATAAAATAAATAAGTACATAAATAAATAAATTTCTTTATATGTAAAAAGAGTTGTGTTTGTTGCAATATGCTATATAAATCAATATCGGCGATAGATATTTAAATTTCTTTTTGTATGTAAAAATTATATTGAAAATCATATTTCTACAAACACTCATCACCATTTTGGAAAAAATGTTTGTTTATCATATTTTATGGCTTGCAGGTTTGATAAAATTTCTAAAAAATAGTCGGGACAGTCATGTTTTTAGGGACCAAATAGTAATATTATCAAAACCTATTTCTATATCCCTTTATGTATACTTTATAACCCAATTTGAATCACTCAATTTGGATTTCAAACAAAAAAATTATGACCAAAACATTGATAGGGTATCTAGTAGGCAGCTCAGGGACAAAATTGGGACAATCATTTTTTGGAGGCCTAAATGACTAGATTTTGCAAACCTGATTCTATGGTATATTACCCTATGAATATAGTTTACAAATAAATTTGAATCACTCAATTTCGATATTATATGAGAAAGTTATGGCCAAAACATTGACTGCCTATCACAAATCAACATTCTTAAAACCTTGATTTTTCAGTTGTTCATTGACATATTTTACCCATCAATTCTTCATGCCCTCAAAACCTGTCTCTACTGGTGATATTTAAATTAATCTACTTTAATCTCCAATTTGAATAAGTTCAATCAGTCATCAAACGAAAAAGTTATGCTTAGAATATCAATTGTTGGTCTAAGTTGGGAAATCGAAAATGGCTTTGTTTTGCACGTTGTTCTAAGTAAATTTCACATATCATATCATGGAATTTTTAAAACCTATTTTTATTGGTGATATCTCTTTTAATTATCTTTCATTTGGCTTTATAATCTTTCAAATCATATGAAAAACAAAGGATTTATGATTAAAAGATTGCTGGTTAGTATGTCGACCACTGCTCTCCCGCAAGTGACAAATAAATTTTAATTTGTTGTTTCTTTCTGTGAATTTGTTTTATAGGGTAACCAATTTTTATTTTTTTGTGTATTTCTTGGATTAAGAGAGCCTGTACATGTCTATTCTTCCATGATTTCATGTTTTATTGCAGGTAGATGCTCGTTTTTTGCAGGCTCAAGGAGAATAAAGAAGATCAATTTATGAACGAGTGATTCTTGAAGGAAATGATAATGAAATAAGAGAATTTCATCCAAGAATCTATTAAGAAATTTGATATCATATGATTTTGAGTCTTTCTAGGTGCCATGATCTTAAAAAATTAAGAATGGATCATATGAGCTTGTTGCAAAATTGTTCCCGCTATTGTTCACCAACACAGAGAAAACAACATGAAGAATTTTCATCACTTAACGAATTTATAACAAGAGAAATGGGGAATTGATTTCCATTGAAGATCCAATTCATTTCTGCCAAGGCATTTTTCCATTCATTCACCATTGACATATTGTCGCTTATGGAAACATATTGTTGTTTTTGGAAACAGATTGATGTTCCCTTAGGAAACAACATTGTTGCAACCAAAATCACAACCGTTGTAACTTAATTTATTTATTTATTTATTGTTTTTCAATAAAGTGTTATTTCTTTTCTGATTTCTCTTATGTTTTTATGTTTCAGGTGTTGTTTACTTCAAAGTCACATCTTTTTTTCTCAAAATAAAATAAGGAAGTTCTTAAGTTTCATGATGTTGCTCCACATCTATAATTTTGTTCCCCAGTCTTATTAAGTATATCGTTTCCTCAGATCTAATATCAAAAACTCTTATGGTAATTCTTATGAGGAATGATTCATTCTTAATTCCTCATTATTTTTTAAAGTGACTATGAATGTTGGATGACTAATCCTCCTCCATGTCACCTTGCTAGGATCGCTCACTGAGTTAGTTTTTGGGAAGGATTGCCACAGTCATACTTGATACTTCATGTCTACAAGCTTAAAATGGTATGGGTAGTTTTGAGGTTGTAACATGAAATAATGGTACTATTGTATAAATAAATCTCAAATCATATTTTTACTACCTTAGTTACAGGTGTTGTTCCCTAATTCACAATTGTTGTTATCAAACTCATATTTGTTGCTCCCCAAGTCACAACTATTGTTTTTTTCCCTTTCCTCGCTGCTACTCCATTCGTAGCACCCTTTTTCCTTTCCCTACTACTACTCTAGTCGCAGCACCCTTTTTCCCTTTCCCTGCTGCTACTCCAGTTGCAGCACCCTTTTTCCCTTTCCCTGTTGCTACTCCAGTTGCAGCACCCTTTTTCCCTTTCCCTACTGCTACTCTAGTTGCAACACCCTTTTTCCCTTTCCCTGCTTCTACTCTAGTCATAGTGCCCTTTTTACCTTTCTCTACTACTACTCCAGTTGCAACGGCCTTTTTCCCTTCCCCTACTGCTACTCCAGTCGCAGCGCGTTTTTTTTCCTTTCCTTGCTGCTACTCTAGTCGCAACGCCCTTTTTCCCTTTCCCTGTTGCTACTCCAGTCGCAACACCCTTTTTCCCTTTCCCTATTGTTTCCTAAGTCACAATTGTTGTTACCTCTATCACAACTATTATTACCTAAGTCATGGTCATCGTTACCTCAATCACAACTATTGTTATTGGCCAATTTTCACGTTTGATTCAACACATGTAGGTCTTTTCGATTTTTTTTCTCCCTCCTTGGTGAATGGGAAATACTTTTAATGTTCTAGGTCCTCTTTGACATAATGATTGGGTAGTCAATTTATATTTGTTTATCTATAAACATAATCTTATTTTTAAGGAATAATTATGCAAAGATTATTTCATCATGCCAACTTTCAACTTTCCTAATTTGTCAAGTCCCTGATCTTGTAAAATTTATGATGATGACCACAAAATTGTACTTAAATATTTCCATCACTATCTAATAAATTGTTCCTCAACCCCAATATTAACAAAGAAAAATATATTTATCAACAGTCATTTGAAGGTTATTAGTTTTTGAGAAGAAAAGTTACCAAAGTTAAAAATAGTTACTGCAAAACTTTTTACACCATCCCTAGCTCTTAAGGAGATGACCTGCCACCCCATCTATTAAGTAATCTTTTGTTGATTAACAATAACCAGAAACATAAATATTCAACTGAAGGATAGGAGGTCGCATCATGAGGCTACCTACCGTGATCATATGTCCTAATAGAGTGACATTACCACTATTGGTCACCAAGCTAGGGTGATGGTCTTCGGTCGTAACGCTGAAGGACAAGAAGTCTCATCACGAGCCAACTTGTTCACTTTTGTTTGCTCCCATGAATGACATTGTTATTAATTGGTTACCAATCCATAACAATGATCTTCAATATACATCTAAATAAATTGAAATTCTTTTGTAACTATGTATTTATTTCTAATAGATGGGACACTGGAATCTCAATGGATTAAAAAGGCATCCCTATCAAGGCTATGGACACCTACTAGAAGCAGTGGCCCTACCTATGGTATAGAAGATAATTCAATACTATGATATACTTGGTTACCTTGTTTTCTCAAAATTAGTTGCCAATAAATCCTACTATTGGATATATAAGGTTTGTTAGAACTCATGGTTCATGGGGGAAATATTTAATCAGTTCTTAGATGATGATGGTTATGGATTATATCTATTATTGAGTTATAAGTATTCACTTTACATGTGAGGGACGAAACTTTTAGGATATTTTATATTTGGCATTTTGTATCATTTAACCTATCATTCCTTTATTCTACAAGTTTCATATCTTTAACCAAACATAGTTGCTTTGCCCAATCAGTCACCATTTATACGTAGCTTAACAACACTACTCTTACTTTGGGGTAGGATAAATAGGCCTAATTCTGATTTTGAATCCCATGTAATTGGTCAAACCTTGAGAAGAAAACACTAAGATAACTAATTCTCATAATTTTTGTGCTCATAACAACCAAAGCTTATGGGTCTAGGGAATGCATCTTTTTCTCATCATTTTACCCTCTTTTATATTCCCTTTTTATCCATTATTATCTCATGACATTCACAACATGATTATGTCACTTTTATATATAATGAGGTAATTGAGGTGATGAATTACTGATTGAGGATACTCATGAGATGTGTTATAGAAATCTTGATGACAGGGAAACTAATCAGTTTGGGGGAAGGAAACCATGCTACACTTTCTGATTACTTTCTTTCAACTTGCATGGCTTCCACCTTTCACATCACTTTCAACATCAACTCAACCTACATCAACTTCAACAAATATCAATCCATACATGTCATTCCACATTTTTACGGAGGTAAAACTTGAGGTAAAATAGCATAAGTTTTTTATTTATTAAAAGTTTAGGAGAATGTCATGAAAAACCACTGAGCGTTATTCACTCATATTTTTCAACCATTATTTCCCCTTCTTTACCACTTCCCATTTTTTTTTTAAGGGACATAAAAGCTTTCTGTTTGTGGGAGTGTTAGTTTCATTAATTTATTTATCATGATCATGCCATTAATATTTTTTTATCATCCATCGATCTCCTTATTCATTATCAAAACCTCACTTATTCCATGTTGTTATACACCAACCAATAATTTCAACATCGACCACCTCAATTTGTTTTCTAGTGTATTGCATGAGGACATGCAACATGTTCAGTTTGGGGGAGGAGTTGCTATGCATGATGGATGTTTTCTCATTTCTTCCTCATTTAAGGCATACAATTTCACTTTTATATAGTGCATAAATTGATTTGTGTATATCTTTAAAAATATCAACTAGATTCTTGTGATTTTTGGATAACAAGAAGGTATCATTAAAATGAACAAACCTAGAAAATTTCAAGCTAAACTAATTTGTAAGACCTACAAAGCATGCACTGTCACCTAAAACTGTTATGCGTATATCTCAGGATCTAGGATCATATAGCTCTGATTTTTGGTGTGAAGAGGTATTAATACAGTAGAAATCTTCCACATCAGTAGACAACTTGGATGTAGTTAACTTGTGTGACATGGCTTATGTCACTTAGGTTACTCAGTAAATTCAAGTTAGAGGAGTTAGAGTTCAATTAAGCATGTGTGGTTGCTAATTTGTAGGAACCAAGGTTAGTTGTTTCAAGTTGTTTTCATTTAAACTAGTTCTAATTGTTGGAGGAACTAGTGGAAGTACAGTTATGTAGTGAAACTTCATTTTAACTCATTGATCATGTAATTAAATGATCAATTAACCCAAAATAGCTAGTGCATGCAGAGAATTTGAGTTACCCATTGTGGTGGAGATTCCAAGGCAGTGTAACATCAGTTGTAGACTAGTCTTGAGTGTACAAGTGTTGCATGCACTTAGGTGATAAACCTTGGAAATTGCACGAGACTTTTGGAGGAAATTCCTAAATAATAGGGGGCTAATTTCCTTAGGATTTGCACAAGGAAATAGAGGCTCAAGTAGAGGTAGAAATTCAAGCACTATGCCACAAAGTGTCCTCACAAAAATTCGAGCAAGAATAACTCAAGAGGAGCAGCAGGTGAAGCATTGGCTTCATAGTTCGAGCTTGACTTCACCCTTATCGCATTCATGGCTAGCGCAATGATGGGGAGCATGTTGTACTTGGACCTAGGTGCATCGTTCCACATGACAAGGTGTAGATATTTTTTCAGTGACCTAGAGGAGAAATATATCTAGATGCACATTGAGGTTGGGAACGATGAAAGGTACAACGTGACCGAGATTGATATAGTTATCTTTTAAAGGGAGTTGGACTCCCCTCTCAGACTCAAGGATGTCATGTTCATTTCAAGCCCAAAGAAAAATCTCATCTCTATTGCAGTTTTGGAAGACTGTGGTTACGATGTGATCTTTAGCAAAGGGAAAGCATTCATGAGACACATAACCACGAGATAGGTGATGCAGATCGGGGTTCGTCTGAACAACCTTTATAAGCTAGATGTGGCGGATTATGCTACATTAAGTAGTAAGGCGGAGAAAGTGCAGAGCCGCAATTTCGATGAATTTTGGCAAAGAAGACATCCATTTACATCATAGCGCCTTGAATATTACGCAAAAAATAGCCAATGGTCTCCCCAAAGGAGCACTTGAGCATCATGATGTATGCGAAGGATGTACCTTGGGGAAATATGCAAAATCCACATTCCATGATCGGGACAACAAATCACATGCAGTCTTGGAAATGATCTACTCTAATGTTTGTGGACCTTTCTCAACAACCTCCACTACCAAACACAAACATTTTGTCATTTTTATTGATGACTTCTCAAGGAAGTGTTGGATCTTCGTCATGCAGAAGAAAGATGAGACATTCTCCAAGTTCGTAGAACTCAAGGCACTAGTTGAGAAAACAACCAATGAGAAATTGAAGGCTCTTATGAGCAATAATGGGGGTGATTATGTTTTGAATGAATTCAAAAATTTCTATGTGAAATAAGGCTTTCGAAGAGAGCTAAAAACTCCCCACAACCCCACAACGGAATTGAGTGTCTGAGAGGAAGAACCATAGCATTGTGGGAGCAACTAGAGCTATGTTACATGATCAAGGCCTACCTCTGCATTTATGGGATGAGGCATGCAACACAATAGTCTATTTGTAGAACCAGAGTCCTCATCGGATTCGTGGTATGATTACACCAGAAGAGGCCTTCTCAGGGAGAAAGTTGGATGTGTCACACTTCAGGATTTTTGGAACCTCTTTTTACTACCATGTCTCCAAAGAATCAAGGAAGAAGCTTGAGCTGACAACAGAGTTGGGGGTATTTTTTGTAACAACGTCGGCTTAAGAATCCATGTAATAAAATTAATAAATGCAAAATAAGACCAAGGTCATGGGACACTTATTCCAAGCTAAATGTTGGGAAAAATATCCTAGTGGGTGTTCATTTGGTTTATTATGGCTAAGGAAAATTGGCGAAGGAAATGGCAAGGGATTTGAAAAGGCAAGAGGCATTAATCGACATTTTATTTATGAAAATAAAGGAAATTTGGAGAAAAGGCAGGTGAAGAGTTACATGATGCATGTAAGGAGGAAAATGAAGGAAAATAATGAAAAATTGAGGAAATTAGAGTCCTCAATGATAAAAATGCTTTTGAGGACTAGTACACAACTTTAGTTAGTTCATTTTTGGAGCTCTCTCTATTCTCTCTCTCTCTCATACTCTTGCACACTTAGATCATTCTTGGAGCACTCTAGCATTGGAGGAAGAAAGCTAAGGAAGGAAAAAGAAGGCAAAGGGAAGCAAAGATCAAGCAAGGAAGAGTTGGATCAAGCAGCTACAATGGAATTTATTGCAGGTATTGATTTGCATGTATCATATCCTTGCTATTTTTGGCATGCATGGTACACGAATTTTTGTTTTTGGCTCTCTTGTTGTCATTGACATGGGTTTTTCCAAGCGTGACAATGGTTTTCAGCCTTGCCTTTCCATTTCCGGATACCCATAGTGTGATGGGGTTTCTATTACTTGGTTGAGCTGGACTGCCGTATGGTTTTGAAACTGACTGGGGTGGTCTCAAGAAAAAACACAAGGCCTAGGAATCCTTGGACCAATGAAGGTGGGATTGTGGTAAAGCATGATTATGTATACCCTCATTCGGCCTAGGAATCCTCTACCGGTGAATGGTGGGATATACGGTAAAGCCCAAAACGCAAAGACAAAGAAATTCCTTGTGGTTTAGGTGGAGAGATCTAGAGGCATCCATGTTTGTATAGGCTTAGTGATCCATGGACCAATATGTGGTGGGATTGTGGTAAAGCCTAGTAGTTAATGTTTCTTATTTGGACCTAGGAATCCCTTGGTGGATTACAGTAAAGCCTGAGGAAGCCCTAGTTTTCTTTTTCTAAGCCCCACATTCATGCTTTGAATATGGCATGGGGGTGATTGGCTAAAAGAAATATTTGGTTCACCCCAATCTATGGTCGAGTGGTATGTGGAAGTCCTTGACCTGGTTGCAATTTGCATATGTTAATAAGAGCTCTTTTCCTCTTGTGAATTATGTGTAAATGTGTTTGTTATTATGTGGTTATAATGGTTATTCTATCATTGTTATTTTGTTAGTTATATGCTAGTTATAAGCGTGGTTTATCACAGACTTGAATTATTGATCTCATTTAACTTTGTCTCGTAAATGAAATGTTAATGAATGCTTGACCTAATAGATGACAATACAACTATTGTGAGAGGGCATTAGACCTTCTTGACGATCAATATCATATAAGTATGAAGTCTCTATACTCAAATGTGTTTATATGACCTGTAGATTACATGTTCATGATGTGTTGGACAAAATGTTTGTCAAGGATATGCCTTGTCAAGTCAATTCCTTGTTCAAGTTTTGCATTAGAGGCCTTATCATCTTGTTATTTATCATTTTTTAGAGTTTCATCAAGTTTTGGGTAGAGGCATGAGTCCTGGCCCTGGAAAAGTGGCTCAAAATCTGGGGTCACTGGCACAAAACTGCCTAAAAAGTGTTGCAGTCGCATGGATGCCTTGTTGTGGGAGTGACTGGAGGGTCTCTTTTGCATGGAGGGCTTATCATGGGTGTGACTGGGGGTCTAGTTCAGTCAGAAAGTAGGTTAACTCAAGGGTTTATCACCTAGAGTGGTTGGTTAGCCTCTAAGGGTCATGTAGCTTTTGAGGAAGGTCAGTTTGGTTTTGGTTTGTTGATTCCACTTCCTTAATGGTACATGGGGATTTTAATCATATCATAGTAACTCCTTGTCACACGTTTACCTCGGTGGACCGATTGGATTGGGTAAATGTGGGAGGAGGGTTTTACATAGTGGTATCAGAGCATGATTCACCCCTTGGACTGGATGGGCAGAATATGGTTGCCATGCATGCATGTAGGTTGTGTTTGTGATTGATGTGTATGCATGGTGATGGTCATTGTTGTAGTTTTTTTTTCATGTAGAAGTTGAAGGTGTTTTTGTTGGGATGTGTTGTTGTGAATGCATGTCAGTTGAATATGCATTTGTTGTGTATGACTATTCTCTATGTGGATGTATGCATGCATTGTCATGGTTATATTTTTCATGCATGAGGTCATGGTATGTGGTTGGTATGGTCATGCATGGTAACTAGATGATGATTGAGATGATGTTTATATATTGCTATGATTATGTTTATACATGTTGTGTGCTAATCTGGTTAATCTTGCAGACGAGATATACTCCCCTGAACCATACTGAGGTATGTTGATTATGTTTATATTTTGGTTTAGATGACATGGTATACTTACAAGAAGAAGATCAAATATTACTAGCAATATGGTAGACTAGAGTTCATGAAATTCTCCCTATAGATCAGATAAGTAGCATGGTGATGGGAACTCTCCCGACATACAAGAAACGTTGTGAAGTTTGAAGGTAGAAATAAGAAGTTGCAAAGAAAATAATTACAGAATCATTCAGGAACAAGGGAAACAAGAAGAGGTTAATGTAGTTATCCTTAAAAGTTTATCAGACTTGTAGAGATAGGGACTTCCTAAAATTAGTCATGGACATGAGGATAAGACTAAAGGGGCATATGGCAGTAGGCCTCATGGTGGGTTCAGGTCAAATAAGGATGACACAATCAGAGATGGTAGGTTCTTGGACACACCTGATAGGAGAGGTGATGGACACAGGTTCTATTCTATTTCTGGTTCTGACGGGTACCATGGCCATCATCGTTATCATCCTTATAGGAGGAATGACAGGGGGTATTTGCTGGAGGAGTTCAAGAAAGCTAACCCACCTACCTTTGATGGATATTTGAAGAAACTAGAAGAAGCATAGGCATGGTTACTTGGGATGAATATTTTCTTTGAGTTTCATGATTACACAAAGAATATGAAGGCCAAAATAGCTATCTTTGACCTCAAAGGGAAAGCAGACATTGGTGGGAAGATGTGAAGAAACTAGAAGAAGTGGAGTCATGGTTACTTGGTATGAATAATTTCTTTGAGTTTCATGATTACACAAAGAATATGAAGGCCAAAATAGCTATCTTCGACCTCAAAGGAAAGCAGACCTCGGTGGGAAGATGTGAAGCGCGTTAGAGACATTAGGACAAAAGATTTGAGTTGGAATGAATTCAAGAGACTTTTCAGGAAGAAATATTTGTCAGAGAGGTACTATGACAATAATGCCAAGGAATACTATGAACTAAAGATGGGATCAATGACAGATGAGGAGTATACAACCAAGTTCTTGGAGTTGTTTAGGTATGTACCGTATCTTAAAGATGATAAAGCCAAAGTTCAGAGGTTTTTCAGTGGATTACCATTAGCATTTAGAGATCAAAGCGCAAGGCAAAGTCTCAACAAGTTTGGAAAGGGAAAGACAAGGCTAAAGGTAAATGGCAGTCAAAAAGATCAAGACCCTAGGATGTCGGTGAGAAAGAGAATGTTTTTCCTTACAAGAATTTTAATGGACCTCAACCTGGAGAACAACAGAACGGAGGTGATGGTAGGAGACAGTAGCAGTGTTGGACATGTGGTAAGGAGCATCTCAAGAAGGTTTGTCCATAGAATCAGGGTGGTAGGACTTATATCTATAGTGTAGAGGAAGCGCAGATAGTTGGGGAAGTTGGCCAGAGCATTCCATGGATATATGCAGCATTGGATAACCAGTAGGCAAATCGCCAGGAATCTATTATCAATATAGACGGTAAGATTTATGATCAACTTGTCTATATTTTGATTGACCCTATATCTAATTATAGTTATGTTAACCCTAACTTAGTGGATAAGTGTGGTTTGAATAAATAAATACATGTAGAGTCTTGGTTAGTGCAGTTGGATATAGATACAAAGAAAAGAGTTCATCAATGGGTAAGAGTGTATGCATTTGAGTTGAATGGTATGCCTACATTAGTGCATTTGAATGTGCTTCCGTTGGGATCATAAAATATGTTGTTGGGTATGGACTGATTATATCTTCATAGGACCAATGTGGATTTTTATGACAAGCCCATTGAGTGCTTGGATGATAATGGAGAACAAAGGATCTTGTAGGGTAAGAATAAGGCAACATCAATTAGAATGGTTACAACAATGTAGGAAAAGCGTAGTCACAGGAAAGGGTGTGTGTTATTTGCAGTACATATTTCTAGTGATAAAGGTAAGGATGTTGAGGATGTGAAAGTATTGAGCAGGTACCCAATTTTATAGCAGTTTTAGCATGTATTTCCCACAAAGATTTCAGAGTTTTCTCCTCACAAGGAAGTGGAATTTTCCATTGAGTTGGTACCAAGGGTAGCACCAGCATCAAAGGAACCATACAGGATGAGCACACCAAAGTTAGTAGAGTTAAACTTGCATTTGAAGTAAATGCTTGAAAAGGGATACATTAGGACAAGTGTATCACCTTGGGGTGCACTAGTGTTGTTTGTAAAGAAGAGGGATGGTACTCTCAGGTTGTGCATTGGCTACAGGTAGTTGAAAAAGGTAACCATCAAGAACAACAACAATCTTCTTGAAGATTGAGCTGAGATCAAGATACCATGAGGTATGCATCAAAGAAGAGAATATTTACAAGACTGCTTTCTGGACTAGGTATGGACATTATGAGTTTGTTTTAGTTCCATTTGGTTTGACTAATGCTCAAACTACTTTTATGTGCTTGTTGAATAGTGTGTTGCATCCTTATCTGGACAAGTTTTTTTATTGTGTTCATTGATGATATATTGATATATTCTAAGAATGAGGAAGAGCATGTTGAACACTTAGCAGCAATGTTGATATTGCTAATAGAATATCAGTTGTATTCCAAGCTTAGCAAATGTAGTTTCTTTCAGACAGAGGTACATTACTTGGAGCATGTTGTTTCGAAGGAAGTCATAGCACTGGATCTGAAAAAATATAAGAGCTATCATGGAATGGGAAAATCCTAGGAATGTGGATGAGGTAAGTTCATTTATGGGGTTAATAAATTATTACAAGAGGTTCATCAGGAAATTCTCACGGATTTCCTATCCCATCACATCATTGCAAAGGAAAGGTAAGAAATTTCAATGGATAGAGGAATGTGCAACAAGTTTTGAGCAATTGAATCAGTTGTTGTCAAATGCTCTAGTTCTTAAGATTGCAAATCCAGATAAAGAGTTTGTGGTGTGTATAGATGCTTGCAAAAGAGGACTTCGTAGATTCCTTATGTAGGAAGGATAAGTAATGTGCTATGAATCAAGGAAATCAAATGAGGAACCATAAGGTTTTGAGAAATTTTGATCGAGAGTCTCATGTGTGCAAACTTAAGTGAGCATTGTACAGTCTCAAACAAGCACCCCATGTTTGGTACACTAGGATCAACAACTATCTCAATAGTTTGGGCTTCACCAAAAGTGAAGCAAATCAAAACCTCTATCACATCTTGGTAGAAGGTAAATTGTATATTATTGTCTTATATGTTGATGATTTGATTTTAACTGGTGATAAGTAGCTGATTATATCTTGCAAGGAGGACCTTGCAAGGGAATTTGAAATGAAGGACATGGGTCTCATGCACTACTTCCTCGGGTTAGAAGTATGTCAAGGCGATGGGGAAATTTTTGTGTCTCAAGGAAAGTATGCAAATGAGATACTATAAAGGTTCTACATGGAGAGTTGTAAACCCACGGAGACACCTATAATGACCAACTGGAGGAAGGAGGATGCCACTTCATGTGAGGAAGATGATGCTACCATTTATCGACATCTAGTGGGTTCACTCATGTATCTTGTGAACACACAACTAGATATGTGCTATGTAGTAACCCAGTTGAGCCAAGTGATGGTTAGGCCAACCAAATTATTTTGGAATGCAATTAACCTTTTTTACAATACCTCTGAGGCACTACCTAGTTTGGACTATGTTAGATATGGACAGAGGGAGTGAAGTTGTGTGACTTCACAGATGAAAATTGGGCAGAGATTCCATCTGACCGAAAGAGTACATCAGGTAGAATTCTCATTGTTGGGTCCACAATGGTCTCCTGGTACAACAAGAAGCAAATATTTGTGGCGCTCAGCTCGACAAAAGTAGAATACATGGTTGCAAGTCAAGCAACAAGTGAGGAAATATGGATGAGAAAGATACTTATGGCACTATTTGGCCAAATGATGGATCCAACTGTGACCTATTGTGATAATCAGAGTTACATCAAACTCTCTAAGAATCTTGTATTTCATGATCATTCCAAGCATATAGATATCTGGTATCATCATTTACGAGACTGTGTGCAGAGGCGAATAATGTTGCTACAATACATTTTGATAGAGGAACAAAATGCTGATATTTTGACAAATACCCTATCAAGAGGGAAGTTCGAGTTCCACAAGTGTAAGATAGGGGTGGTTGATAATAATTTTCTTGTTGAGAAGGAGTGTTGAAAAATGCAACAAGAAAGTCTCAATTTGATTTTGCCTTGGTCAAATTAAGAAAATTCAAATTTCCACATCAACAGATAACTTGGTTGTAGTTAACTTGTGTGACATGTCTTTTTTCACTCACTGTATTCAGTAAATTCGAGTTAGGGGAGTTAGATTTAATTTAAGCATGTGCGTTTGCTAATTTGTAGCAATAAAGGTTAGTTATTTCAAGTTATTTTCAGTTAAACCAGTTCTAACTATTGGAGGAACTAGTGGAAGGTCAGTTGTGTAGTGAGACCTCAGTCTACCTTAGTGATCATCCAGTTAACGAATCAATCAACTAGCTATTTCATGAAGAGAAATTGAGTTCCCCATCTGTGATGGAGATTTCAAGGCAATGTAACATCAATTTTAGACTAGTCTTGAGTGTATAGGTGTTGCATGCAGTCAAGTGATCAACCTTGGGAATTGCACAATCATTTTGGAGAAAATTCCTATATAATAGGGGCCTAATTTCCTTGGGAATTGCGCACGGAAATAGGGGATCAAGCAGAGGCATAAGTTGACTAAGTCAAGGTCAAAGCTTCTCAATGAGTAGAGATATAGGTTATTCACTTGCAGGTTGAGCTCAGATTGAGCTAACAATTGTAATACATATCTATTCATCAGATTAATGCAAGCAAGCAAAGGGGCTTTTAGCATATTGCTTTCCCCTGGAAAAAAAATTGTGTGCATGTGTGTTATCTCTCATTGCATGTTTATGATTGATGTTCTAAATTGTGAACTAAATTTCACATAACAATAGTGTAGGTTTGTGTCTTCTGATTTTGATTAAAATTTCATGAGCAGTTGAAAATATACACCATAAATTCTACACATACTGTAGTTAAGATAACTAGAGCTGAAAGTATAATGAATGATTTCTATGATTTGATTCTTATCCCTACAAATTCTAAGGCCACTTTATGAAAAATTTGGACCAAATTATTCACCTCCAAAATGAGAAATTCCACAACCACAACATAAAGCTCAACATAGAGGAATATTAATACAATGATTCTTCTTTCTGTCCAAAATCTATGCCCCCAATGTCAAGATAGCTATAAATTTGTGTATTAGCTTCCATATACCTTTAACAAGAATCCATGTGTAGCAACATATAACTGAAAAAAAGGAGAATACTTACTCTTAGATAAGCTCCCTTCGAGAGTACATATGTTGTAGACAAAATTCCAACTCTTGCAAGGACATTCATGCCATTAAAGGAAGATCAAAGAAAAGTATTGCCATCATCAGTTTTCTCATTCTTTGCATGTTCAACAATATCAGTAGCACGATTTCTCTAGTACTACTTTTCATCTTATTATTCTTGAAAATTTCACTTCCTTTGAATGAGCAGTGGCTCCTTTGATGCCTAAAATATTACAAGAGATGAAAAAAAATTAACTGGATCATTTTTAGCTAAATCATATCCTTTGACGAGATTTCCCAATGCTCCCCCACCCAACACTCACCATTTCCTCAATAGCTCCCTGGTGAGCGATAATTGGCAGATTGGTCCATGTTTATCGAGCCTGTTAAATGATAGGGTCACCCACTGTTGTTGCAGACTTCGACCTTTGACATTTTCCATGTAGTTGGTGGTGACAGACCGCTCAACAATAAGGGGTCTCATGCACTTTTATACGCAACTTCTCTATGGTCCCATGGTTGATACTATACGGGGAACTTTCTTTGTCTTCTCAATTTCATCAACTAACAAGACTTGGACAAGGTTGGTTCTATGATATCCAACTTTGAAAAATATACCTTAATGTCTACAGGGATATGAGAGACTGATTTTAAATTTGGATTTGGTGCTAAGATTTGTTGAATAATGGAGGAATGTTGTGGCCTAGTAATTGCTTGAAACCAATCTTCAATGTAGTCCTTGCTTCCCAACAAATGGTTGAAGCTCATGCTAGTCTAGATCTCCTACCCACAAATAGATTAGTATTAATACTCTTACAACATCCCAAAAGGATAATGGAAAACTTGAATTTTAAACTAATTGCAGAAGTGAAAAACACACCACACTTGCAAGAAAATAACAATCAAGGCTTTGGAGAAACCTCACAATGGTGATGCATACTTTCCTACCTCTCATCTTACCATTTCTCCTCCACCAAGTTGTGTAATTTAAAGGCAACCTAAATTAGAAACTAAATCCTATGTACACTTCCTTGGTAACAACGTTGAAAATGTCAGTGAATTTAATTATGATTTAAATTTCGTTGCATTAAATTGTCAATCCAAGTTCGTAAAATTACAAAGTGCACAGAAAAATATATTCAAGGATTTAATTTATAATTTACCAAATGTAAATTGACATGAAAGGAAATTTTAATCTAGGAAAGTAATGGAAATATAAACTAGGAAAGCAATATAAATCATAATCTATGAAAGTGATGGAAATTTAATCTAGGAAAGCATTGGAAATTTAATCTAGAAAAACATGTAAATTCTAATCTACGAAAGCATGGAAACTTATTTTATGAAATCGTGTAGAATTAAACTATGAAAGCATGGAATCTTAATCTATGAAAGCATTTGAATTTTAGTCTATGAAAAAATGTAAATCTAATCTATGAAGCATGCAAATTTAATCTATCAAAGCATGTAAATTTAGTGTATGAAAGTGATTGAAATCTAAATCTATAAGCAAAGAAAGGAAATAATGAACATGCTTGGAAAAGTAGGCACTCCAATGCTCAACAAGCACATTAGAAGTTGAAAATTAGAACATCATCATATATTAAGTGAAATAATCTTGGAGCAAGCTCCAAAAGGTTGAAGTCTACCTACAATGATATCTCTTAAAGTATTTTAATTTCAAATTCTAAATTTATTTTCCATTCATCCCCTTTCAATGGAGAAAGCACTCCTATTTATATATGATTTTCTTTGAGAAGAGGATAAGCAACTAATAAATTCATATCCACTTTTCTCTCAAGTAGGTAAAACCAATTTGCTAAAATTAGGAGATCATTATCTCTACAAATCCTCTCACAACTCTTTAATAGCTTTGATAGGAGACATTAATCAAAACTTTAGTGGTTCTTCTACATGAGAAGTGCTTGAATAATGATCTCAAATATTCCTCAAATCTTCAAGAGTTTGATGAGGAAATTCGAATTTGAGGCTTAGTGGAAAAATATGAATTTGCTAGAATTTTCAAACATGCCTACAAATATCATAAAACTAATCTAAATTTTATATATAAGTGAACTAAACATGTTATTTTTCTAATATTTAATCATAAACTCTCTCAAAATACTAAAATAAATGTTTTGGAAAATAATAAGTATAAACCCATACATAATCATGAAAAAGGTCTTAATGTAAGGTCATGGAGCAATGAAATCTGGTAAAAACTAAAGGAAAGTGAAAGAAAAGAGTGCGAAAAAAGATGACATTTTGGAGAGCCAACATTCCCCCAAATTAAAGATGTTTTGTGTCCTCATGCAACTTTGCATTGATTCTCATGGATTGAAGTCATCTCATTTTATGTAGCCTTGAGGAGTGAAAGATTGTCATTTTTTGACGTGAGATACCTCCAAGACTTCCCATCTTCAATTATTTATTTTTCTCAAGAGCTTTCTTATTGTGGAGAGTCTTCTTTCTCTAAAATATATCTTATTAGCATCTCTTGTGGTTGATTCTTGTGTGGAAACCTGATGCAACAGAAACACAATGGTTTAAATAAAACCCAAATGGATCTTTAAACCCACAATCACCCCTCCTCACTATCGGGACCAAATCCCTTTAAAACAATGCTTTCCCCTTTCTCGGGACCGAAACAACCCTTCAAATGTTAAATTGACACTTTAATCCCTTTCGGGACCCAAACCTTTGAAAAAGGCTTAAAGAATGCTTTTCCACCTTTATAAGCACATATATGAATTATCACTGCAGATCTGGATCTAACCGATCAGACGGTCAGGATCCAATCGCACTATCGGCGGTCGGCAGGCACAAAGCTCCTTTATCAGCGCGTTCCCTTGGCCCGATGCGATATCGCTATCGCTATCGGCACTTTACAATGGTGCTTAACAATCTATATAGACTCCTCCAATAGGCCGATGTAATATATATCTATCGCAATCGCAAAATATCTAAGGTTTGGTCTAGGCCTTAACGATGCGATAATATGCGGAGGAAGATAGCGTCCAACATGCCATTGCATAAACTTTCACGTCCACCTTCTTTGGATTCGCTAAGTTTTAACGGGGTTTCCCTTTGTAATACCTTTGAGCGATGCGATATGGGAAATACACATAGGGCCGATGCGACTGGGTTCTATGGACCTAATATCAATTAAAACTCCACCCTACAATATTTTGAGGCCTGGGTTTCCCATTTAAACGCGGGTTTGCCTGATACTTATTGTATTTGAGTATCTTGGCCTGTAGAACCAAAACAATGAAAGGCACCGCTAACTGATCTTTTATCATAACAATTCCGTTAAAGAAACATGAAAAACACATACCTGCATTAATATGGGATGGATTTAAAGGGAAAACTAAACACACGAGGCCTCCACGGGCCGATTAAAGAATACTGCATAGAATACTGATTTAATTCACGATAATAACACAGGGTCGCAGCCTGAGATCAAATATACAAATAATGACCTCTGTCTTCAAAAGAAATGCAATCCACACCTATTCTATGCTCTCGCTCCACTCCAAGCCCTCTCTAATCTCTCACTTATTACAGTTTTCCTCTTTTATCCTCAAATAAATCCTCTAACAAAATCTAACAGCAATCTTATATTCTAAAGAGATCTAACAGCAAATCCTCTATCTCTTAGCTCTCCCTCAAACCTATGCAAACAAATCTATCTCTAAATCTAAAATAGGATAGTCTCAATTTATTACAATAATGAATTATAAAAAAATCATTTGAGAGATCCAACCCTCTCAGTAAAAACTGGATTTGACCCAACAATCAATGAATTTCAACATGTTTAGCCACAACATGTGAACAAGTTTTCACATTGCTGGCTAATCCTGATGCTCCTGCATCAGATTCCCGAGGAAGAAAAGACTTGTTCTTCAAGCTGTCGGGACTTACTCCATATTTTTGTAGTTCAGCTACTGTCAACCAACTAGAATCTTCCACTGGCTGCTCCTTCCACTTGACTAGATACTGGAAATATGTCTGCCCTCTGGTTTTCTTGTATATTCTTTGATCCAAGATATCTTCAACTTATTTCTTGACTGCATTTGGTACCTGTTCCTCCTAGTTCACGGTTTGAACTTCATCACCTGTCTCTTCTTTCTGTAACTCTATTTTTGCCTCTCTGAATGGATATAATTCTGCAACATTAAAAATGAGGGATATGCCAATCCCTTCTGGTAACTCAATCTCATATGCATTGGCTGAAAATTTCCTTTTAATTTTACAAGGTCCTATCTTCTTCATTTTCAGCTTTTTATAAGTTTTAGTAGGAAATCTCTCTTTCCTTAAATATGCCATGACTAAATCTCCTACTTGGAACTCCTTTTCTCTTCTTTTCAGATCTGCTCTCTGCTTGTATTTGTTGTTGTTCTCCTGCAATTTACCTTTGACTTCTTCCTGTAATCTATGCATCTGTTCGACAAAATATTCAGCACTTGCACTCCTGGCTTCATGTTTTCCAAAATATCTAAGCTCATACACTCCTCTCGAATGCATTCCAAAGACAATCTAAAATGGACTCATTCCAGTGCTTTGGTTTGGTGTATCATTGTAAGCGAACTCAGCTTGACCTAATGCCAAATCCCATTGTTTTGGATTCTGATATACTAAACTCCTTAGTATATTCCCCAAGCTCCTGTTCACTACTTCAGTTTGTCCATCTGTCTGAGGATGGTAGGCTGAAATAAAACTAAGGTTAGTTCTCAGTTTCTTCCAAAGTGTCCTCCAGAAATGCCCCACAAACTTGGTATCATGGTCAGATACAATGCTTATAGGTAAACCATGCAATCTTACAATCTCTGAAAAGAATAAATTAGCTATGTGGGTTGCATCACTAGTTTTCCTACAAGCAATAAAATGTGCCATTTTAGAGAACCTATCTACTACAACATAAATAGAATCATTTCCTCTATGAGTTTTTGGTAAACCTAGAACAAATTCCATGCTAACGGCATCCCACGATCGATCTGGTATGGGCAATGGTTGATACAGTCCTTTATTCTGACTCCTTCCTTTGGCATACTAACATCCCCTGCATTTCTCAACAAACTTTTTAACATCAGTTTGCATTTTAGGCCAGTAATAAAAAGCATTCACCTGAGCGAAAGTTTTATCTTGTCCAAAATGACCAGATAACCCTCCACTGTGTTTTTCCTTGATTATGTTCTCCCTCATGGAACATTTGGGAATACATAACTTGTTGCTTTTAAATAACAGGCCTCCTTGAATGAGGTATTCCATCCACTGACTTCGGTTATGGCTCACTGGATTCTGAACTATTGTGTAGATATCTCTAAAATCCTCATCATCCTTGTACATCTCTATCATTTCCTCAAAACCTACAACACCCACTTTAAACTCTTACAAAAGAAAATTTACCCTGCTCAATGCACCTACTACTTTATTAGACTTACCACTCTTATGCTTTATTACAAAAGTGAAACTTTGTAGAAATTCCACCCATTTGTCATGCTTCTAATTTAGTTTTGGCTAGTTATTAATAAACTGTAAAGCGTGATTGTCTGAATATAAGATGAATTCTTTAGGCAACAAGTAATGCCTCCACTTTTTCAATGCCTGCACAATAGCATAAAACTCCTTGTCATAAGAAGAATATTTCTTCTTTGCATCATTTAGTTTCTTGCTGAAATATGCTATTGGCCTTTGCTCTTGACTCAGTACCACACCAACTGCTACTCCACTTGCATCTGTTTCTACTTGAAAGACTTTCTCAAAATTAGGCAATGCTAGGATTGGCTCTTCTGTTATCTTCTTCTTCAGAAAATTAAAGTTTCTATCCACTGCTTCTGTCCATTGAAATGGTTGATTGACCTCCTTGATTGTCTCAAGGATTGGTGCACAAACTTGACTAAACCCTCTTATAAACTTTCTGTAAAAACTAGCAAGTCCATGGAAGCTTCTTACCTCAAATATGCTTCTGGGAGTAGGCCAGTTCCGGATTGCTTGTACCTTCTCTGGATCCATCTTCAAGCCCTCTTTGGAAACTACAAATCCCAAGTACACCAACTCCTCCTTCATGAAACTACACTTCTTCAAATTGATTAGTAGTTTCTCCTTCTGTAGAGTTCTCAAGACCAACTTAAGATGTTCTAAATGCTCCTCTTTACTTTTTCTAAAAATCAGAATATCATCAAGGTAAACAATGAAAAATTTACCTGCATACTCCTTCAAGACCTCGTTCATTAGTCTCATGAATGTGTTGGGTGCATTAGTGAGCCCAAAAGGCATCACTAACCACTCATACAGTCCACTATTTGTTTTGAAGGCAGTTTTCCATTCATCACCTTCCCGAATCCTTATCTGATGATACCCACTCTTCAAATCTATCTTAGTAAAGTATCTGGATCCACTTAAACACTTCATTACATCTTCCATTCTGGGAAAAGGAAATTTATACCTGATCGTTATCTTGTTGATAGCTATGGAATCTGTGCACAGGCGCCATTCTCCTCCCTTCTTTAGACTAAGTACTGTTGGCACAACACACGAGCTCAGACTCTCTCTGATCAGCCCCTTGTCCATTAGTTCCTATACTTGCCTTGCAACTTTAGCATTTTCCTGAGGAGTTAGTCTATATGCAGCTTTATTGGGTAGACTCGCCCCTAGTATTAAGTTAATATGGTGGCTAACACTTCTAACTGGTGGTAATAAATTTGGTAATTCATACACAATGATATCCATGAAATTATCTAATGCAGCTTTAATTTCTTCAGGAAAATCATTTAAATTTGTGGACGTTAGGATTACCTTGGGCCTCCCTACAATAGCGAATTGCAACTCCTCACTTTTGTCGACCTCCTGTAGCAATTATTTACCAATTATCAACATGATACTGTTTTTAGGCAATCCTTTATCAACATCGCTCTTCAATGGCAATAACGTGTGCTTGTTTCCATCCTTCTCTATGGTATAGGTGTTCCTTCTCCCGTCATGAATCGCTTTCCAGTCAAATTGCCATGGTCTCCCCAATAATATATGACATACATCCATGGGCATTATGTCACATAGGATTACATCTTTGTATGTACCTATTTGCATCTCAACATTGCATTGTTCTGTCACAATGACTTGATGGCCCTTCTGTAACCAAGACACTCTGTAGGGTGTAGGATGTACTATCTTCACTAACCCAAGCTTATCCACCATCTCTGTGGACACAAGGTTATCAGTGCTCCCACTGTCTATGATTAGCTTATAGCACTTACTCTTTGATTTACATGTGGTTCTGAACAAGTTCTTCCTTTGTGCAGGTTCTCCATTTCCCTTCTCTGCTCTAAGAAAAGTTCTTCTGAATAGTAGTGATTCACCTTCTTCAAGGGGTTCTTATTTCTCCACAAGTCGAGGTGGTTCTGGCTTTGCCTCCACCACATTTTCACCCCTCTAGCTTGCTGATTTGTTATGAGGATAGTCCCATAAAATGTGTCCGCATTCTCCATAGGTATAACACCTAACATCTCTTCCTTGCCCTCTTCCTCTGGGCACAAATCTTCCTCTACTAGATTCACCCCTCTGTGGTGATCTGCCACTTGAACTTCCTGCTTCATGTTGATGTTGTGTTCCTCTGGATCTGGCAGCTCCTCTTCCTCTCACTGAGCTCTTTCCTCTGTTTCTCTGACTCTGTTTCCTCAATATTTTCTCCTTGGCCTTTAGACTTGCTTGATAGGCATCCTCAACAGTTTTCAGACTTAACAAGCTAATCTCATCTTGTATCTCATACCTTAACCCATTTATATATCTAGCTATCTTTTCCACATCATCTTCTACATGCCCTGCTCTAATACTTAATCTATAGAATTCTTTTGTATACTCCTTAATAGACATTCCTTTCTGTTTTAAATTTTGCACTTGTTTAAAAAGATTCAAATGATAGTCTTTAGGTAAAAACTTGGCTTTCAGTTTGCTTACCATTTTATCCCATTGCTTGATCTTATATTTCCCTTTCCTCGTTATTGATGTCTATACCTCGTCCCACCAGATGGTTGCATGACCCTTCAATCTAGTGACTGTAAACTTCACCATCTTATTCTCCTTAATCTCTTCATAGTCAAAGTACTGATCTATGGATCTAATCCAATCTATAAGTTCCTTCGCATTCAGACTCCCTTCATACATAGGGATCTCCATCTTGGGTTTGCTTCCTACTTTTGCCAACATCTTGAGGACTTTGGCAGTTTCATTGTCTTCTTCTACTTCTCCCACATCTACAGCAGATTCTTCTGAAGAGCTCTCAGCTCCATCATCAGGCGCTCTTCTTTGGGCTGTCTCCATTGTCTCCATTCGTGCACACAAACTCTGCACTTCTTCCAATAGAATTGCATTTGGTTCTAGTCTTCCTCGACCAATTCCTCTCCTCGGTGGCATCTTTGCTACAAACACCTCTTTCTTCTGCTCTGATACCAAAAATTGATGCAGCAGAAACACAATGGTTTAAATAAACCCAAATGGATCTTTAAACCCACAATCACCCTCCTCACTATCGGGACCAAATCCCTTTAAGACAATGCTTTCCCCTTTCTTGGGACCGAAACAACCTTTCAAATGTTAAATCGGCGCTTTAATCCCTTTCGGAACCCAAACCATTGAAAAATGCTTAAAGAACGCTTTTTCGCCTTTAGAAGCCCATATATAAATTATCACCGCAAATCTGGATCTAATCGATCAGACGGTCAGGATCCAATCATAGTATCAGCGGTCGGCAGGCATAGAGCTCCTTTATCGACACGTTCCCTTGGCCCGATGCGATATCACTATCACTATCGGTGCTTTTCAATGGTGCTTAACAATATATATATACCACACCGATAGGCTGATGCGATATATATCTATCACAATCGTAAAATCTCTAAGGTTCGGTCTAGGCCTTAACGATGCGATAATATGCCGGACCTGATAGCATCCAACACACCATTGCATAAACTTTCACATCCGCCTTCTTTGGATTCGCCAAGTTTTAATGGGGTTTCCCTTTGTAATACCTTTCAGCGATGCGATATGGGAAATACACATAGGGCAGATGCGACTGGGTTCTACAGACCCGATATCAATTAAAACTCCACCCTACAATCATTTTAGGTCTGCGTTTCCCTTTTAAATGTGGTTTTGCCTGATACTTAGTGTATTTGATTATCTTGGCCTGCAGAACCAGAACAATGAAAGGTGTCACTAACTAATCTTTTATCATAACAATTCCGTTAAAGAAACATGAAAAACACAGACCCGCATCAATATGGGATGGATTTAAAGGGAAAACTAAACACACGAGGCCTCCACAGGCCGATTAAAGAATACTGCAAAGAACACTGATTTAATTCACAATAATAACACAGGGTCGCGGCCTGAGACCAGATATACAAATAATGACCTCTATCTTCAAAAGAAATGCAATCCACACCCGTTCTATGCTCTCGCTCCACTCCAAGCCCTCTCTAGTCTCTCGCTTATTACATTTTTCCTCTTTTATCCTCAAACAGATCCTCTAACAATATCTAACAACAATCTTCTATTCTAAAGAGATCTAACAACAAATCCTCTATCTCTTAGTTCTCCCTCACACCTATGCAAACAACTCTATCTCTAAATCTAAAATAAGATAGTCTCAACTTATTACAATAGTGAATTATAACAAATCATTTGAGAGATCCAACCCTCTCAGCAAAAACTGGTTTTGACCCAATAGTCAATGAATTTCAACCTGTTTAGCCACAACATGTGAACAAGTTTTCACATTGTTAGCTAATCCCGATGCTCCTACATCAAAACCCCAAGTATTGCAAGTGTTGGTTCTTGTATGGAAACACTTTTCTTTTACTATTTTTCTTGTTGTAACAAAGGATAATTGAAAATTTATTCAAAATTAAGATCCGTCAATATACATATCAACTGATCCTTGTTAATAATATGAATCATTTCAAAATATATCCAACTTTGAATCAAAGAGAAACAATAGTCAATTGGGAGAAGCATGTTGGTCAACAATATATTAAGCTATGGAATATGGAATTCAAAAATGGTAATGAATATCTTCCCCTTCCCCCCCCCCCATTGAAGGAGTTTTATGTTTTTGGAAAAATGGGGAGAGCAATGTCACATGGAAAATTATCCAAACACATGCCTTTTGGCATTCAAGGAATAATTGATTAAATATTAGAAAACAACATACCTTCATCTACCTAAGTATTCCACAAGCTATGCATTTAGGAGATCTTGGATGTTACTGCTAGATCATGGAATGTGAAGTGAAAGAATCTGATCTACTTCTTCTTTTCTCTTGGGTGTATGAGTAGAGGATGAAATCTGAAATTCGAACCTTTGTGCTTTCTTATTCTTGGAACTTGGATACTATTGTTGAATTCTGAAATTGAATCTTGATATATTGGAATACTACTGCAAACTGCTGAAATCATATGGTATTCATTCATATCCGAATTGTGGCATAATTATTATCTATGTGAATAAATTTAGTTGATGTCGAATATAGAAAGAAATTGTTGGATTACCAACCATTAATGAATGTTGTTAACCAACACGAGACTACTCACCACTAATGTTAATGAGAGTCACAATTCCCAAGTATGTCATACTAGGTACGAATAAATAAGTTGTGGTCGAGTAACCTAGAAGATTCAACAAACAAGGGCATTAATATATTCCCACTATTATTGGTGAGAGAAATTTTCTTTGAGGCATGCAAGCCTCAAATTACTAAAAATATCTCTAGTCTTGAAACCATATAATGTCTAAATTTTATGGGTCAAGACGTGTTAGAAGGAAGCCCTTAATGAATCCCCCATAATCTAACACGAGCATAAAGTAATGATGTAGAGGACCATAGATGAAATATTTGCATTATCAAGCAAGATTTATCTAGAAAACGGAAGAGGACAATGTGGTAACTTAGCATGGTAAGTGAGCTAAATGAATTTATTCATGGGTTATGGGAATGTAAGTTGGGCAGGAAAATATGAAACTTGCAAAGGGAAAAATGGTTTTTAAGTCATGATCTAGTAGTAGTAGGATGATGGAAATTTTGACTTCAAGATGGATGGACTATAAGCTTAAAGAGACGAGAATGAATGAGTAGAAATGGAATGATGAATTTGATCTGACATGGAATGAACTAGACTTCTTCACGATTTCATTGAGACATGCCCTTTTGAAAAGAATTTTGTCTTTGAAAATCACTTGTGCATAGATTGATCTTATTTAGTCATCTCAAGACATGTAAAAACTTAGCACTGACCTACAATAAAATATAATATCATCAAAGGAGAGAGGTGATTGGTCTCCCTTCATCCGATACATACATAAACAAATTCTGAAATAGTGCTACTAAAACAAATCCAAGGAAACTAAATAAAAATGAAATTCACTTTTTACCTATCAGGAAGTGGTGCACCTTCACCTACCTGCTAGTGTTTCATCGATAAATTCTTCGTTTGATGTCTAATTTGAGTGATTCAAAAACCATATTAAAGAAAATTCATATCATAAACATGTTTTAATGATCCAATGATTTTTCAAAGTCCAATTGCTACAATTTTTTTTTTAATGATCATTTTTATTGTCTCAAATGATTCTAAAAATATTTCCATGTTGTAGATCTCGTCAAGACCTTTTGAACGATTCTTTAATCACCTCAAACAAACACCACATGAGAAAGTTGTGATTGTTTGAAGTTTTTGGGAAATATGGAAAAACATTGTGCAGGGGTACCACGTGGAAACACTAGAGAGTGCCACGTGGAAGACATAAAGAGTGACACATCATTTGTACGGTGTTGATTGGTTGATGAACTAGCATTGACTATTAGATGATGTGGTGACTACTAATGTGGCAGGGTGATGTCGAATGATGACTGGGATGTTGACGTGGTAGGGTGACATGGATTGTTGACATGGCAATGTGACATGGACTATTGACATGGTATGGCGATGTGGCAGAGTGACATGGCATGTTGAGTGATAAGTGTTGGCATTATGATACAAGTGTTGTCCTTGATGGCAACTCACTCATAGGTTGATACAGGTGATGGCAACTTAATCAGAAGACAGATCTTAGTACAGCAGGTCAAGAAAGAGATATACGCAGTTTCATTATGACAAATCAGCGTATGCACGCGGGTTGGATGTGCCGAAGACGCGTATGCGTATACACGCACTTTCACGCAAGAAAAAGCGCGTACATGTGGGAAAACTTATGTCTTGGTCTGTGGTAGTTAGTCCTCGGTATTTGAACCTATGGTTTTGGACCGTGGTGTCTCGTCAGAAGTATTGATCCCAAGTATTGGGCCCATGGTATTGATTTATTATGGTTTTGGACCGTGGTATTCAAAGAAGCCTAACCTATATAAGGAGAAGATCATTAGGCAAAGGAGTGAGGCAAGCAATTGATGTCTGACGAAGTGGGAAGATCTAGTATTGTTGGTTATCTGTTTGTGATGCTTGGCTACGGTTGGATATGACAGCGAAGGTATAAATAATTATCTTTAGATCTGTACGCGGGTTGTCTCTGGTGAAAGCGCGTATACACGCGGTTTTGATATAGTCAAGTAGCGTATGCATTATGAGATTTGGTGTTTCAGGTTGTTGTTGATTCTAGTGGTTGTTGCAGAGTTCTGGGCTCTGGTTTTTGTTCTGTGTTTTTGATGATAGGGTTTCAGTGATTCAGTATTGGGTGATTTAGAGATTTATGATGCAAGTATAACTTGATGATTGTATTGCAGCAGTGATTGTTTTGTACTCATGGATCTAGTCCGAAAATTTATGAAACGTGGTCCCTTAAGAAAAGAAGGTTGTAGCCTTCTATAGGTCAGCACCTACGTACTAGTATATTAGCTAGTACAAGAGCTGAGGGGGTTGTAGCTCCCTTCCAAAAGTAGCTGGAAAATGAGAGAGGGTTGTAGCCCTCTACAGGTTGAAGCCTGCGTGCTGGTAAAGGACTGCACCAGTACATTGTAAAAGAAGTTTCTTATTAAAGGAAGAAAGAGATGAATTGCAGCAGGTGGTTTTCACCCACATTGGGTTTCCACCTTATATCTTGGTGTTCATGTGTGCTTCTTATGTGTGATGATCTGTTTTGTTTTACTGCACCTAATTATTGTTATTATGGTTAATAATGTTTTGATGAATTTACTGAAGATAAGCTAACTGAATCATAAGATTACTGCATGTACGCTAGTTGCATTTAACACAGTCGCGTATATACGCTGATATACTGAACTGAAGCCGCGTATATGAATCTGAAAATTGAAAAGTATCTGATTTGATAATACTGATTCACCCCCCCCCCCCTCTCAGTATTATTTCCAACAATTGGTATCAGAGCAAGTCCTTCAAAGGTTGCTTGATCGCTTGAAGGAAAAGATCCATTAGAATGACTAATCCAGAAAGAGAGGCACACATCAGGCCACCAATCTTTGACGGGAACAATTTTACCCACTGGAAGATAAGAACCACTGCATATCTACAATCACTTGGAGCAGAATTTTGGGGAATCGTAGAAGGAGGATACAAATTCCCATCAGCAACTCCTACAGATGCAGCAGAGAGAAAGCAATATGAGTTCAATGCCAAAGTTGTTACTGTCTTATTGGGCAGTTTGACACAATCAGAATTTATGAAGGTCATGCATTTCAAATCAGCTAAGGAAATATGGGACAAAATCATTCTGAGCTACGAAGGAGATGATCAAGTAAAAAGAGCAAAGCTTCAAACTCTCAAAATCCGGTATGAAAATCTTAAGATGCATAGTAATGAAAGCATAGCTAATTATTTCCTGCGTATGGATGAGATTGTAAATTGTATGAGGGATCTGGGTGAAGAATTTAAGGAAGTTGTCTTAGTTGAAAAGGTTTTGAGATCTCTGTCTACTAAATTTGATTCCAAAGTGTCTGCCATAGAAGAAAAGGAGAATCTGCAGAAAATGACCATGTCACAGCTTCACGGAATCTTAACTGCTTTTGAAATGTGAAAAGAGGGACCATCAGAAGCCGCATTCGAAGCGTCAGGATACATGTCAGAGGAAGAAGATGAGGTAAATTTTGTCAAGAATCTTGAATGGGGAACTGGACGGTTCAAAGGTAAGCTACCTTTTAAATGTTTTTCATGTGGTAGAGTTGGTCACTATGCTGCTAGATGCCCTCATAACAAAGGAAAGATGTCTGAAGAAGGTCATAGAAGCTATTATACCCATGTTAAAAGTAATGACTCATTCAATGGTAGTGAAGACATTAGAAGTCTCATGGCATATGAAAAGAGGAATGCAGAAACTGAGGAAGTTACCAAATTAAACGAACAATTGGAGATAGTAACCAGGGTAAGGGAGAAATTGCAGAATATAGTAAATGATCAGAGCATAACAATTCAAAGACTTGAATCAAAGATCCTCTCTCTAAAAGTAGATCTTGAAAAATCAAGAGAACAGAACAGAGAAGCTCTTGAAGATCAAGAACATGAAGTGATCAAATTAAAGCAACAAGTGGAAGAAGGAAGAAAAGCTGAAGAAGACATAAGGAATCAGTATCTGGAAAAGGAAGAACAACATCAGGTTGAGGTAAATATCTTAAAAGGTAAATTAGAAGAAAAGGATAAATTGTTGCGATTTCAAGATAGTACTAAGATTTTGGATGACATTCTTGGTAGTCAAAGATCCCCTATTATCAAAACTAGTCTTGGTTTTTATGAATCCGTTGAAGGTGAATCTAGCTCACAAGGTGAGGCAAGAAACTCTAATGAGAAATCTGAAATGCTCAACAAGGAACAACCAAGGAAAGAAATTCCTCAAGGAAAATCCTTTACTCCTAACTATGGAAGTGATAGACGATTATTTCCTCCAATGAATAATGTTGAATGTTATGTATGTCATAATCTTGGACATGTTGCAGCCAGATGTAGAAGTAGAATGGTTCAAGACCATCACAAAAGATCATCACATCCCAGGTATTTCAGAGGATATTGCTTTGCCTGCAATGCATATGGACACAAAGCAATTGATTGCAATAGAAGGAACATGAAATATGTAAGATGTTATACGTGCAACAAACTTGGACATAAAGCAAGGGAATGCAGGAGCAAATTTCAAAATTCAAAACAAGAGGACCATACATCATCATAGTTCCAGGAATTGAAGACAGAATTAGAGACAGAAAGGTGTGACATAACTCAGTTAGCTAACATAACAGACACAGGGGAATCTGAAAGTGAAGAAATTCAGTATTCCATCTTGCATACGCTGATATAATGAAGATAAGTCGCGTATATACGCGAGTTACAGGCTGCAGAGTCGCGTATATGGAGATCAGAAGAAAGGGCAGCAGAACAGACCCAAGAAATGGTTCAGTCATGGTTGGCTCAGGCTCAGGGGGAGCATATACTTCAAATAATGCATTGTTGGCATTATGGTTAGAAGTTGTTGATAAAGTCTATGAAGCTAAATGATACATCTTGATGTTTGATCAAGGGAATGGTATTGCAGGTTTGGATGCTGATGCTTATGGTGCAGATCATATGTGATGAATGATAGTCATGGTCTTGAATGAAATGCTGGTCTTAGAACTTGCATCTGCTCAGGGGGAGCATGGATGGATTAATACAACTTGGCATATACAAAGGGGAGCTCAATCAAAAACTTCAGCATGTACTCAGGGGGAGTATGGACAGCAAAAGGTATACCAAGGAAGAGAATATCTTGGTCCGCCCTTTGCCCTTGATGTCAAAGGGGGAGAGTGACTTGGTGTGGTGGTTGCCATCAAGTCCAAAGGGGGAGATTGTTGGCATTATGATACAAGTGTTGTCCTTGATGGAAACTCACTCAGAGGTTGATACAGGTGATGGCAACTTAATCAGAAGACAGATCTTAGTACAGCAGGTCAAGAAAGAGATATACGCAGTTTCATTGTGACAAATCAGCGTATACACGCGGGTTGGACGTGCCGAAGACGCGTATGCGTATACACACACTTTCACGCAAGGAAAAGCGCGTACATGTGGGAAAACTTATGTCTTGGTCCATGGTAGTTAGTCCTCAGTATTTGAACCTATGGTTTTGGACCATGGTGTCTCGTCAGAAGTATTGATCCCAAGTATTGGGCCCATGGTATTGATTTATTATGGTTTTGGACTGTGGTATTCAAAGAAGCCTAACCTATATAAGGAGAAGATCATTAGGCAAAGGAGTGGGGCAAGCAATTGATGTCTGACGAAGTGGGAAGATCTAGTATTGCTGGTTATCTGTTTGTGGTGCTTGGCTAGGGTTGGTTATGACAGCGAAGGTATAAGTAATTATCTTTAGATCTGTACGTGGGTTGTCTCTGGTGAAAGCGCGTATACACGCGGTTTTGATATAGTCAAGTAGCGTATGCATTATGAGATTTGGTGTTTCAGGTTTCTGTTGATTCTAGTGGTTGTTGCAGAGTTCTGGGCTCTGGTTTATGTTCTATGTTTTTGATGACAGGGTTTCAGTGATTCAGTATTGGGTGATTTAGAGATTTATGATGCAAGTATAAGTTGATGATTGTATTGCAGCAGTGATTGTTTTGTACTCATGGATCCAATCTGAAAATTTATGAAACGTGGTCCCTGAAGAAAAGAAGGTTGTAGCCTTCTGTAGGTCAGCACCTACGTACTAGTATATTAACTAGTACAAGAGCTGAGGGGGTTGTAGCTCCCTTCCAGAAGTAGCTGGAAAACGAGAGAGGGTTGTAGCCCTCTGCAGGTTGAAGCATGCATGCTGGTAAAGGACTGCACCAGTACATTGTAAAATAAGTTTCTTATTAAAGGAAGAAAGAGACGAATTGCAGCAGGTGGTTTTCACCCACATTGGGTTTCCACCTTATATCTTGGTGTTCATGTGTGCTTCTTAAGTGTGATGATCTGTTCTGTTTTACTACATCTGATTACTGTTATTATGGTTAATAATGTTCTGATGAATTTACTGAAGATAAGATAACTGAATCATAAGACTACTGCATGTACACTAGTTGCATTTAACACAGTCGCGTATATATGCTGATATACTGAACTGAAGCCGCGTATATGAATCTGAAAATTGAAAAGTATCTGATTTGATAATATTGATTCACCCCCCCTTCTCAGTATTATTTCCAACAATAAGTGGTGATTGAAAGGTTTTCCACATGGACTAATGATGTAATGACATGGACCACTAATGTGATGCCATATGGACCAATTGGTGGTTGCCACATGGGCCAATCCTTGGCTTCCACGTGGTAGCACCATTTTGACAACAAAAAAAAATACCAACCATAACAAACAATCCAGTAGGGAATCAAACTCAAAACCTATTCAATTTTTCACACACACACACACACATATATATACACATCGGTTTTATGAATTTGTTTTTAATATATGTTGTTTATGTTTTGTTTTTATCATTTTTTATTTTTGGGTAGGAGTACTTAAGTGAAGCCATTTATGCATTAATATCTCTAGTGTGCTCATATCCAACTTTGTAAAATATACCTCAATGTCTACCAGGATATGAGAGACCAACAGTAAATTTGGATTTGGTGTCAGGATTTTTTGAAGAATGGAGGAATGTTGTGGCCTAGTAACTATTTGAAACCAATCTTCAATGAAGCCCTTGCTTCCCAACAAATGCTTGAACACCATGCTACTCGAGATCTATTGCCCACAAATAGATTGGTATTAAGGCTCTTTTAATATAAAAAAGGAATAATTGAAAACTTGAATTTTAAACTAATTATGTAATTCAAAATGACACCACTGGAAAGAAAGGAACAATCAAGGCTTTGGAGAAAACTTACAATGGTGATGTATATGTTGTTACCTCTTGTATTACCGTTTATCCTCCACAAAGTTGTGTAATTTAAGGGCAACCTAAATTAGAAACTAAATCCTATGTACACTTGCCCGACAATGCCGCCAAAATATTGGTCAATTTAATTGTGCTTTAAATTTCGTTACAGTAAATTTTCAATCTAGATTCGTAAACTTATGAAGTGTACGAAGTGCACAGAAAAATATATGCATGGATTCAATTTCTAATTTTACCAAATGTAAATTGACATGAAAGAAAATTTTAATCTATGAAAGCAATGGAAATTGAAACTAGGAAAGTAACAAAAATATTAATATAGGAAAATGATGAAAATTTAATCTAGGAAAGCATTAGAAATTTTATCTAGGAAAGCATGTAAATCTGATCTATGAAACTGTGGAAACTTAATATATGAAAGCACATAGACTTAATCTATGAAATCATGGAATGTTAATCTATGAAAGCATTTGAAATTTAGTCTATGAAATCATGTAAATCTAATCTATGAAGGCATGTAAACTTAATCTATGAAAGCATGTAAATCTAGTATATGAAAGCGATTGAAATCTACATATGTAAAAAAAGAAAGGAAAAAGTGAACATGCATGGCAAATGGGGGCATCCAATGCTCAACAAGCACACTAGAAGTTTAAAATTAGAACGTCATCATATATGAAATGAAATAATCTTGGAGTAAGATGCAAAAGATTGAAGTCTAACTACAAAGGTATCTCTTCAAGTATTATGATTACAAATTTCATCTCCCTTCCTCCCCTCTCAATGGAGAAATCACTCCTATTTATACATGATTTTACTTGAGAAGAAGATAAGGAACTAATAAAATTATATCCTCTTTTTTCTCAAGTAGATACAACCAATTTGCTAAAATTAGGAGATCATTATCTCTACAAATCCTCTCAAAACTCTCCAATAACTTTGATAGGAGGCACTTATCAAAACTTCAGTGATTCTTCTCCATGAAATTTGTTTGAATACTACTCTCAAATATTCTTCAAATTTTCAAAAGCTTGAAGAGTAAATTCGAATTTGAGGCTTAGTGGTCAAATATGGCTTTGCTAGAATCTTCAAAAATGCCTACAAAAGTCATGAAACACATCCAAATTTTAGATATAAGAGAAAACATGTTACTTTTCTAATATTTAATTATAAACTCACTTAAAATAATAAAATAAATGTTTTGGAAAATAATGAGTCTAAACCCGGAATATGAGTATCACATTGATTTTATTAGGGAACCTGTAAATAGAACGGGCTCTGTAATTTGAACTAGGGTTTTGCGTTAGGGTTTTGTCGTTGGTCACCATGGCAGGACGCGGAGGAGGGAGTTCTGCTCCCTCTTATAGTCAAGTATCTGCGTACAAAATCAAGGGAGTTAGATCTCATCACTTCAAGAAACCAACAGAGGTGGCAATAGAGGCTATTAACACAAAAAAAAATGGAAAATATTAGACCTCATGGATAGGAACAAAATCATGAGGAAGCTAGTAGGGAGAAGAGGACAGGGGGTAGCAGTCAGAAAATTGCTCCTATGAGTACAACAGGGGCCTATAAACCCAAGTCAACCATTATTCCTCGAGTCATTTTAAGTGACCCGGCGCTAAAAGTGCACAGAGATCACATGCTGGAATACGTGGTTATATGTAAATTTATGGGGATTTGGCCGACGGAGAAGGCTTTGCAAGCATGGATAAGGAACCACTAGAAACCAAAGGGGGAAATAAACCTTCACCTTGGGTCCAAGGGCTTCTTTATGATGGTGTTCACAATATTAGAGGATAAAGACAGAATGTTCGAGGGAGGACCCTATTTTTACATTGTTGCAGGCCTTTACATGCGACCATGGATGATGAACTTTGTCCTAGAACGAGAAACTTTCACATCGGTACCAGTATGGATAAGAATTTACTCCCTTCCTTTATATTATTGGTTGTCGGAGTCTCTAAAGGCTATCGGCAACAACCTAGGGAATTTTATAAAGATCTCAGATGCGACTCTAAGAGGAAAATACACTTCCTTTGCCCGGATATGTGTGGAAATGGACTTATCTAGGGCACTTCCGGACGCGATCATTTTAGAAGTGTATGACAAAGAATAGGTGCAGGTGGTGGACTATGAACATGTCCCATTTAGGTGTCGTAAGTTCCATGAACACGGGCACCTATACAAAGACTGCCCATTAAAAAGCTAGAGAGCAACACGAAAAATACCACAGGCAAAGATCCCAAGGGTTTTACTAAGGTTGGGGGTAAAAGGAAAGGAGGAAAGCGGTACCAAAAGAAAATTAATGAGGATGGACAACCGAGCCACAATAGTTTCAAGATCTTAGAAGAAGAAGTTGGAAACAACAGAACAAACTAGGAATCGGAGAATCATCCCACTGAGAAGGAAAGGGATGCTAGCATGGAAGATATACCAGAGGACAACCAACAAAAGGATGATCTACTGAGCATTATGGAGCTCAGTAGGGACCATGAGATGACCCCAAGTGAGGCTAGAACAAAGGACCATGAATTGCAGGAGATTCTAGAGGGAGAATTTAGATCTAGAAAAGTTTCTGGAGCAGGGAATCACCAAAGGGGTAGACTCCCTGCCAAAAGAGGAGTTTGACAGGGTTCAAGAGCTCTTCTTATGGAGATCACAATCGAAGGTTTCTGGAGTCAAAAGAAACCATGATAGCCAGGAGAATAGAGGGGTGAAAACGATGGAGGATACACCAATGCATTCTTCCAAGAAACCGGGTAGGAAAAGACGAAGAAAAAGACAGAATGAGCTGTTGACCGAATGCAGGAAACTCATTATTAACTCAAGTAAGATGAGAAATATTACCAATTACTCCTTTACAAACCTTTCTTAATGAAGCTTACAACCTGGAACATTAGGGGTCTAGGAAGTAAAAGGAAACAAAGGTATCTTAGCAGTAGAATAAAAGAAGAAAAACCAGATATGGTTTTTATTCAAGAAACAAAGTGTTCGATGGACAAGATCAGAGAGATACACAGCAAATGGTTAATCAAGTATGAGTATCTAGAGGTTAAAGCAGACAACTCGGCAGGGGGGATTCTTACGCTTTGGGATCCCCAGAAACTTGGAATCTTGGATGTTGAAGCGTCCAGGAACTATCTATCATTGGTGATTCAACCTTTGGGTGATAAGGAGATCTACATGATCACAAACGTCTATGGTCCTCAAAAACTAGAAGACAAAATCAAGCTTCTCACCTCCCTTGAGAAGTTGAGAGAGAGATATCCTAATATGCCTTAGATTCTAGCAGGGGATTTCAATATGATTAGATCTCTTACAGAGAAAAAATGTGGTACCAGAAAACTAGGCAGAGACTCCATTTCCTTCAAGAACTTCATAAATAACATGGGGCTAGTGGACACTGAAACAATAAATAGCACTTGTACCTAGAACAATAAGAGGGGAGGGGCTTCTCAAGTTGCCTCTAAACTAGATAGATTCATAATCTCAGAGGACCTCCTTCTCACAGGCCTTGACATGTCAGCTTTAATCCTTCCCTTTGGAGGCTCGGACCACTGGCCTGTCCAGCTTGAAGCTACTTTTATGGGCACACTGAGGAACAAACCTTTTAGGTTTGAAAATGTCTGGCTCTCTCACCCTAACTTCACCAGCAATATTGACAAATGGTGGATGGAAGATATGCCCATTCAAGACACTAAAATGTTCATGCTACAATAGAGACTTAAACACATCAAATCTAGGCTTAAAGATTGGAAAAAAAAAAGAGTTTGGTAATATTTTTAAAGCCAAAAGAGAAGTTGACCAGAAACTCCAGGGGATTAATCAGATCATCATCACAGATGGTTTTACCAAGGAATGGAAAACTCAAGCTAACTCTCTTCAGAACGAATGGGAATATTGGTGCATGCAAGAGGACATTTTCTGGATACAAAAATCGAGGGTGCAGTGGATTAGAGGAGGAGAAATAAACACGATGTTTTTACATAAATCAACCTTGGATCACAGGTCACATAACAGAATTTGAAAACTTAAATATTCTCAAGGGAAAGAGCTCATCTCTCACAAAGAAATGGAATCTGTCCTAGTTCAACACTTCCTTAGTATAGTAGAGGAGCCTCTCATCGACAGATCTCGGTTCATTAACAATTTCACAAAGTACATTCCTAAGCTTGTAACCAAGGAAGACAACCACAATCTTAACAGGCCAGTGTCTGAAGAGGAGGTTAGTGAAGTTATCAATGAGATGAAAAATGGGAAAGCTCCTGGCCCGGATGGGTTCAATGTGGACTTCTTCAAAGCTTGCTGGAAAATAGTCAAACAAGATATCCTTGATGTTGTGGAAGACTCAAGAAGATCCAAAATGGTTTTGAAGGCTCTTAATGCCTCTTTCATAGCTTTGATTCCAAAGCAAGAAAAATCTATGACACCGGATAGATTCAGACCCATAGCTTTATGTAATGTGGTGTACAAAATTATTTCCAAAGTGATCGCTAACAGACTCAAGCCCCTTCTTCCAGCTCTTGTCTCAGAGGAGCAAACTGGTTATGTGAAAGGAAGACAGATTCTCAATAACATCATACAAGCTCATGAGGTGGTACACTCTCTTAAGAGAAATAAGCAAGCTGCTATGATCATACAGCTTGACCTAGTGAAATCTTATGATAAGCTAAGTTGGTCTTACGTCAGGGCAATGCTAAGAGCTTATGGCTTCGACCACAACTAGATAAGATGGGTTATGGCCCTTGTATCCACGGCTAGTTTTTACATCCTGCTTAATGGCTCTCCCTCTAGAACCTTTATGCCTTTCATGGGTCTCAGACAAGGGGATCCACTCTCCCCCTTCCTCTTTGTTCTCATGATGGAAGGGCTAGGAAGAGCGATCAAAATGGAAAATGCTAAAGGAAGAATTCAAGGTCTGAAACTTACCCGGGATGGTGCCTCTTCTACTCATCAACAATTTGAGGATGTCACAATACTGTAGGGTATTCCCACGGTCAGGCAAGCCAAAGCTTTCAAACAAATCCTGAACGACTTTGCTATGTAAGCCTTGACAAATCAAAGGTTTTCTTTTTTAACCCTGACATTACTATTCAGAGGAACCTCACCAAAATTCTCAAGTTTCAAAGGGATTAGTTACCTTCCAAGTACCTTGGAATGCCTCTTACGTACAAACCTCTAAGCAAGGGAGTGTGGTAGCCGGTAACTAATAAACTTCAGAACAAGATCAGGAAATGGACATGCAGGTCTTTGAATTTGGCGAGGCGTCTTGTGCTTACAAAGGCTGTCCTACGGGCTATTCCCATTTTCATGTTTTCAGCTCTTCCTGCTCCTAAAGGAGTTATGCAACAGATCAGGAGTATTCAGCAAGATTTTCTTTGGGCAAAGGGGAAGAGAAAAAGAAGTGGGCTTTGGTCACTTGGGACAAGCTCTACCAACCTAAGGCCCATGGTGGTTTGGGGCTTCATGACCCTGAAACCCTAAGCAAAGTTTCGAAAGCAAAAATTTGGTGGAGGTGGCTTAAGGAATCGACAACCCCTTGGGCCAAGCTTTGGAAACAAAAATATGAAAATAATTGGCAAGAGAGGGATCAGACCCGAATGTCAGGGCTCATCAAGGTCTCCCACATTTGGAACCTTGCTTGGGAGAATAGAGCCATTGTCCAGCAGCATAGTTTCTGGGAGATCTGAGCTGGGAACCTTGCACAGTTTTGGGAGGATAACTGGCAGCAGGAACCAAATTTGTTTAGGGAAGAACTAACCGCTCTCAAGAATGACACTGACAACAAAGGTTTACTTATGGTAAGTGACTTCTGGGATCAAGTAAGGAACAATGGTAAATGGAGAATATGGAAGGATCTGGGTTATAGTGAAGAGAGCCCTTTGAAGGCCCAAGTAGTTTCTCTTGCTCTGGACTTGGAACAAAGGAAGATTTTGGTGTCATCCTCGTCTGACCAACTAAGATGGGGAAGAAACACCGAAGGCAACTTTAACCTCAAAGAAGCTAAACGAATGGCCCTAGGGTTTGATTATCAAAACCCTGATCAGGTATGGAAGGACCTTTAGCAGAACCCGCATTGGATGAAAATAAAGTTGTTTATGTGTGATCTGAAATGGGGACCTAAAGGCTTCTTGTCAACCTACAAGAACCTCTCCCACTCCAAAGCTTAAAAAATTTCCAAGATCTATGCTTATGATTGATAATTTGCGGAATTAAAACAACTGGAAATAGTTGTATGCTTTTGTTTTATTTTAAATTGTTCAAGTGCTTAATTTCATTTGCTTAAACTGACATTTGAATGAATAACAGTGAATGTAATGCAGCAAATAAGCAAACCACAAAGACAACAATATAATATGGAGTTCACCCTGATATCTTGGGCTACGTCTCCTTGAGCTCTAATCAACTCTATTAGGCTCTTTGGGATTATGGTAATGCTTCTTTTACAAGTGCTAAACTTAACTCCATAGGTTTACAACTGTACCTATGGGCTTAGAATACCATCTTATCCCACTGGTTGTCCATATACTCTGTAGACAACTCTAGGCTTCTCCGAACTAGATTCCTTCAATCAGTGCTCCGAGCTATCTTGAGCTCCTGGCTTGCACCAACTCCCCCAAAATTCTTTTATTGTCTCTAGGATTCCTTCTTCTGTCTTTAGCACACATCAGACACCAGCAACAACTTGATCATTTGATCTCTTTGTTGTTCTGAAACTTCACTTCAGCATCATGGCTCTTAGAAGTCTGTTTTGAGCTCTCTGGCTCTGCGGCTTTGCCTTCAACCTCTGGTGGCTCTGCCTCTATCAAGAACTCTGGCTCTGTAGCTCTTGTGTCTATCCTCTATCCCCCTAGCATCTCTGGGTTCATCGTGTTTTATAACACGTTCTGTTACCACAATCGTTTAAAGCATGGAAACCGACTGTCCGTCTCTTCGCCTCCTTCTGTGTTTTAATTCGTGTTTTCATGACACGTTCTATTCATCATTTCCTTATGGTGGGGAACAATGATGTTTGGATTAGAAATGGTTTCATAATTGAAAAGGAACCAGCGGGCGCGGGCAACCCGATCGTTTGGCCTTCCTTCTGCCTTAATCCCGGAATAGACACATAACGGAATACACAGGCAAAACTCACAAAAACACATCATGAGCCTTTAAGCCGAAACTCAAATAGAATTCAATCGCATCTATAATCCTCTTGGGTCCATCCTTTCATTGCATATCGCAAGTCGCTTTACGCATTTCCCACGGCTAAACCTGAACAAAACCCAAATAATGGAATACACGGGAAATACAAAGAAATCCAATGAAAATCCGCAAAGCCAGATTTCAAATGGAATTCAATCGCCCCTTTAATCCTATCGGGTCTGTGCCTTCATCACAAATCGTATGTCGCATGCCCCAATGCTCCCCTTTGCATTGCTGCAATATGATCTCTGATCTCTGATCGCTCCAATTGGCGCTATCGGCCCATCGCTATATCATTGTTTTGGCATATCGGCAGTCACTGCTTCCATGGTCCGCAGCCCTTAAGCTTTCCCAATCAATGATCTCCAATCAGATCCTGACTGTTGATTCCTTTTCCAATCCAATGGCTCAAAGTGCTCATCGCAATCGACCTATCGCATATCGCAATGCCCTTGGCCTTTGGTTAAAACATCGCGACTTAATCTTGTCCATCGATTTACCATTTAATCCGATGGTTCACACTAAACTTGAAACAGCAAGCAGTCCGCTCAATCTCCACCGTTGATCCGTGATCTCTAATCCGACGGCTGACAGTCTTTTCGGGTGGCCCACTTGCGCAGAGATTACCCGCCCGAAAAAGCGGTTTTCTCTCTCCTGCGGCCTGCTACGTGTTGGCCAATGTATGGAATTAGGTTCAACCCTTCCAATACCATTTACTGCCTGGAGGTTGCCCGAAATACCATTTACCGCCTTCCTTTCGAAACTCAAAAGATTTTAGCTCGTTTTATATAAATTCTTCGGATCCGCCTGGCCGAGACTGCCCACATGCTTTTCAATGTAAAACATGCTTTATAAGGTTTAGCGCTTAACAAAGGTTTTTAGCGCATAAGGCTAATATTAACCCTTAGGCCAAATTTAATAAGAAATGCCTCCTTTTCTAAGGACATTGGGCAAATCTTATTTTTACAATAACTCCTTCGTCCGGAGTCCGTTTTGGCCCATTCAAATTGCGTTGGATTCAGAATGAAACAATCTATGAAATGAGACTATTTTCAAAATCATCCAATGACTTTCATTTTTCCTCTATGAGGAAAATTCATAGACTTAGAAGTCTATGTTAGATCCATTTTGGATCACGCCTTCCCACTAAAAATCTTTTGGACTCCAAAAGACTGATATATTGATCTGAATAGTAAATGAGAGTATGTCACCCTCTTCTTTCAGCCTCCATACACTTGCCTTGCATAGTGCCTCTGAACCAAAGCCTTTGAACACTCCCTTCCTGGATGTGCTTGTCCTCCTGGGAAGAACTGTCTTCCTCCTTGACTTCCTGTAGAACTCCTACTGAGAAGGTCACAGAAGGTAGTTTGAACTTCTCTGCCTTGATCATTGATCCAAGGTGGCTCAAACCAATGTGAAGTTACATCTGCTTCACAAAATTTTCATTTGTACCTGTTTGACATACTGTCAACAACAACTGTTAACAACAACAAGATTACAGACAACAACTGGATGGCCTAAACTTCTGCTTCAACAAAAGAAACAAATTTCACATCTTGTGAACACCTCCATGTCTTTACATCCACATACAAATGATTGACTAGATAACAAGCCAACAAAACATGCCTTTAAAACAATTGACCCTTTAAGTCAAGCATGTAGAAAAAGAACTTAGGGATTCTTTTTCAAAGATGAAATACTTCATCATTATCTCCATCTTGGAGACCAAATCAACTTTTTCCAAGTCAACATTAACATTACATGCATGTTTAAAAACAAAGTAATCAACCCTTCAAGTTAATCACACATACATGTTCAAATACAAGGAAATCATCAACATCCCTGTGTTCATGCATATCATGCTTATGCATGCATTTCATCCTTCAACTTTTGCTTAAGTACACTGTACTTTCGAAGCTGAAATGAACATAATGTTGCAGCAATAAAGTGAGTCTCCTACTCAACTTTTCCATTCACCTTCTTGGTAGAATCCTACAACTTGCATCTTATTAACAAAGAAATGCAAATAGATGTGATACATTTCAGTTCGCATCAAAAGATATGCAACTTTAATTGGATAAGAACTCTAAACATTTATTACCAATCCATTTCAAAGGTCCTTACTTTGTTTGCACATCAACAGCAACATGTGAATCATCTTGAAACACATCATTCATGGAATCTTTCTTTCCATTCCTACAATTCTCTCTTTCCACCCTCTTCAAGTTTTGTGGAAGCATTGTTGGATTCAGAGTCCAACAATTTGCAGCAATATGTCCTTGTTTATGGCAGTAAGTGCAACACATGTTCATCTTCTTGACAGCATGATTTTCCTTGTCTAGTGGACCTTTGGCTTTTTGCTTCCTTTCCTTCAAAAGTTTCCTGCATGTGGCCTTTCTCTTCCAACATCTAGAAACATTATAGTTATCAAACCACAAAAGGAACATGCAATTCTTTTCCCATAATTATATGGAAATTTACCATGCTAAACATAATCAAAAGGAATATGGTTAAAACCAGATTTATGCCTTTCTCTTTCACCTTTATTACCTTCATGAGGAGGTGAATCAAATGAAGAAGTGGCTCCCTTTGGAACACCATCAATCTCTTCAAGGCTTTCAGAGTTTCCACAACTCTCTGGTTCAAGTGTATGCTTATGAACACCTTTGTCCTGCAAAGTATGTTTCAAACTATTGTATTCCCCAAGAATACAATCTTTACACTTCTGAGGTGGAAGACCTGAAATGAAACTCCTTCTTGGAACTATTTCAACTATCTTCATGGCAGCTTTGGAACTTTCTCCATAAGATTGTCCATAGCCAAGACCCAAATACTTAGGCCTTTCCTCAACCATTATTGGCTCAACAATACCCTGTGCATGTTTGCCCAAGCCTTTTCCTTCATAGCCTATTTTGGACATTAACTTAGACTCTATGCCTCTGGTATGTTTTTCAAAAGAACCAACATAAATATTCTTAGAAGAATTTGAAGAAAAACTGGAATTATTTACCTCTTCTTCAAGTTGATGACTAAGGCTTCCTTTACAACAAAGAGTTGCGTCTCCAACTCATGCATCCTTTCTAGGTTCTGTCAGGCCAGGCAATAACTCCATAAGGCAAAAATGATTTGACTATTTTATTCCATCAGGTAGGTCTTTATTCTATACATGAGGGAGAGACTGTTCAGTTCATCTCCTGATGACTGTTCATATTTCTAATTTATTTATTTACATAAATTCACCCAATCACAAGGATTAGGTGTCAACATTCCCCCCTTAATCTGAAGGGATGTTGATGAGTCCAAGCATCATTCTGAATTGTTCAAGCTTTTCTCTTCCAAGCACTTTGGTGAAGATGTCTACAATTTGCTCATTTGTGGAACAATGACGGAGATGGATTGTTTTGGCCTCAACATGATGTCGAATCAGATGATATTTAGTATTGATGTGCTTTGTTCCATCATGAAACTTTGGCTTTTTGGCCAACTTTATTGCAGAGGTATTGTCAATCATGAGTGGAGTTGATTGTACTTGTTTTACCTGCAAATCTTCAAGAATTTTCCTGAGCCACACAATTTCTTTTGTTGCTTCAGCTGCTGCCACGTATTCTGCTTCTATTGTGGAATCTGCTGGAACTGATTGTTTACGTGATCTCCAGGAGACAGCTCCTAATCCAAGACTCATAGCATATCCTGAAGTTGATACCCCAGTTTCTTTGTCTCCATCGAAGTCTGAATCAGAGTATCCAATCAAGTTAAAGTCGTCCACCTGTGTATACTTGATTCCAAAGTCTTGAGTTCCCTTCAAGTACCTTAGAACTCTTTTTGCAGCAGACCAATTTCCCTCACAAGGCTTTTGCATAAACTTGGACAGGACTCCAACAACAAACAAAATGTCTGGTCTGGTGGTAGTTAGGTAGTTGAGACTTCCTACAAGCTGTCTATACTTTGTTGCATCCTCAAATTCTTTTCCTTCAATAGATGTGAGCTTTAAGTTTTGTTCCATTGGAGTAGTAAGAGGATTGCACTCTGTCATGCCAAACCTGTTCAACAGATCTCCAATGTATTTCTTTTGAGAAATAAATATGGACTTTGGATGTTGGGTTACTTCAATGCCAAGATAGTAATGAACATAGCCCAAATCAGTCATTTCCAAAATTTTCCCCAATTCCTTCTTTATGGATGCAATGTAGCTTTCATTGTTCCCTGTCATCAACAGATCATCTACATATACCACAATATATACAACTGTTTTGCCAACTTTCTTGACAAATAAAGTTGCATCATCAAGATCAAAATGTTTGAAATTGAGTTTCAGAAGATGCTCGGTTAGTTTTTCATACCAGGCTCGCGGTGCTTGTTTGAGGCCATACAAGGACTTCACATGTTTGCATACTTTATGTTCATGTCCTTTCACAGCAAATACGTCAGGCTGGGACATAAAAACATTCTCTTTTAGATCTCCATTCAAGAAAGCAATTTTTACATCCATTTTATGGACTTTCCAACCGTTCTAAGCTGCTAGTGCAAAGAGTGTCCGGATGGTAGCCCATTTTACTGTGGGGGCAAGAGTCTCCTCATAATCAACCCCTTCCTTCTGTGCAAAACCTTTTGCCACAAGCCTAGATTTGTGCTTGTCAAGTGAGCCATCAGCTTTATACTTGTTCTTGTAGACCCACTTGCAGCCAATCGGTTTGGTTCCTAATGGAGGATCAACCAGCTTCCAAGTGTCGTTCTTTATGAGGGCATCATACTCGTTTTGCATCGCTTCTTTCCATTCATCATAAGAAGCAACTTCTTTGAAGGAATTTGGTTCAAAATCTGTAGACAAGTTCAATTCACAATCATAAGAAACATCCATATCAACAGGTGAATTAGAGTCATCTACATCACCTCCATTTTGCCGGTTTGAATTTCTGGTTCCTGTCTTTCCAACTTCATCAGGATGAACACTTTCAAGTGTCTTTGTCACCCACTTTGGGGGACCTTTTTTATATGGTCCAGGCTGCTCTGTTGATTGAGTTAGGATTGAATCAAGATTGAGTCTCCCAATTCTATCAATTACATCACTTAAAGCATCATCCATTGTTGGAGTTTCATGCGGGGGAGAGTTTTCTTCAGAAGAAGATTCCACATGTTGATCTAGTATAGGAATCCCCCCTTCAAGATGTGGAATCTAATTATCAAATTCTTGAAATGATTTTGCTTTTGCGAATCTATCCAAGCGATCAAGTTGCCGCTCAACAACATTGTCAGTTTTGGATGATTCAAGAAAAATTACATCTCTAGATACAACAAACTTCTTATTTACTTCATCATAGAGGCGGTATGCTTTGGAGGTGTTTGAATATCCCAAAAAGATACACTTACAAATTCTAGAACCAAGTTTGTTTCTATGTACCTTTGGTATCAAGGCATAACAGGTGGAACCAAAGACCCTGAGATGCTTTACCGAAGGAACATGTCCATACCACATTTCATAAGGAGTCTTGTTTCTAATAGCATTAGATGGACATCTATTCTTTATATATGCAGCACATAGAACAGAATCAGCCCAAAACATTATCTTTACATTCTTGAAGAAGAGCATAGATCGTACCATATTTAAGATTGTCCTATTCATTCTTTCAGCTACACCATTATGTTGGGGATTATAAGGCACAGTTGTTTGATGTTTGATCCCATGTTGGCAAAGATAGTTTTCAAATTCATTTGATGTGTATTCTTTTCCATTATTAGTGTGAATAGACCCAATATGAGATTGTGCATCATTTTCAATCCATTTATGAAAATTCTTGAATGATTGAAAAGCATCAGATTTGTTCTTCAATAAATAAACCCAACACATTCTAGTGTAGTCATCAATAAATGTCATGATATATTTATTTCCATTTGCAGAAGGAACAGGCATTGGACCACATAAATATGAATGAATGAATTCAAGTTTTCTATGTGCTCTTGAATGTGAATCATGAAAAGACTATTTGCTATGCTTTCCTAGAATGCAAACATCACATTGCTTAAGTTTCCTAGGAATTGTAGGCAAACCAGCAACACCATTTTTCTTCAACATGCGGAGACTGCCATAGTTCAAATGTCAAAATCTAGCATGCCATAATAAACTTGATGGAAGTGTACCTTCTTCATGATGAGAATTTTATGAGAAATGTTGTGCATGAGCAGAGGTTCCTTGCAGCTTGATAAGCCTTTCTTCTTCTATTCCCCTCATGACAAGTGAGTGGTCAGATGCTTTTCTTACCTCAAGCTTGCCATCAAACATATGAATGGAGTGACCTTGCTGGCGGATGTGGACCAAGGACAACAAGTTTCTTTTGAGCTGTGGGAGACATAGAACATGATGCAGAAGAAATTATGGAAGATGAGGCAGTTTAAGCCTTCTTGTGCCAAGCCCTGATGGCTTGATTTTTGATTGATCTGCAAAGTATACTACTCCATCAACATTGTCAGTGAAATCTTCAAAAAAATCTTTTCTATGAGTCATGTGGCAGGTTGCTCTTGAATCAAGCAACCAATCATTTTTCCAAGAAGCAAGTGAAGCATTAAATAAATCTTCATTTACTCCATTGTTACATTGTGCCACAACATAGTGAGCAGATTCAGGTGCTTTACCTTTGTCTGTATCATCAGTTTTACCTTTTTGTTGGTTTCCTTTCTGCTCAATTTTGTCCCATGGTATCTTTCATGTAGAGGCATCATGTGATCCATTTCTTTTGCAATGTATGCAGTGCAAATCTGCCTTTTCTCCTTGAGAATGTCTACCCCCCCTGCATGAAATATCTTCCTCTTCCTCTTCGACCACCTCTTCCTCTTGTAGAATCTTGAGCAGGATGCTTTTATTTATGAGCAAGGCACACAGCCTCTTCAGAAGATTTAGGGGCTGTCTTCTTTCCAAAAGCTTTCTCTCTTTCAACAAACTTTTTCACTAGAGAGTCAAAGGTTATATCTTTGAGATTTACATTTGCTTGCAATGACTCAAGATAATTGGAGTAAGTAGGATAAAGTGCCTTGAGAAAAGCAATAAGAGGAATATCCAATTCAACTTTAATGGATTTGATATCATGCATTATAGACTTTACTTCAGATGCAAGAGCAAGAGGATCATTATTTTGCAGTTCAAGAGTGAAGAGTTTAATCATGAGTTGAACAACTTCAAGTGCAGAATGTGAGTCATAGAGTTCTTTCAGCTTTCGTAAGGCTTCAAAGGCAGTTGAATATGACGAAATATGGCGACTCACCTCTTCGTTTACAGATGCTGCGATTAAAGCATAAGCTTTGCTATTCTTGTTTTCCCAAATGACGAGCTCTTTGTCTGAGGTAGGTTGTACTGGTTCATTGTCTCCGTCTCCAACACACACTCCTTTCCACAACTCATTGAAAATGAGGGTGTGTTTTATCATCGGGACCATTTAGGATAGTTCTCCTTGCCAGTGAGAACTATTCCCACCATGGATATGATTGAATGCATTCTGTAACAAAAAACTTCTGCTGCAAAATTTTACTCTTAATGGGAAACAATATACATCTGATATGATGGGACAACAAAGTCAACTTGTATACCACGCTTGGCCAAAAAAACTTCAACGTATGGCCAAAAAATTTCAGCGTTCAATACCAATGTTACCAACGTTTTATGTCAAAAACTTCAGCGTTCAATAAGACTATTGTTAATATAATGCCAAGAACTTCAACGCATACAAAGACAACAGCTTTAATATACCACAATACCAGCCTCTTAGAACTAAAAACCTGACAAGTATGCTCATCTCCCAGCTATAGGAATTGAGAAGTACAAGACTGAGACTGATCTCAGATCACCAAGCGTTACCATGAAAATCACGTTGCCAATTAATGAGCGGCCATTTATGTGAAGAGATTAAGTACAACAGGGCAAAGCTATGTTGGACTTTAAGACAAAAGGAGAATACCATGTCAGAAATTATACAATAAGGAATGCCCAACGAATATGGGGTTTATCCACTCTGTATGAAACAGAAAAAAGAATATTGCAGCCAAACAATAACCATCAGCAACCGTAGCTCGAAATGACATGAATGAATCCCATAAACAGCGCTATAACCACAGAGAAACAGCGTGTGGACGCTAAAGCGAATACTAAAGATTTTGTCAATACTGCAGCTCTTTTGTAAACGAAATTTTGTATATGTTGGTAAAAGGTGAGTTGAACAGCAATTGTCCTTACACAGAGAATGGACGTTTTGTATTGAAGCCGGCACAAAAACCACTCCACGCTGAGAAGCCACACTTTAACACCACGCTGAGCAGCCACGCCTTAACATCATTGCTGGTCTTTACACAGTTCTGCAACAAATTCCTGGTGGTTCTCACGTTTCTTGCCTTATTCATATGCTCATCTCCTTTATATTTGACAACTACGTGATTGACGTGCTCGGCCGCTGGTAGAGACAGTGGATTATGCTGGAAATGTAATTACAGTGGAAGGCATCAAGTTGGCTAAGGACATGTGAGCAAACCAGGACGGGGTGTACTCGCAGGATGTCATGCTATACCGGATTTGAGGATGGAGGAGCAGCGCAATATGCAGCGCTTTGACACCAGAGAACAACCACACCAGAGAGCAGCGTAACAACGCATTCAATACAGGGTCTGTCCAAATGCTGATATGGCTGGGAACGTTTCAGCAGAGAATATGGCAGAGGAACATTTGCATCGTTCAGGTGAATGTCAGGCGCAGGCTACCAACGTTTATAACAGGCAGCGTATGGTTTAAAAGAATTTTGGCAGTAGCGTACAACAAATAACTGTGAGGGGACAGAGAGCAGTTGGCAGTGGACAGAGAGCACTGGGAGTTACAACTATTTTGGGAGCTGGCTCTGATACCATGTCAGGCCAGGAAGTAACTCCATAAGGCAAAAATGATTCGATTGTTTTATTCCATCAGGTAGGTCTTTATTATATACATGAGGGAGAGACTGTTCAGTTAATCTCCCGATTACTGTTCATATTTCTAATTTATTTATTTACATAAATTCACCCAATCACAAGGATTAGGTGTCAACATGTTCATATTTGCAATATGAAGTGGCCTCTCCATTTCCCGCAGTTTGTCAGAAAGCAACTGCTTCTCTTCCTTCAGGGAATTCAACTTCTCTTGAAGTATGATGCTCTTCCTTCCATCCTCATACATTTCTCTCACCATATGCATCATGATGAACAAGTCTTGCTTCATGTCTTCATCAAAGAATCTTGTGATGAAGGAAGAATTTGAGGACTCACCTGTAGAGGTAGTCATTATAAAAATGAACAAAAGTACTTCAAACAAGATTAACAAAGAGCTTATTCAAGCAACCTTTTGCAACAAACCTCTTGTGCTTCAAGGATTGCCTTGAGGTCCTTTGGGATAAGAAGAATTCCTTCAGCCCTTCTTCCTTCTTGTCCTCTCCTAGAATTAGCTATTAGTAGCTTTCCCTTCACCTTTGTAAACTCAAACAATAGTGAGTTTACAAGCAATCAAATACCTTTCAAGTCAACCAAGCATTCTGATCTGATACCACCTGCTTCATGATACCACCTGCTCTGTTATAACTTGCTCTAATATAACCTTCTTTGATAGTGGGGTTAATCAACCTAATGCTCTGATACCACCTTCTTTGAAAGTGGGGTTAATCAACCTGATGCTTTGATATAACCAGCTCTGATACCACCTGATATGAAATGGGGACCTAAAGGCTTCTTGTCAACCCACAAGAACCTCTCCCACTCCAAAGCTTAAACAATTTCCAAGATCTATGCTTATGATTGATAATTTACGGAATTAAAACAACTAGAAATAGGTGTATGCTTTTGTTTGCTTGTAAATTGTTTAAGTGCTTAAGTTCATTTGCTTAAACTGACATTTATACGCATAACAGTTAATGTAATACAGCAAATAAGCAAACCACAAAAACAACAATATAATATGGAGTTCACCCTGATATCTTGGGCTACATCTCCTTGAGCTCTAATCAACTCGATTAGGCTCTTTGCGATTATGGTAATGCTTCTTTTACAAGTGCTACACTTAACTCCATAGGTTTACAACTGTACCTATGGGCTTAGAATATCATCTTATCCTGCTAGCTATCCATACTCTTCAGACAGATCTAGGCTTCTCTGGACTAGATTCCTTCAATCAGCGCTTCGGGCTATCTTGAGCTCCTGACTTGCACGAAATCCCTCAAAATTCTTTTGTTGTCTCTGGGATTCCTTCTTCTATCTTTAGCACACATCAGACACCAGCAACAACTTGATTATTTGATCTCTTTGTTGTTCTGAAACTTCACTTCAGCATCATGGCTCTTAGAAGTTTGTTTTGAGCTCTCTGGCTCTGCGACTTTGCCTCCAACATTTGATGGCTCTGCCTCTGTCAAGCACTCTAGTTCTATGGCTCTGGCGGCTATCCTATGTCCCCCTAGCATCTCTAGGTTCATCGTGTTTTATAACATGTTCTGTTACCACAATCGCTTAAAGCGTGGAAACCAACTGTCTGTCTCTTCGCCTCCTTCTGTGTTTTAATTCATGTTTTCATGACACGTTCTGTTCATCACTTCCTGTCGGTGGGGAATAATGATGTTTGGATTAGAAATGGTTTCATAATTGAAAAGGAACCAGCGGGCGTGGGCAACCTGATCATTTGGCCTTCCTTCTATCTTAATCCTGGAATAGACACATAACAGAATACACAGGGAAAACTAACAAAAACACATCATGAGCCTTTAAGCCGGAACTCAAATATAATTCAATCGCATACATAATCCTCTCGGGTCCGTCCTTTCATCGCATATCGCAAGTCGCTTTATGCACCGCCCACGACTAAACTCGAACAAAACCCAAATAATGGAATACATGGGAAATACAAAGAAATCCAATGAAAATCCGCAAAGCCGAATTTCAAACGGAAGTCAATCGCCCCTTTAATCCTATCGGGTCCGTGCCTTCATCGCAAATCTTATGTCGCATGGCCCAATGCTCCCCTTTGCATTGTTGTGATCCAATCTTTGATCTCTGATCGGTGCTATCGACCCATCTCTATATCGTTGTTTCGGCATATCGGCGGTCGCTGCTTCCATGGTCCGCAGCCCTTGAGCTTTCCCAATCTACAATCTCCAATCAAATCCTGACTGTTGATTCCTTTTTCAATCCAAAGTCTCGAAGTTCTCATCACAATCAGCCTATCATATATCACAATGCCCTCAGCCTTTTGTTAAAACATCGCGACTTAATCTTGTCCGTCGATTTACCATTTAATCTGACGGTTCTCACTAAACCCGAAATAGCAAGCAATCTGCTCAATCTCCACCGTCGATCCGCGATCTCTAATTCGATGACTGACAGTCTTTTCGGGTGGCCCACTTGCGCAGAGATTACCTGCCTGAAAAAGCGGTTTTCTCTCTCCTACGGCCTACTACGTGTCAGCTAGTGTATGGAATCAGGTTCAACCCTTCTAATACCATTTACTGCCTAGAGCCTGCCCGAAATACCGTTTACCGCCTTCCTTCCGGAACTCAAAAGGTTTTAGCTCGTTTTATATAAATTCTTCGGATCTGCCTAGCTGAGACTGCCCACGTGCTTTTCAATGTAAAACGCACTTTATAAGGTTTAGTGCTTAACAAAGGTTTTTAGCGCATAAGGCTAATATTAACCCTTACGCCAAATTTAATAAGAAATGCCTCCTTTTCTAAGAACGTTGGGCAAATCTTCTTTTTACAATAACTCCTTCGTCCGGAGTCCGTTTTGGCCCATTCAAATTGTGTTGGATTTAGAATGAAACAATCTACAAAATGAGACTATTTTCAAAATCATCCAATGACTTTCATTTTTCCTCTGTGAGGAAAATTCATAGAATTAGAAGTCTATGTTAGATCCATTTTGGATTAATGTGGTTGGTTCAACAAAAGAAAATTCTAACTTGGGAGAATCTTCTTAAAAGGGGTTTTGTTGGCCCATCCAAATGCCATCTATGTGGTTTACAAGAGGAGATGATGGAACACTTACTCAACCTCTGCCCATTCACCTCTACCTTGTGGGATTGGGTGGCCTCAGTCTTCAAGCAAACTGACAGGGATAGACTCAGCATCACCAACACTTTGAAGAATTGGAGGAAAGACTTCTCAGGCAATGAAATCATCAACAAAGCTTGGACTTTGGTTCCAGGCTTTATTATCTGGGATGTCTGGAAAGAACGCAATGGCAGGATTTTCAAGAACAAAACAAGCTCAACCCAGAACATCATTGCACAAATATTACGACAGCTCAAAGACATAGTTGGAGCCCTTTTGTGGAAACTTCCTGAGAACCCTCCTTTGCCCCAGGATGCTCGCATACTGCTGCAGTTGGGTCTCCATTCACTAGTTCCCAGGGCATAAACAAGGGTGTGAGCCAAACAACTGCTGGTAAAGACATCTGGCAGCCTCCTCCTCATGGTTTTTTGAAAATCAATATAGACGAAGCCTCTAAGGGCAACCCAGGGATGGCTGGATTTGGCGGGGTCATAAGAGATGAGTAGGGGTGCATAAAGGACATCTTTCATAGTCATTTGGGGACTACCACTAATAACATGGCAGAGCTCATGGCCTTAGAGCAGTGCCTGGAAATCCTGATCGAGTCAAATTTACACAACGCCATCATTGAAGCAGACTCTGAATTGGTCATTAATACAACCAAGAAGATATGTAATGGAATGGCACCTAGAAAAGTTTCGAAACATTGGAGGCTATCACAGGTCTTTCAGCACATTCATTCCCACTTGCGAACCCTGAGAACTGTTAGCTTCATTCATGTGCGAAGAAAAGACAATATTCTAGTTGATCGTCTGGCGAACGAAGGAGTGCTTTGCAAGGAAACTTATAGTAGGTGCGCTTGGGATTCGACACCCTTAGGGAAATTGCGTGATGATTGTCAAAGACAAGCAGCCAAAGACATGGAGCACTTCCAGACCATGAGTAATGAGTAGAAGGAAGACTAGTGGAAGCAGGAGAGAGTGGAAGTAGAGTCATTCCTAACCGTTGATCCCACAAAGAATGCTTAACACAGATCTAACTACAGGGGAGGAGTACATGGTAAATAGCGGGCTAGTTGGAAGGCCACCGACCATAGATTTTGATGGCCTTCATTATCAAATGGCTATCGGGTTGGAAAATGATCGAAGGTTAAGTCTACAAGTGGACCCGAAGATTTATAGATTAGCAGTTTATAATCTTTATTGGCTCCGTAAAGCAGGTAAAGGTCGCGCTAGTTTCCAATATAATATCTTTGAAGACCGTCAGAACAATAGGGGCTTGATCGTATGGATATCGGGATATAAAAGTGATCGGAGGTTAAGTCTTAGACCGGACCCGAATTTTTATAAACCAATGGCTTATAATCCTTATCGGATCGATGAAATGGGTAAGAGCGGCTTCGTAAATCGGGTAAGGGTCACGTAAGTTTCCGATGCGATTTCTTTAAGGACCGTTGGACCACTGGGGTTCTTATCGAATGACTATTAGGTTGGATACTGGTCGGAGGTTTATGTGTAAGCTTTATGTGTAAGGTTTCAGGTTTTGTTTTGGGTTTTGTTGACCTTGTTACTGTTAATCATCAATGGGTTTGTCTTTTGTTGGTCTTAACACCTGTAAAGACATGTAACATATGTAATCTTTCTTGTGGTTAATTGAAGGCTCCACTCTTACTTGACCAAAAAAAATAAGTCTAAACCCATATATATAATCATGAAAATGGTTGTAATTTAATGTTAAGGAGTTGTGGAATATGGTATAAAGAAAAGGAAAGTGAAAAAAAAAAAAGTGAAAAAAAAGAAATTTTGGAGAGCCAACACCCAAACAACCTCTCTCCGACCTCCCTCCAAGAGTGCATAGGGTTTAGACATAATTCCAACTCCTGCAAGGACATTCACGCCGTTCAAGGAAGCTTGGATAAAAGCATTGCCATCATCAGTTTTCTCATTCTTTGCATGTTCTAAAATGTCAGTAGCATGGTTTCCCTACTACCCATTTTTGTCATATTCTTGTTGAGAATTTATCCTCCTTTGAATGAGGAGTGGCTCCTTTGATGCCCAAAATATTACGAGAGATGAATTTTTTTTAATTAGGTCATTTTGAGTTACAACACACCCTCAAATCAGATTGTCCAACAAAACCCCACCCAACACTCATCGTTTGTCAATAGCTCTTTAGTAGGCAATGGCAGTGGCAATAATTGACGCATTGGTTTTTGTATATCAAGCTCGTTAAATGACAAGGCTTCCCATCGATCGTCGGCAGACTTCGACCTTCGATATTTTCTAGGTAGGTGGTGGCGACAGGCTGATAAAAAATAAGCACTCTCAGGCACTCTATTACACAATTTCTCTGTAGTCCCATGGTTGATACTATTGACGACGAGGAACTTTCTTTGTCTTCTCAATTTCATCAACTAATAGGACTTGGATAAGGCTAGCTCTTTGAGTCTTCACTTAGTGGTTTCGGCCCTTAGAAAGTTGAACCCCAACTTTCTTTTAGGCATCAATTATAACCCCAAGATGTATTGTTGTCTACCAAAGACAAAGATAACTTAGTGGCTCTCAATCATTGGTTGTATTGCTACGGTGCATCCTTCACCATTCACATCAATCCCCTATCTTACTTGGACATATTTCTTTATAGGGAAATTGAGCATAACCTATTTGATTACTCGTTTATCAACTCATGTTATAACCTAACATGGAAAATTGCCCTAGTCATCCAACTCACCATTAATGCACAAACAAAATAAACACAAGGCATTTAACAATCTAGAAACAAATACTAATTCATATACATAGGAGTCAGTACACACATCATAGGAAAATCTCATGGGTTCATTTCATAAAGAAACTACTTAATCTTACTAAATCAAATCTTACTAATTCATACACATAGGAGTCAATACACACATCATAGGAAAATCTCATGGGTTCATTTCATAAAGAAACTACTTAATCTTTGGTTAGGTTTACATAGTAAATTGGCCCTTCTCTTCCTTCAAACCTCTCTTAGTATTTTAGTTGCACTCAACTCTATTCTATTAGAATGTCTCCTGTCTACTACCTATTATCTTCACCTATTGACTCTATCTAACTACTAATCACTAATCATGTGTACTACCTATTATCTTCGCCTATTGACTCTATCTAACTACTAATCGAAGTTACAATTGTCCTTTTACAAAATATCTCATAATAAAATGGAAGCTATTTAACCAACAGACCTCTACTTTAGTTAGAATTGTCCCTACTTCTACAAAATATCTCATAATAAAATGGAAGCTATTTAACCAACAAACCTCTACTTTGATTAGAATTGTCCCTACTTCTAGAAAGGAACTCCACTTCTTTGGTTAGAATTGTCCCTACTTCTACGCATGTAACTCCACTTCTTCTTAGAAACTAATTACATTTATCCAATTAATATCACTTCAACACAATTTCCTAACAAATCAAATACTTTTAAATAAAAGATTTATAATTTAAAAAAAAAATTGCTAAAAAAAACCAACTCCCTTTGGTTAAATTTTGAAGACCCCTTGAATCTAGTCACAAATTGATTTTTGAGAGATTATGCTACATGAAATGGTTTTGTGAAAATAGATTTTTCTTTGATTTTTGAGAGGCTATGCTACATGAAATGGTTTTGTGAAAATAGATTTTTCTTTTTAAAGTTTTGATATGGTGTAAGATAGATTTTTCTTTTTAAATTTTTGATTTGGTGTAAGAACACTTTTGCTTTCCTATGATGAAATGTTACCTATATCAATTCAAATTTCAATCATTTGCACATAAAGCTAATGTCACTTATTAGTCCCTGCCGTAGGCAAGGGAGGGACTATGACATTATTAGTCCCTGCCGCAGGCAAGGGAGGGACTGTAGTAATCGAAATAGTGGCATTTACTATTTATTTAAGCTAGGGAGGGACTATAGTAATCGAAATGGTGGCATTTACTATTTATTTAAGCTAGGGATTACAGTAATCAAAATGGTGGCATTCACTATTTATTTAAGCTTATTAAGCTAATTACTATGACAAATAACGAGTTATTATCGCAAATAACCAAACTTTTTTTTACACGAATCCGTTTGATCCTCTTCTTACACGATTCCATCCATTTGATCATCTTATTTGGCCTCTTCTTACACAAATCCATCCGTTTGATCATTTTATTACATTCATAATTTTGCTTCTCATTTGGAATTTTTTCCCTTCGCATCTGGAGAAAGAGTAAACTAATGCTAACATTATTTGAAAACATTAAATGTTATATCCATGAGCCTAGCTTGAAATCACTCTCGACTTCAAAAACAAATAATGTTCACCGCTTTTCTACATGTACGTGGCCACTGCTTTCTACATGTCAGTCTGTCAAGGCTTCTATATTGTACCTACCACTTCAATCTAGGCACCATACATGTCTGTCTGTAGGCTTCCGTATTGTACCCACTGCTTCAATCTAGATGCCATGCATGTCTGTCTGTCGAAGCCGGTTGTCGAAGGCTTCTATCTTATACGCTTGTCATCGCTTCAATTTAGGTGCCATACACTGTAACAATTATGCTTGAGCCCTCTATCCCCATTCCAGAACCTCTATCCCCATGCTAGAAGCAAACAACAACAAAGAACACCTCGATACTCTGCATTAACAAGAATGATCTACATTAACAAGAATTCTTTTAAATAGTTGGAATAGAAGAACAATTTACTAGAATAGCAAGTTATTCTGAGACAACTTAAGGGAGGAACCAAAAGATCTTTGTTCGACGACCTACCCTTCGACAGCCTACCCACTAAAACTCAACTCGCAACTCTGAACATAGCTGCGACAAAAATACGATAAATTGAGTGACAATAAACCTGCACTTGTTGGAGTCACGATTGTCGTTACACCAAAACCCGCAGGTGTTAGTAAACAAAGACATCGCTAGATTTAAGCACATGCCACGAAACACATGGGAAGTGTTGACCTTCGACACCGCCATTAACGAGGAGCCAACAATCTCCCCCCAACGCGAGCCCAGTGTGTTTCAAACTCGAGACCTCTGGCTCTGGTACCACTTGTTGGAGACACGATTGCCGTTACACCAAAACCCGCAGGTGTTAGTAAACAGACACATCGCTAGATTTAAACACATGCCACGAAACACACGAGGAGTGTTGACCTTCTACACCGCCATCAACGGGGAGCCAACAATCTCCCCCCAATGCGAGCCTAGTGTGTTTCGAACTCGAGACCTCTGACTCTGATACCACTTGTTGGAGACACAATTGTCGTTACACCAAAAACTGCAGGTGTTAGTAAACAGAGACATTGCTAGATTTAAGCACCTACCACGAAACACATGGAAAGCGTTGACCTTCTACACCGCCATTGACGGGGAGCCAACAGCACTGTGGTACAAAAAGGAAATTGACAATAAGCGAAGAAAGAAATTGAGGATGAGCACAATTTGTTTGTATTGCTTCTATTTACTTATACACTCTATTTTTGTTTTTGTTGCATTTATTTTTCCATATTGAATTTAATTACGCCGTAAGGCATTCCCTCTGAAATAAACTCTCCTCCATGCCACTTTGGCGTAATCTGCACCGTAGGATCAATTGTTAGACGATTAGAACATCTTCCGCCATTGGATGATTGATTGAAATTTAAACTAAATTCTTTTACGCCGGTTCACATTTTATTCATTGATTGAAATTCAAACTAAATTCGTTTACACCGTTAACAACTTATTCTAACTGTTCATCTATTGAAATTTAAGCTGGCTTCTTGGTTTACCTCGATTAATAGTTTGCTCAACTGTTCATGTGTAACGACCTGCCTCAACTGCAATTACGTGTTCATCTGTAACGACTTGCGTTGCATGCGCTCCATTGTACCTGCTACCCTCAACTGTTCATGTGTAACGACCTGCCTCAAATGCAATTACGTGTTCATCTGTAACGACTTGCCTTGCATGCTATAGTATGGAGATTTACAGTACAGCATAATGATTCTTTTTACTTTCCTGTTTTTATCTTTCCCATTTCTTTCATTTTTTTGCAAAATTTGGAGTAGTTTAACCATACACGTAACAGCTCAGTGTTCTTTACAACAATCAGTGTTCTTTACAACGATCTTGAATACTTTAAATATAATTAGCACACAATTGGAGAATGTTCAAATGCAATTCTAATATCATATTACAATGTCTTCTTCCCAATTTATATGTTTACATTTCCTTGTAGTCTTTCTGCCCTTACGAATGTTATGTTTTTAGGATTGCAAAAGGCCGAGAGTCTAACAATCTAGAGGCTATACTCTTTACGTTTGCCTGGGTTATGGTTTAATTAAAAGTGAAAACACAGGAAATGCGGGTTGGTTAGGGGTTTCAGAAACTTGGTGGCACATTAAGGTTTTTGAGGAATAAAAAGTCAATGCAACTTCCACGTTGAAGTCCAGTGTAGATGCAGTAATAACAAAGAGCCTCTTAGGACCTCTCAAGATGGGATGCAGAGGAAATACTTCAAATCAAAATCAGATATCTAATCCTTATTCGGGCCCAAGTTTACTCTCATTCGGTAACTAAAATAGTTATAGAAGCTTAGTAATTCGTCTTGAAAATTATAATTCTGCATTTAGATAGCATTACGACGAAGCCCAAGGTCTTAAAAATCTAACCCCGATGTTCATTAAGGAGTTCAGAAAGAAAGTGCCACAGCGTTTGCAGAAGGTCCATCGACACTGGTTATGCCGAGATAGAGATGCGGAAGGGGTTTCTTCATACCAGCGTTTTATTCCATATCCATTCAACCTGTAGCCTGATTTGTATAAAATTGAGAGTATAAACTCTGTCATGCATACACTGATGCCAATTATTGCAAATATATAGTGATGAAGTTGCTGTAAAAGTTCATAAATATTGATACACTTTTGGCAAGTTTGGCTCCGTATTTTAGCAGGGTGTGCTTATAATTATGATTCCTCTTTCGTCTGGACCTCACTTGAAGTGCCATCTGGTGGTCTGTTTTTGTAACAGATATCTGGGGAGACAGTTCGTGAAGTGAAAACTGTTGTAGACATGCATGAGAGGAAGGCAGAAATGGCACGTCAAGCAGATGCTTTCATTGCTCTACCAGGTGTGTGTTTTTAATATAAGTCTTAAGGAATTTTCAATGAACAATTATCGATAGCACATGTGGAATTTTACGAATTCCATCTAATATTCTTGAAGTTCAGATTAGTCTTGGTTTAATCACAGAGAGTTGTTAATAAGGTAGTGCTGTTTCAACCTACTACTGATTGTAGGTGGTTATGGAACAATAGAAGAGCTCTTAGAGATGATCACATGGTCACAGCTTGGCATTCATGAGAAGCCGGTATCTATCCATAATAATAATCGAATCTTACCTAATTTTCTTGCATGAATTTTCCATTGTAGGCAGTGGAATAAAGGGTTAGATGGTTTGAAATATTAAAGTACATAAGTTTTCACAGCTGTATATAATATATGAACTGTGTGAATTTGCAGGAAATGTTCAACGTTTTGGGTAGGTGGTCACTTCACCATCATCAGGGACTTAAGAAGCTGTATAATGACGTTGGACGTTTCCTGCAAATTCACACAATTCATATCGGAAATAATATTCCATAATCAAAGGCTAATTCCAAGCTGAATACCTATTGCATGCTTAAAGGAACTTATAAGCAGAATGGCATCCTATCTACTTGATGAAAATAGTAGCTTGGATTTGTTTTCTAGGTAGGTCTCCTGAATGTTGATGGATGCTACAATTCCTTGCTTGCCTTGTTCGATAAAGGTGTGGAAGAAGGATTTATCAAGCCCGCGGCACGACATATTGTTGTTTCTGCAAAGAATGGAAGTAAGGCCTTATACTAGTTTCGTCATTGTTCAAATGATCTGATATTAAAGAATTTTCTCTGTTTTTTATTTTCACAGCTGTATATAATATATATAATATATGAACTATGTGAATTTGCAGGAAATGTCCAACGTTTTGGTTAGGTGGTCACTTCACCATCATCAGGGACTTAAGAAGTTGTATAACGATGTTGGACATTTCCTGCAAATTCACACAATTCATATCGGAAATAATATTCCATAATCAAATGCTAATTCCAAGCTGAATACCTATTGCATGCTTAAAGGAACTTATAAGCAGAATGGCATCCTATGTACTTGATGAAAATAGTAGCTTGGATTTGTTTTCTAGGTAGGTCTCTTGAATGTTGATGGATGCTACAATTCCTTGCTTGCCTTGTTCGTTAAAGGTGTGGAATAAGGATTTACCAAGCCCGCGGCGCGGCATATTGTTGTTTCTGCAAAGAATGGAAGTAAGGCCTTATACCAGTTTCGTCATTGTTCAAATGATCTGATATTAAAGAATTTTCTCTGTTTTTTATTTTCGAGTTCTAGATTGATGAGGCTAAGCTCTAATAATAAAACTGGATCAACTCTCATAGAGGGTTTATAGTTTTTTTGTTGCTGCTTTATATTTTGAGAGAAAAATTTCGGGTTAATAATGATCTGTGATTCCATTGATGAGCAACAACAATGGTTGCAACATTATAATCGACTGGTGGCATGAAGAAGCCTGCAGCCATCTGCTGTCACTGTTTCTGCTGGTTTTCCAATTATTGGCTTACCCAATTCAAATGATTGTGCAGTGCCAACCACAGGAAATGGCACTGGAATGATGTGTGGACTTGGCAGAGGAATGGCATTGCCAAGGCCAGGATTTATAACTAAAATTTCTGATGGGCACAATGTTGTTACCATTTAGCTGTAACTTTAAGCAAATAATACCTTTAAAGTTAAAGTGGAATCTGTAAGTGCTGTTGTCTTTGATATCTCTAGAACTTGCCTTCCATTTCTGTAGGTTGAAGTTTAACATTGTAGGCAGACTTGTGATAATTCACAATTGTTTCTGTGTATGCTTGGGTTTACAGACCAGTCAAGAGCAGTTGCAGATGCTTATGCAAGAGCTTCCACTTCAGGCCAGCCAGAATAATGGTCAGACAACCTCTTCATTCAATGGCGTGAACACTGCCTACTCTAATCAGATGGTTTCTTGCTTATGCAAGAGCTTCCACTTCAGGCCAGCCAGAATAATGGTCAGACAGCCTCTTCATTCAATGGCGTGAACACTGCCTACTCTAATCAGATGGTTTCTTCAACAAATCAGAGATCAGAGTTTTTCTAGTCAACATCATCTTTAGAAGCCTCAGCAGCAGCAAGGGCATAGTAACCAGCAGTATCCTCAACCTCAAAGTCAAAACCATAATCAAGCCTATGTGCATGTAGTTTACCAACTGCATCAGCAGCACCACCAACAGCATTAACAGCAGCAACAGCAACAGAACCGGTATCTTCAATCACAACAACAATTTCCTGCAAGCAGTTCTCAGTTATCTCCATTGACACAGTCACAGCCATATCCTTTTTCAACTACGTATTAAGCAATGCTCCTCGAATATTTATCATGTTATAGATTATAATTTATGACCCATCTTGCATATGTGAAGCTATCTGAAATGCATTTCTATTTGTTGCATGCATATGAATGGATCCCAGACCTGAAGTACTGCAATCGACTCTAGTGCAGGGAATACGCCACAAAGCCAAAATCAATATCTATCTACTACATAAACAACCTCTTGTACTCCAGTCAATGTTTTCGCATTGACAAGGAAAGGCATCTACAAATTTATATAAACAAAGTCAAGGATTCACTAAATATCTTAGACATATTATAAGACTAGACCAAGGCAGGAGATATATTTCCAAAATGAATTCGGTGTGGAAGAGAAGGATTCTATGGGTATTGATTAGCCGATAATAGAATAGAAGCTACATTAGAACAAATCTTGGCTGCTGGTAATTTCCAAACAACTCAAAAGAGAAATATTTGTTTGATACCATAGAACTGCAGGCTTGAGATTAAAAAAATTCAAAAATTTACTTGTTTGAGACAAGTCAGGCTGTGATTATGTGGCGAAACAGAACTAATTTGACACAACTTCTACAACATTCAGTAGCCATATTTTATCAACGAGTTACTGAAATGCATAATTTCATGAATGGTCCAGTCTCTGTATTTAATGGGAATTAGGTTCCTATGTGGGTATTGAAGAAACACAGATGAATATTATCTGAACTCTGACATCAATCTGAAAACCATTCCAATCAAAATGCAGAATGCTACAACTGGAAGTTACCCTTCTAAGTCCAACAAAAGTTGGCAGATGTTTTATTGCAAACAAAATATTAAATTGCAATGTAAAGAGAACTGTAAATTTTAAACATTCTGCGATCCTTATTCAAAACCATTATTTTGTAAAGCAGATGCTATCTACCACATATGCTTCTGAACAGTGCTCCCATCCTAATACATATGCAGTAAGGAAATGCTTTTTCAGATCTACGCTGCAAGTGTAGTATACATTGCCCTTCTCTTTTAATCTCATTCAACTTTTTTTCACCCCTTACTTTTTCTTTTAACATTAAAAAATTACCTTCTAAACATTGGCTTTTTACTTCTTTTCATTTAATTTCTATTTGGTTACCCATCCACTTTATTTTCTTTTCTACTTTATTACTCAACCTCTTATTTTCAGGTTGCAATAATAAGCCTTTCTTTTTCTATAACTTGAATTTTTTAAACAGATTTCTAATCTTTAGCCGACCCTTTAACCCTCATATTCACACTTTTACCTATGAAACCCATAGATCTAAGCAAATATTTCCATTTATTTGATTGTACCTGTTCCTCTGCATATTTTGATATCTTTAACTGTACTGTATCGACACACAAGTTTATTCCTATTTTTATGATTGTTATCACTTAGAACTAAAATTGATATATGTAACTTTTCATCCTAGCCCGATGATAAAGGTCAGTGCTAGTTTATTTTTGTTTTAATTTTCTTCCCTTAGAATCTGAAGTTTTGAAGAGTTTTTGAGTCAAGTTGTTCTCAGCTCCCATTGGTTCTCCTCCATCTACCATTGTTTTATAGCCACCTGTTATCTTATATCAGCCACCGTGTCTTTTCGTAATTTCGCAGCGCAATCATGATTAGGCAGTTTCGCAGCGCATCATTCAAATTTAAAATTGACCGCGCTGTGATGGATTCGTACCTTTCGCATCGAATCTTTCCCGAAATGTCAAGTCCGTTAGTTGAGTCATAGGCCGTGTCTTCTCATGTCAGCTCCTGTACCTCTCTTACCACATTTTACCACTCATTGCCACTATCACCACCACTAGATCTGTTGATACGCACGAATTATCATTCCCAAGAAAGACAACCGTGCATAAATCTTGATGATGGCCGTAAGTCTTGCATGAATGACAAATCTGCAAGGTTACATCTTGAAAGATTTTAAACGGAAAAATTTAAAATTCAAGCGAGGCTGATAATCAAGCGAGGCTGAATTCAAATAGAAGCTGAAACACAATTCCAACCGGAGTTGGTAGTTATTGCTTGCGAGGATTTGGAAGAATCAATGGAGAAAAAGGAGCACAGATCCGGCAAACCTCTAAGGACTGAGCCTGAAGGCCTGGATATAACGCTGAGAAATGAAGAGGTGAAGAAAGCATTTAAAAAGGCCGGGTGCTGGAAGTTTTGCAAAAAGTTACAAGGAGGACACGCACAGGTAACTAAAGAATTTGCACTTAACTTCACAGGCTTGAATTCAAAAGTAGCCATGTTAGAATTGCAGGTTTCGCCAGAAGTGATATCTACTGTGACAGAGATCCCACGAGGACAAGAGGAATGGTTTAAAAACTTCAAATTTGACATGAATCCTTGTAAGGAGTTTTTGAAGGATGAATTTGTAAATGAAGATTTAAGTAAGGCAGTACCCAGGAATTATGTCAAAGAATATTATGCTCACTTACTCACCTGCATACAGAAATATCTAACTTGTGAAGGAAGGTATAACAAGGTTTACTCTTACCATTTTAAACTCCTTTTGCATTTCACCGAGAAGGTCTCCATAGACTTACCTTTTTATCTGTTCCGTAGTTTGAGCAAGATGTGTGATAAGGTACAACTGAGGAAAGAGGATTGTGAAACCTCTTTGTTTCATCATGGTTTGATCAAACTACTGGTTTTAGATGGGCTCCAAAAGGTAGACAGAGATTGGAATTCATTTATTTTTATGGCTGGCTTCAAAAGCCAGACTGGCCTCACTCCTCAACCTACTAGAGATTCTACAATAGCTGAGCTCCAAACAGAAGTAAGAGCTAAAAGAGTTCCAAAGTCACAAGTAAGAAAACAAGTGAAGCCACTCGTCATCCAAGATCAACCTCAGCAATCAACTAAGGAAAAAGCTCATGGTAAAAAGATTGTACCTGAAACAAGCACATCTGAAGTAGTCTCAAGGATAAGAACAAGAAGCCAGATGAATAAGGAAAAAGGTAAAGCAATAGCAGTTGAAGAAAGTCCAGTGTCCAAGGCAAGTTTAAATGACTTATTACAGGCTATTGAATTTGAGCAGTCTCTACCAGTTCAAATCGAGTTAATACAGTCAGAACAAGAAAGCACCAAGAAATCCAAGGCCTCAAAAAGGCTTAAATTTGATGAGCCAGCTGAAGAGTTCGTTTTTAAACCTAGAAGACCTATGACAAGGAGATTCCAGCAAGAACAGGAAGTACTGCCAAGAACAGAGGAAACAGGGGAAGAGACACAGAAAAACGCAGGCAAAACAGTCATCACATCTCAAGAAGATAATATAGCAGCTATAAAGAGCCAATTAGAATCAGCCAAGCATGAGATCGCCAAATTGAAGAAAGCTGCTAGAAGACATGCAGTCATACACGCAAAGTATTATAAAGCTCTATGGAAAGGGAATGAAACTGTAGAAGCCCAGTTGAATTCAGTGGTTGATGGCCATTCACAATTTCACACCTGGACAGTACCAGCGATCAAAGAAGCCAAGTACATCAGAAGGATCAATATGCAACTGAGAGCTGGGAATAAGGCTATGAAGAAACAAATTGAAGATCTGAAGGCACAGCTAAGCCAGCTTAAAGGACCTGCTAAATGAGTTTTCATTTCAAGTAAGATTTTGCTTAAAAAATTTTGACAAGTTTGCTTGATCTTATCTTTCTAAAGAAATATAAATTCCTATTCGACCTGTGGAAAGTCTAAAGAAGTTTTTGGAAATCAAGCACTTGGCTAATAAAGGTCTCAGGTTAAAAACAAGTTGTTTTGAATAACTCAGCAGTTTCGTAGCGCGCTACGAAACTGCTGAAAGTGATGATTCCAACGAAAATCAAGCAGTTTTGAATTATAAGCGGGAATTTTGAAAGGGAAACGTCTAAAAGGCATACAAGGCATCATCTGAAGCTATCAACAGTCAACCAGGTCAAGACAGGTGGAGAAAATATATATTCAAATCCAACTTTAAATTTTTGCCGTAAAGTGAGCACATTTACCACAGTTCAGGATATATCAAACAGTTTACAAGAAACTTTTGCCTGCACACATGTACATGGGAAAAAGCTTACAACGCATCAAGGACGTGGCAGTCTGCTCCATTTTGGGGCATTGGAAAACATGTGTCATTGAAGACAACCGTGGAGCCTTGAAGACCATCACAACTAAACTAGAAGGGAACCAGATGTCAAAGAACGAGGAATCATCTTAATTAAAGCCATCATGCATGTAATGTGGAGTTAGAGTCATAGTTGATTTAGATCTCTAAAAAAAAACTCCAGTCAACACTTTGTTGTATTTATTAGTTAGTTAAAAGGTTAATAGGTGTCATTCGAAGTAGTTTTCGAATTCCCCTCATGCTGGAGGAGGAATCTCGATCAGTTAGAATAAGAGCTCTATATATAGCTGAAACAGAAATGTAATCAGGGTTGGAAAACTTTATAACAAAACTTGTATTTGGCTTACAGAAGACTCATTTTCAGTAATATAATTTTGACTTTACTTCTCAGGATTCATGAAGGATTTCTTATGTTCAAAATATGTGATGTTGTCCTTTTCTTAATTCTTACAGTGGTATAGATGTATAATCACTCAGAATTCACTGAATGTGCTCTAATTTCCTGTATGCATTTATAAACTGTGTGGTTCCATATGAGTTGATGTTATGAATGTCTAAATGTTGAATGCCCTGACTTCCATGTAAGGTTAAATTCACTGTTATATTGAGGTGTTGTTGACTCCATAAGCCCAATGGATAGTTGTTTAATGTGTTTCCAGCATTCATATTTTTCACACTTGTTCTATAAGAGTTAGCCATCTTATCTTTAATCAATATCATTAACCCTTTTGAGAGAGCCCTCTCAGGCTAAGGAGGCTAAGCCTTAGCTAAAAGATTGGTTTGAAATAGTTACACTGAGATAGTCTGATTAGCAGCCTATCAGGGTCCTATTTTGGTGATAACATTTTGGTGCGTCTGCCGAGAGCCGAAAGATTACTCATTCCCGAAATCATGAAGCTGAACTTCTGAAGGTAGCAGGAGCTCAGAAGATTTTCGAGGCTGCATTCTACCTTGGTGACTCCATACAATTTTAAAGTTAAAAAGGTGGCTTCGAGAGGAAGATATACAAGGAGTAATCCTGACCCAGATCCACCTACTCCTGTGGATATTCCAAACATCATCTCAAGAAGCAGGCAAAGATTTCCTGATATACCAGGTACTTCATCTGTATCAAAATCTTTGTTCGCTGAATTTTCTAGAAGTCCTGAAGATAAAATTGTAGATGATAAAATTCATGAGGTATTGTTGAGGTCTGAGAACGAAGAAGAACTTATTGGAATTATTTTAGATTTACAAAAAGGAGGCATTGATACTTCATCCTTAGTGTCACAAAAAGATAAGGAAGAGTTTTGGGAGGTTGTTACTTCAGAATTACTGTTAGAAGAAGAAGATTTGAATCAACTCAAAGAGCTTGATCCTTTTGAAGTTTTGCTCAAATCCAAAACTGGTTTACCTCTCCCAAATTGGAGTTCCTTTGTCAGTGGTTTGCAAAGTCCAAATAGTCCCTTTCGTACCAATACTTTATCTTCTGCCTCTGCTAGTCCAAATAGTCCTCAGACACTATCTCACACTAGTTTTGCTCCCATCGTTCACACAATACCTGTTATCACTGCTCCTCCATTCATTATGGCTATACCTGCTAGGTATGCTCCTCTAGCTCTCCCTGCTGTTTTAAATGATCTTCCTAGCAAATATGCTACCAGAATTCCAACATGGGGAGGAGATGAAGATATTACAGCAGAGGAACATGTGGATAGGTTCAATGATTTTGTTGACAAGGAAGAAGTGGATGATGAAGATGTAAAACTAAGATTGTTTGCTCAAACTTTCATTGGGGAAGTCAGAAAATGGTTTAAAGCCCTTAGAGCCGGAAGCATTCATAGTTGGGTAGAATTTGAAGATAGCTTTCTAAGGAAATGGGGAAACAGAACCAACCCTGTCCAAGCCGTTACCAAATACAACAATCTTAGAAGAGCTCCAGACGAAACTGTCCAAAACTTCTCTAAGAGGTTTAACAAAATATACAATTCTATTCCAGCTCATTTGAAACCTCCTGGAGCTTTGGCACAGCTGAGATATGCTGAATCATTTGATTCAGATTTCTCTCTTTTACTCAGAGAAAGGGAGTCTGCCTCTCTTGCTGACATGCAAAATGATGCAATTAAGGTAGAGGTGAATATGCTTGCTGCTAAGAAATCAAAGATGGCAAAGACTAAGCTGAAGGAAGAAGAGAAACCTTCTACCTCTGCTCAAGAAGACAAGTTTGAAACAATGATGAAAACCATGGAGAAATTGATGGACCGACTAGCTCTTGGGAATGCTTCTGCTCCTCCAACGCAGCAGGAACCTCAATTCAGGAACCCTCAGTTCAGAAGACCTCAGAATCAGCAAAGGCCAAGAGACAACAGAAATCAGTAGGCAGATCCTCCAGTGAGACCTCCCTTCCAACAAAATTTGGTAGATGAAAAAGATGAACCTGAAGTCCCTGAGGAATCAATCCATTGTTTTGATGAAGAAGTGTCAGGGATTTTCTTGACTAAGGAGGAACATGATGAGTCCAGTATGATAAAATCAGGAGAAGAGCCTTTAGATTTTTTAAAGGGCTATCAGCACGCTATCTTTGAGATGCAAAAGCAGTATAATCTTAGGAATAGAGATGTTCCTATTACAGCAAACAAAGCACAGCCCAAGAAGAATACCTCAAAGACAGTTGAAGATAAAAAGGAAAAATCAAAGGTGGTTGAAGGTAAGGATGATTCTCCTCTTGTCAAAAGGGATATTCAAATTCTTCCTCCTCCTAAAGAAATTGACAAGACTACTTCTATTTTTAAGCTTGAGAATGAGATTGCAAAAATTAAGATATCAGTCCCTTTTAATGAAATTCTCAAGGTAGACAAATACAGAAGCAAAATTGTTGAAATGCTTAATTCACAACCAGGAGTGGCTGATATCCTAAATGTGCAAGAAGATAACCCTGTTATCTGCTTGGGTCCAAGACTTGAGGATGAGCAAAATAAAGAGTTTCCCCCTTTTTACATAAGCATTAGCATTTATGATATGACTCTACATAATGCTATGTTAGACTCAGGGACATCACATAATCTCATGCCTAAGGTAATCATGGAAAGACTGGGGTTAGAGGTAACTAGGCCATATAAGGATTTATTTTCCTTTGATTCAAAAAGAGTCCATTGCATTGGTTTGATAAAAGATGTTGTTGTGGGGCTCACACAAATTCCAGCAAAAACAATTGTTATGGATATTGTTGTTGCATACATTCCACCAAAGTTTGGGATACTTCTTTCAAGGTCATGGGCAGCAAAAATCAAGGGCACAATGTAGATGGACCTTACATATGCTACCATCCCAGTGTTTGGTGAACAAAGGAGGTTGTATCGCGAGACAAGGATGGCCTACATGGTAAGCAGCAAAGACAAGCCTCAGAATTTTCCTATTTATTCATGTGATACTGGTCTTGGGTTAGCTATCCTTTTTAATGAATCAGTTGCAAAAGAATCACAAGATGAATCTACGGAGAATCAGTGTCAAGAAGGGCAGCAAGGAGATGAAAGAGACATCATGGGCTGTTGGTCATTATACTTCGATGGATCAGCAGGAAAAGAAGGGGCAGGAGCTGGGATTTGGATCACTAGTCCAACTGAAGAAAGTAAGTTTCTCTCATACAAATTAAACTTTGATTGTACCAACAATATGGCTGAGTACGAATCTCTGATTTTAGGTTTGGAAGCCTTGATAAAATTGAAAGCTAGAAACATTGCTGTTTATGGAGATTCTGAATTGGTAATTAAACAAGTAGAAGGTACATATCAAACTAAGGATACAAGGATGAGAGCATACAGAAATTTAGTGTTGGAAATGTTGGAAAAATTTCAATCCTATTCTTTTAGCATCAAAACTAGAGATCAAAACTCTATTGCAGATTCTCTTGTTGTCTCAGCCAGTCTCTTTATCATTCCTAAGCACTCTTCTGAAAATTATGAAGTGGAGGTTCACCATAGACCAGTTATACCGGATAATATCACAAATTGGCAAGTTTTTGAGGATGATCAGCATGTAAGGAACTTCATTGAATTAAAAGGAGAGTTTGAACACAATCAGATAGATCAGCAGAATATGTTAATAGAGTCAAAGGAAAGCTCTGAAGTCTTACAATTACAAAACAACTTAATTCCTAAAGGCCTCATTCCCCTTGAGAAATTATTTGATCAAAATGATGTGTTCAAAGCACCAAGACTACAAGCTAATGAAGAAGAAGTAGAAAGCTGCAATTTAGGAGACTCGGTTGTGCCTAAGATAGTCAAGATTTCAAAGTTCCTTTCAGCCGATATGAAGACTAAATATGTTGAGATGATGAAAAGATTCATTGATGTTTTTGCATGGAGTTACGCTGACTTGAAACAATATGACTCTTCAATCATACAGCATACCATTCCTATTAAGCAGAATGAAAAGCCTTTTAAGCAGAAGCTAAGAAGAATTAATCCTCTTCTAATGCCACTGATTAAAAAAGAAGTGAAAAAGCTCTTTGATGCTCAAATTATTGTCCCAATCAGATTCTCAAATTGGCTTGCTAATTTGGTACCAGTCAGAAAAAAGAATGGAGAGATCAGAATTTGTATAGACTTCAGAAACTTAAACAAAGCTTCATTGAAAGATAATTACCCCCTTCCCAAAATGGATTTCATTCTGCAAAACATTGTTGGTTCACAAAGGATGTCTATGCTTGATGGTTTCTCAGGGTACAATCAGATTCTTGTTCACCCAGATGATCAGGAGAAAACGGCCTTCACTACACCATGGGGAACATTCATGTATGCAAAAATGCCATTTGGCCTCATGAACGCGGGAGCCACTTTCCAGAGAGCAATGGATATTGCTTTTGCTGAAGAAAAGGACAAATCAGTGGTGGTTTATCTTGATGACATCACAGTTTTCTCAAAAAAGGAAGAAGACCACTTAAAGCACCTTGAAAGGGTCCTACTGAAGTGTAGGAGGTTTGGTATTTCTCTAAACCCAACCAAAAGTATTTTTGCTCTAACTTCTGGCAAACTGCTTGGTCATATTATTTCTGAAGAAGGAATTAAGATTGATCCTAATAGAGTTAGTGCAATTCAAAAATTAGATTTACCAAGGAGTAAGAAGGAAATTCAATCCTTTCTTGGGAAAGTTAACTTTGTTAGAAGATTCATTCCTAATTTTGCTGAAGTTGTCAAGAACATAACAAAGATGTTAAAGAAAGGAGCAGATTTTAAATGGACAATTGAAGCAAAGAAATCATTTGAAGAGATCAAGAAGGCACTTACTCAAGCACCAGTACTCATCAGCCCGGATTTTACCAAGGAGTTCCTTATCTTCACATTCGCTTCTGAAGACACAATTGCTGGAGTTTTGTTGCAAAAAGGAAGTCAAGGTACTGAACAACCCATTTCTTTCTTTAGCAAGACATTAGCCAATGCTGAATTGAAATATAATATCTTAGAGAAACAAGCCTATGCATTGGTGAAAGCAATTAAGGATTTCAGAATCTATGTTTTACACTCTCACATTATTGCCTACGTCCCAAATGCTGTTATAAAAGATATTCTTACACAAGCTGATCCAGATGGAAAAAGGGGAAAGTGGATAGCAAAACTGCTGGAGCATGACATTGAGATCAAACCCACAAAGTTGGTAAAGGGTCAAGGCCTAGCCAAATTGTTGACTCAGTCAAATTTGGATTGTATTGATATTAATTTAAGCACAGAAATCTCAGAAATTTCTGAAAATGAAGAGGAATTGGTCCAAATAAATGAGAAATTCTTGATCTCAGAATGGTACAAAGATGTAGCATTTGTTTTGCAACATAATAGAGCTCCTGATAATCTTTCAAAATCCAAAGCTCGGTTTACCAAATTGAAATCTCTCAGATATTTTGTGTATGACCAAAATTTGTTTTGGAAAGATGCAGGAGGAATATTATTAAACTGCCTCATTGAAGAAGAAGTTGATAAAGTAATTGATGAGTTTCATAAAGGGGATTGTGGAGGACATCACTATTGGAAAGCCACTGCAAACAAGGTCTTGAGAGCTGGCTATTTTTGGCCAACTATGTTTAGAGATATCTATAAAAAAATAGCCACATGCCATGAATGTCAAGTGTTTGAAGGAAAGAGAAAGCTTATGCCAATGCCCTTGGTTCCTATTTATGTTGAAGCACCTTTCCAGCAGTGGGGATTAGACTTTATAGGGGAAATCCATCCTCCTTCATCAGGACAGCATCGCTGGATTCTCACAGCCACCGATTACTTTACAAAATGGATAGAAACAATACCCACAAGGCAGGCAAATGATTCAGTGATTATTTCTTTCTTAGAAAATAATATATTATCAAGATTTGGTTGCCCAATCAAGATCATTACAGACAATGCTCAAGCTTTCAAGTCCAAAAGGATGATTAATTTTTGTCATCAGTATCACATCTCCCTTGGACATTCCACTGCTTATTATCCACAGGGAAATGGTTTGGCTGAGTCATCAAACAAGAGCCTTGTGAGAATCATTAAGAAGCTGCTGCAAGAAAATAAAAAAGCCTGGCATTTGAAATTGAGATATGCTTTGTGGGCTGACCGGATTTGCACAAAGAGGTCCATTGGAACATCACCATATGAGCTAGTATATGGGGCAGAGGCTATATTTCCAACATCCCTTGGAGTACCAGTAATGAAGTTGATTCAAGGACTAGAAGAAGAACCAAATGCTATACAACGAAGGATTAATCAGCTAATAGCTTTGCAAGAGAAAAGAAATGAGGTGTTTGACAGTCATCAACAAAACCAGAACAGGATCAAGAGAGCATTTGACAAAAAGATCAAAGAAGTTACATTCCAGATCCATGATAAAGTCTTGAAATGGGAAGCTAGAATTGAAGAGAAAGGTAAACATGGTAAATTTGAAAATTTGTGGAAAGGGCCATATCAAATTTCTGCTTTCCATGGGAATAACACCTACATTCTACAAGAGATTGATGGAACACCGTATGCTGGAGGACCTGTTAATGGCAGGTTCCTAAAGCATTACAATTGATTAAATCTCTGCCAAGTTTCTCACAACATTGTACATAACTGTTTTATTAGTCTTTCTTTGTTGCAAATAAATGACAAGCTGAACAGGAAGCTCAAGCCCGAGGTGAAGGCTCACAAAGCTAGAAAAGGATGCTTGTCAACTTCATCTATGTTTTCATAAATTGGACAAAGCATTGGACATACGAGTTCTTAGTGTACTACAGGAGTACACTATCCCAAGTGGAGCCACTGTTATCACTTAGAACTAAAATTGATATATGTAACTTTTCATCCTAGCCCGATGATAAAGGTCAGTGCTAGTTTATTTTTGTTTTAATTTTCTTCCCTTAGAATCTGAAGTTTTGAAGAGTTTTTGAGTCAAGTTGTTCTCAGCTCCCATTGGTTCTCCTCCATCTACCATTGTTTTATAGCCACCTGTTATCTTATATCAGCCACCGTGTCTTTTTGTAATTTCGCAGCGCAATCATGATTAGGCAGTTTCGCAGCGCAATCATGATTAGGCAGTTTCGCAGCACTTCATTCAAATTTAAAACTGACCGCGCTGCGAAATCATGGATTCGTACCTTTCGCAGCGAATCTTTCCCGAAATGTCAAGTCCGTTAGTTGAGTCATAGGCCGTGTCTTCTCATGTCAGCTCCTGTACCTCTCTTACCACATTTTACCACTCATTGCCACTATCACCACCACTATATCTGTTGATACGCACGAATTATCATTCCCAAGAAAGACAACCGTGCATAAATCTTGATGATGGTCGTAAGTCTTCCATGAATGACAAATCTGCAAGGTTACATCTTGAAAGATTTTAAACGGAAAAATTTAAAATTCAAGCGAGGCTGATAATCAAGCGAGGCTGAATTCAAATAGAAGCTGAAACACAATTCCAACCGGAACTGGTAGTTATTGCTTGCGAGGATTTGGAAGAATCAATGGAGAAAAAGGAGCACAGATCCGGCAAACCTCTAAGGACTGAGCCTGAAGGCCTGGATATAACGCTGAGAAATGAAGAGGTGAAGAAAGCATTTAAAAAGGTCGGGTGCTGGAAGTTTTGCAAAAAGTTACAAGGAGGACACGCACAGGTAACTAAAGAATTTGCACTTAACTTCACAGGCTTGAATTCAAAAGTAGCCATGTTAGAATTGCAGGTTTCGCCAGAAGTGATATCTACTGTGACAGAGATCCCACGAGGACAAGAGGAATGGTTTAAAAACTTCAAATTTTACATGAATCCTTGTAAGGAGTTTTTGAAGGATGAATTTGTAAATGAAGATTTAAGTAAGGCAGTACCCAGGAATTATGTCAAAGAATATTATGCTCACTTACTCACCTGCATACAGAAATATCTGACTTGTGAAGGAAGGTATAACAAGGTTTACTCTTACCATTTTAAACTCCTTTTGCATTTCACCGGGAAGGTCTCCATAGACTTACATTTTTATCTGTTCCGTAGTTTGAGCAAGATGTGTGATAAGGTACAGCTGAGGGAAGAGGATTGTGAAACCTCTTTGTTTCATCATGGTTTGATCAAACTACTGGTTTTATATGGGCTCCAAAAGGTAGACAGAGATTGGAATTCATTTATTTTTATGGCTGGCTTCAAAAGCCAGACTGGCTTCACTCCTCAACCTGCTAGAGATTCTACAATAGCTGAGCTCCAAACAGAAGTAAGAGCTAAAAGAGTTCCAAAGTCACAAGTAAGAAAAGAAGTGAAGCCACTCGTCATCCAAGATCAACCTCAGCAATCAACTAAGGAAAAAGCTCATGGTAAAAAGACTGTACCTGAAACAAGCACATCTGAAGTAGTCTCAAGGATAAGAACAAGAAGCCAAATGAATAAGGAAAAAGGTAAAGCAATAGCAGTCGAAGAAAGTCCAGTGTCCAAGGCAAGTTTAAATGACTTATTACAGGCTATTGAATTTGAGCAGTCTCTACCAGTTCAAATCGAGTTAATACAGTCAGAACAAGAAAGCACCAAGAAATCCAAGGCCTCAAAAAGGCTTAAATTTGATGAGCCAGCTAAAGAGTTCGTTTTTAAACCTAAAAGACCTATGACAAGGAGATTCCAGCAAGAACAGGAAGTACTGCCAAGAACAGAGGAAATAGGGGAAGAGACACAGAAAAACGCAAGCAAAACAGTCATCACATCTCAAGAAGATAATATAGCAGCTATAAAGAGCCAATTAGAATCAGCCAAGCATGAGATCGCCAAATTGAAGAAAGCTGCTAGAAGACATGCAGTCATACACGCAAAGTATTATAAAGCTCTATGGAAAGGGAATGAAACTGTAGAAGCCCAGTTGAATTCAGTGGTTGATGGCCATTCACAATTTCACACCTGGATAGTACCAACGATCAAAGAAGCCAAGTACATCAGAAGGATCAATATGCAACTGAGAGCTGGGAATAAGGCTATGAAGAAACAAATTGAAGATCTGAAGGCACAGCTAAGCCAGCTTAAAGGACCTGCTAAATGAGTTTTCATTTCAAGTAAGATTTTGCTTAAAAAATTTTGACAAGTTTGCTTGATCTTATCTTTCTGAAGAAATATAAATTCCTATTCGACCTGTGGAAAGTCTAAAGAAGTTTTTGGAAATCAAGCACTTGGCTAATAAAGGTCTCAGGTTAAAAACAAGTTGTTTTGAATAACTCAGCAGTTTCGTAGCGCGCTACGAAACTGCTGAAAGTGATGATTCCAACGAAAATCAAGCAGTTTTGAATTATAAGCGGGAATTTTGAAAGGGAAACGTCTAAAAGGCATACAAGGCATCATCTGAAGCTATCAACAGTCAACCAGGTCAAGACAGGTGGAGAAAATATATATTCAAATCCAACTTTAAATTTTTGCCGTAAAGTGAGCACATTTACCACAGTTCAGGATATATCAAATAGTTTACAAGAAACTTTTGCCTGCACACATGTACATGGGAAAAAGCTTACAACGCATCAAGGACGTGGCAGTCTGCTCCATTTTGGGGCATTGGAAAACATGTGTCATTGAAGACAACCGTGGAGCCTTGAAGACCATCACAACTAAACTAGAAGGGAACCAGATGTCAAAGAACGAGGAATCATCTTAATTAAAGCCATCATGCATGTAATGTGGAGTTAGAGTCATAGTTGATTTAGATCTCTAAAAAAAAACTCCAGTCAACACTTTGTTGTATTTATTAGTTAGTTAAAAGGTTAATAGGTGTCATTAGAAGTAGTTTTCGAATTCCCCTCATGCTGGAGGAGGAATCTCGATCAGTTAGAATAAGAGCTCTATATATAGCTGAAACAGAAATGTAATCAGGGTTGGAAAACTTTATAACAAAACTTGTATTTGGCTTACAGAAGACTCATTTTCAATAATATAATTTTGACTTTACTTCTCAGGATTCATGAAGGATTTCTTATGTTCAGAATATGTGATGTTGTCCTTTTCTTAATTCTTATAGTGGTATAGATGTATAATCACTCAGAATTCACTGAATGTGCTCTGATTTCCTGTATGCATTTACAAACTGTGTGGTTCCATATGAGTTGATGTTCTGAATGTCTAAATGCTGAATGCCCTGACTTCCATGTAAGGTTAAATTCATTGTTATATTGAGGTGTTGTTGACTCCATAAGCCCAATGGATAGTTGTTTAATGTGTTTCCAGCATTCATATTTTTCACACTTGTTCTATAAGAGTTAGCCATCTTATCTTTAATCAATATCATTAACCCTTTTGAGAGAGCCCTCTCAGGCTAAGGAGGCTAAGCCTTAGCTAAAAGATTGGTTTGAAATAGTTACACTGAGATAGTCTGATCAGCAGCCTATCAGGGTCCTATTTTGGTGATAACAATGATGATGGATGATGGGCTACACCTGAAACATCAGTGTTCATGATTACACGCTATTTCTTCCTTGAAATCTGTTCATGTTATACTCTATAGTATAGATGTGAAGTACACCTGATAAATATCAAATGTAGTCTATATTATTATAGGGATGGTGGATTAAATGTGGAGCAATACTCAGCTAATGTACCAAATAACTGTCAAACACAACCTTTGTTATTAGAATGACTGTAGTTCAGATGGGAACTTGGACAGTAATTTTTGCACATTGCAGTCATCTCTCGATTTTTATAAGATCTTATTTCAAAAGTTCCATGGACACTTTCTTGTGCTGAGATATGTCTTTATATGAAGTTTTTTCATGTTAGCATTTCAAACCTCTGTAAGAAGGATTTTGTCTTTGGCGTATTGTTTTTTGATAAATATGGAGTCTCTTTATTCTTTGTAAGACTAATTTCTCCGTATTTTAATATTGACTTTCCATTTTGTTTTCCAGTACTAGATTCTTCTTTGCAGTTAAGGAGGTTTCTCTTGTAGAGCAAGGTCTTGGTGCAAAACAATGCATTTCTCAGCTGGAACATGTAGGGCACAGCTAAGTAATTGAACATAATAAAGGAAGCCAATATTGATATTAATTTCCTAATTGATTCAAGAGAGGAAGCTTCTTGTGATTATGTATGTCATGGCAACCTTTATTCATGTACGATGGCATACATTTCCAGTTTTGGTTTATCAATATCCACTTTTACATTATTTAGGCAACATGAGTTTTTTCTCAGTGGAAGTTTCCAATGGCAAGGCCATCTGAGTTGCAAATACTATATATTTTGAAGTCTGTCTATGCTTCATCATTATCGAAGTAGTTCCTACGATTATCTGACAATGCCTTTTTGGGTTGTGCTTGATGATCTGCTTTGTCTATCTCAAAATTCAAGGTTTAAGATGCTTTAAATATTGCAGGCAGTGGGGATCTTTGATAAGTATTCACATGTACACTTCATTGTGTTTCATGCAGGAATCTGGTGTTACATTGATATTGTCCTTCGTTTTGGAGTTTTCATATCCTTTGCTGGGATAGGAGCATCTTCAGGGATATAGCCTATGTCAGCTGGACTTACTCTGTTGCAGGGGACGAACAGTGTGCAGTTGGGTTCTGGTTTGGTAGCTCCATCGGTAGGTCCGAACGTTGGAGCCACTGCAAGGTAATGTATCATTATGTGCCTAATATGGCTAGATTATGTATCTTTGTCTCCATTGATGAGCAACAACAATGGTTGCAACATTATAATCGACTGGTGGCAGGAAGAAGCCTGAAACCATCTGCTGTCACTGTTTTTGCTGGTTTTCCAATCATTGGCTTACCCAATTCAAATGATTTTGTAGTGCCAACCGCAGGAAATGGCACTGGAATGATGTGTGGACTTCACAGAGGAATGGCATTGCCAGGATTAGGATCAACAAGAATTCCTGGGATGGTTTCTTCAGGAATTAGTAACATGCTTTCTTCTAATGGTCTTGAGTTGCTTGTCAGTACAGGCTTTCTTCTAATGGTCTTCAGTTGCTTGTCAGTGGTCCAGCTCCTTCTCAAACCATGCATGTTCCAGGAATAATGATTTGAAGGCTAAGAGATGTGAAGATGTTGCAGGTAACCTCCTATATTTCTCCAGTCTTTCCTTGACAAAAAAATCTTTATAATGTTTTCTCAGCCCTATAACGTATTGTCTACCATCATGAGCATGCTGGAGGATAATGCTATTGTAATTTTAATGGAGACTGGGTACTTGAGTTCCTTGCTCAGCTGTTATGTCGTTCAAGTTTGCCAGTAAGAAAAGTGAGTTACATGGGTTCTAGCATTATTTTTTCCTATGTAGAATATGGCCATGTTGATTGTTTTGTGCATCTATCATTCATTATATTGTTGTCATACTTTATCCAATTACTTCCCTATAAGTTTTGATATTCTGGGAACCTAGTGAGAACAATCACATTGGCATTTGACTATAGCATTTACATTTTCTATACCTTATTATTTCCGAGGAATAACTTACACCAATGTACATCTATGTCTTGGCAGGGTGAAGATTTGAAGAAGCAAATCGGGGCTACAGCATACAATGAATGCAGTTCTAAAACACAACAGGTATGCCCATGGAGAGAGATTTTGCAGGTATATCAAGGGAAAAACGCATTAATTTTAAATGACAAATACATATAAACTTGCAACTTCATTACAAAGAATGGGGATAGTGGTATTTTTCCTAAGGTAATTGACCTCATATGTCTCAAAGCTTAAGGTACTAAGTTGGTCAGAGGGGAAGTTATAGTTTCTTTTGTAGAACTTTTCTGACAGCTGATTTAGTGGGAATCACAACCTTCTTAGCACAGATCAGATATACTAAGTTGGTCAGAGGGGAAGTTATAGTTTCTTTTGTAGAACTTTTCTGACAGCTGATTTAGTGGGAATCACAACCTTCTTAGCACAGATCAGATAGACCAAATAGTCCTATCAATCTAATAGTACCAAAAAGAATGCAGATCATGCTCTGTGTTTGTTGTGGGCCTAGTGGGTCATCTTTAGGTGCATGTAATCATTATCTGCAGGCCTATTTTGAAATCAAGCCCTAGGATTGTATTGAAGTGCATGCAACTACTCGATGAACGCAATGTAGAAAATTGTTATTCTCTCCCTTTCTGTTACAGATTAGCCTGGGGTGTTTAGTTGAATGCCATTTTCTATGGCTGTCTGGAAGATGTTCCTTTCCTTTCCTGTAATCTAATTACATGTGCCTTGTTGTTTGTATTAAATTCTCGTTGACAACCTTTTTATCAGTTTCCGTCCATTCGATTACACTACTAGATCAGATTGGCATTGGTTTCTATTTTCAAATCTCCTGAAGATATTCTGGCTTTACCTTTATTGCAGAATGTTAAGGTTGTTTTTGATGCCGCAATTAAGGTGGTTCTTCAACCACCAAAGCAAAAGAAACGCAGAAAGAAGCAAAGAACATGCTTTATTCTTTAAAGTGCATTATTTAATCAAAGGCTGGCATAATATTTCCCACGTACTTATGATTTGTTACTCTATGTTTAGTATATTGAATTTATTGTAAAGCCAGATGCTCTGGCAAAAGGTCCTGGTTTTTTTCATTTTATATCATTTCCTGCTGTGGTAATGGAGGACTGTTTTGAAATGTAATGAAAGTTGGGTGTTGAATGAATGAAAGGCACGAGTGTCCAAAATGCTTGTTTGTTTTTTAAACAAGTGCTCCTAGATTTGAATGTATTCATCTAAAATACAACACACAAATTCAAAATATTAGCCAACTGAAAGCTTAAAAGGTAAGCTTTTACAACACAGAAATTCAAAATGTTAGCCAACTGATGCTTGTGTTCATTGACACTGTAAAATACATTTTACTGCTTTTACCTAAGCCTTCATAGTTTCTATGAATTTTTTTTATAGTTTTAAAATGATATATTATTAAAAAAATGGATGGAAAGTGTTATCCTACGATGGTGAAGATGACCAGGGAGCAAAAGAATAAGTCTAAATAAAAACTTGCTATAAATAAAGACATAGCCCATTTGCTCACCATAGCCCATTTGCTCATTGGAGGCCTTTGCCCACAAGGGCTTTACAAATCCCAGAGAATCTCTTTGAAGCTCCAAGCTGCTACGTATTGCGCTGTAGGGACTGAGCGCGCTGTAGAGACTGAGCGCCCAAATCCCAGAGAATCTCTTTGAAGCTCCAGGCTGCTACGTATTGCGCTGTAGGGACTAAGCGCGCTGTAAAGACTGAGCTTCACTAGTATTGCCATAATGACTTTCCCATGCTGTATGCCATTAGACATCCAATTTTCCAGGCACCATATATTCCTGGAGCACATCCGCAGGTGTGCAAGCTGTTATAATTTCATCCAGTACAAGTGCAATCTAGTGCCATGGGCTCTACCCAATACATTGAAGGTTTTATTTATACATGTTTTGCTTTGAGTCGCATTTAACTCCTTTGCATATATTTTGATTTGTTTTTACATAACTCTGGGTCAAAAGAAAGCTCTCTGTGCACTCCCACTGGCTCCGTCGCGCCAGGCGAAAAGAATCCTACACCACTCAACGCAGGGACTTGCTACCTCGCACCTTCCCTTGTTTATTTAAGTGGAAGTTGAATAACATCAAGGTACTTTAGTGAAGCGAAATGTTACATATTTTCCCAACTTAATGCATCTATTTTATATATTGAAAACATTTTATATCAATAAAAAAATATTTTAAATATATATATTTAAATAGTTATATATTAGAGTTCAAAATCAAAATGTGGTGAACAAGATTGAGCCTCATAGGAGAAGAGTATAGTGTTAATTGGCAAATTATTAAACATTAATAGAGTTTCTCAAATTCCAGAAGAGTATAGTGTCAATTGGCAAATTATTAAACATTAATAGAGTTTCTCAAATTCCTTTTTTTTTGTTTTGGTAGGCCATAATTTTGCGGATAGTTGATTTTCTCTAGGAGTTTAGTGTTTTTTTTAATCTCTGGTAACTAGAGCGTTTAAATCAATCTACACCTGACTATTGAATGAAAATTGAATATCACAACTATAATAATTCACAAATTCTCAATATAAATTTATTTTAATTTTCTTATATTAAAAAGTATATTATAACAACTATCACATATTCCGACAATTATCAAAGAAGAATTAATTAATGTTATATGCTATTGCCTTACGGCGTTTTCATTGCAACATTTGGTGCAATTGCTAGTTATCCTCTTTCCACTGGCTAGGCTACGTTTGCAATTGAAATGCACAAAAATGAATTTCCAAGTACAATACAATAATAATGATCCACAGTTACTAGCTGATAGCAGAGTTACCATTTTTTTACTTTTGAATCTTTGATCCATGTTACCGTTTTTTTATTTCCGAATCTTTGATCCATTCGAAAAGCCGTATTGACTTGGACTAAATAATTATGAGATTACAATATTAAAGAAATATAATTCCAGGCATGCAAAACAGGTATCTTATTACACCTTCATTTTGCAAGGCAGAAAAAGGGTAGTGTCTTACGTGCTAATTATAAGAACAGGTAATTTTATGGTTCAACCATATTTCTCTTCAAAAATAATTCATAACTTTTTAAGTCTTCAAAAATAATTCATAACTTTTTAAGTCTTCAAAAATAATTCATAACATTTTAAGAGATTAATCATAAAAACGAAGCCCAATTTTTAAACAAATATCATGTTTTTTTTCCAGAAAAGCTCCTCATTTGAGTAAATAATGTTCTGGACAAACTAAAAATTCTTGCCACTAAATAAAAATTCTTACCCCTGAATAATGTTATGTACCAACAAAAATTCAAAATAATGTTATTTACCAACAGAAATTCAAAAGCTCCTCATTTACAAGTAAATAATGTTCTGTACAAACTAAAAGTTCTTGACAGTAAATAAAAATTCTTACCAGTAAATAATGTTCCGTACCAACTGACAGTTCAAAAGCTACAGGTGTAGGTTCCTTTTCCATTGCGAATGTCGGCCAAAATCCAACAAGCCATCATCAAAGTCTTGTATGATGGAGACTACCTTTGCAACCTGTTTTTCGCATAACTGGGTAACCTCTGCAGCGCACTTGTCTTAAATTTGTGCTTGTCCAGAAGCTAGAAATTTTGGATGCTAAAACAAATTATTTTACCCCGAGGATAGATATTTACGAGCCCTTCAGGGCAATACTTCCATAGTATTGCCTATTAATTGAGTCCAAGCACTGATCATCTGCAATTTGCAATTTGGCACTGTATCGCTCTGTCAATGTCTCTGAATTTGCAAAGGGTTTTTGCTTTTCGATCGTTCAAAATTTGTAGTTTTAGCCCTTCTCACCTGTGGAGGTACATATGGAGTAATTCTAGAACTCATGGATCAGATGAAGTTGGGTCTGAACTGCTTCCAAATTGGCCTGAATCATGGACGAAAGGTAAAGAAACCCATGTTTTGTTTCAGGTGACATTGCATTGGGTTCATGGAAATAGCAATGGAATTGTTGTTTCAGGGATTTATATCGTGTATTACCACTGTCAATGGCGGAGCAGTGCAGCGACACGGATCATATGCCTATGCCTCAACAAGATTTAACTGGCTGCCACTATAAACCTAGGCTAGGTGCAACAGCCTGCAAGTCGCACAATAGCAGGAAAAACCTCGCTTTGGGGTTGCCTACTCTTCTAGAGAAGACACAACAGGTCATATATATACTCAATCAGATTTGAACCCTCATCTCGTGGGTTTCACCCAACAAAACTTACTGTTAAACCCCACATCCTTTTCACTCGAAATAAGAGTGACTCACAACATGGCATCAAGACACGATACTTAACTCTGCATGGGCCTACTGCATGCATGTGTAGAGCGTTGGTTCTCCACTTCATAGATTCTCTGTCTCTCCACAGAACCAAAAGGTGGCAGGTCAGGGAGGTTGGAACCACATAGGTTTTCTATAGTAAATGTGAAGGTTATATAACGTCTATTAAGGTTCTCTCGGCAAGGACTAGCTGCCCCTAGCTGCCCCACAGCCATCTCGTTAAAAAACAACCCCAAAAACCATAGGATCTTAGTATACCCGACTTGCAGGTGGTTGGTTATGCTCTTGGTGTTATAGTGGCAGCAATGAGGTTTGATCCTGGGTCTCCCGTGGATTAAACTTAATAGTTACAGATTCACCATGTAGTTAAAAAAAAAAAAAAAACAACCCCAAAAAACGAAAACTTCATCCAGCATCATAAGGACAAATGCTAACATTTTGTTCAATCCTTCTTTTGAAAAAAAAAAATAGAGAGAAATATTTGAAACATGGTTATATTAAATTGCATATAAATTATAAAATATTAATTGAATGGGATGTGAGTTAAATACATTTTTATTTGGCTTAAATGGAAGAAATTAAACAAGGTGTTATTTTTTTAATCTGTTATTTTTTAGATCGAGCGTGTTGCATGGTAGAAAGGGGATTACGTACCATCCCCTAATTTTGCAACCTATCTTTCTTTAAAAAAATGTTTTTGCATTATCTGTCTCACTTTACAATGATTTGTTATACTTAATACTAGTTGTTGTTTAAGCCTAAAACCAACCTATTATAAATATTTGACAATATTACCATCCATGCATTTCTTAACGATGATTAAGAATACATGTTACCATTAAAAAGCACAATAAGTTGTTAAGATATTAATAATAAATGTAATTATTATTAGTAAATTAAAAAAATTTAAAATGTTTTTTTTAATATTATTATTTCAAATTAAAATGATGTATTTATTTTATTTAAAAAATTATAATCATTAATATTTTAAATTTCAAATTTCCTACTTATTTACCATTATTAATGTGATCAAATTTCTCTTTATAATGGAAATCATTCATTTTTACTAGTGTATCTCTAATCTAATATATGTAATACTAGCAGTTGTACGAAGAGGCATAAAGACATGCCGAAAGTGGTTTGGTTTTTTTTAACTTTCATATATATATATATAATTGGAAATAGAAGGGTTTCTAATATTTCATTCGAGATCGGGGTGGTCGGATCAGGGTCAAATGGGCTAAGAGGTCGGCTAGTCACAACATAAATTCCCAACAATTCCATACACCTAAAAGTTTCAAAAACTTTCTAACAAGATACCTGCTAAATAACCCCAATACTAAAGCAAACACTTCAACAGATTACCAACTTTCATATGATATAATTGTTATATTTTTCTTCTCAAATAGCATTCCGGTAAGGCTTTGCATTTCTTCGAGGGGAAGTGAATTTGACATAGCTAAGAGCACATGTTACTTTGCATTGCATATGACTTTACATTTAAGTTATGTTACAACAATCTAATTTAATTTCCAGAGGAAAAAAATGAAATTAACTTGAATAAATATCTCAGAGGAGTTCTCATGTCCATTGATTGAGATGAAACAAAGGTTCTTTGGGTCCTCACTTCAAGTGTTCTTGGGGATTTGTGACTAACAACTTACCAACTATAAGAAGAATATCTAAAAACATTTATTTTGTTCATTTAGTTTTTTTTTGGACCAACACTCAATTAAATAAAAAAGTTTGAGTATGTTTGAGTAATTTACATATCTTCTCAATTAAATAAAAAAGCTTGAGTAATTTACATATCTTCTTGAATTTCTCAAATAAAAAATATATTTATATTAAAAATATTTTTAAATTAAAAAATTATTATGGATCACAAAATTTAGTAAAATAACTAAATTTTCAAAATAGTTAAATTTCCAAGTACTATTACCTCAATTTCTTTCTAAAATGCAACATCCGAATTTTAGGATTATTGCCTTCCACGTTAGCCTTCCCCTTATTTGCATTCATTTGCACCTCTGGGTGCAAATATACCTAAGGAATAAAAGATTTGGAAAGATTATATGCACAAATAGAGCCCACTCATAAGGTCTGCATAAATTTTCATTTATGGTCAAATATGTTTAAAAAATCATCATTTACAGTCTAATATGTTAAAAAAAACAATAAACAAACTTTTGAAGTTCAAATTTGAGGAGTCAATGGGACCAACATTTTAAAACTTTGATTCAATTCAAATACTCTTAAAATGCTTGCCAGAAAGACTGAGAAGCCATGCCCTGGAAATTTGACCAAAGATCCATGACAATGATGAAGCTAAGAATTTAACTGATATGACCAACATCCATGGCGGAATTAGGCCATGGTTTTTAGGACCAGTTTCATGGTTCTTCAAAGTATTTCCCATCGAGCCAAGTGGTCATCATCTGCATTCCAAACGAACTGGAAAGGAGTGTGTCAAACATAGTATTTCCCATTGGGGCACGTGGTCGTCATCTACATTACAAATGTAGCAGAATGGAGTGTGCCAACAATTTATGTTTCTAAAAAGTTCACCAGCTGACACTTGTGTTCCTGCAGGGTGTTGCTATTGTAGTGAGCATATTGTTGTGTAGAAATCCGGTAGGAAACTTTTGAATGACAAATATTTGTCAAGCTTTGTCATCTATGGATGTGGTAGTGAAAATATGGAGGACACGTGACTTGTTTTGGGCACCTGGATGTAAAATTTTCTTCTCAACTACCAACTTTTTCACCTGTGGACACATTCACATCCTATTTCACATTCAACAAAAAATTTGTGGTGAGAAATCCAAATTTAAGGTTCAGTGCATCATGGTACAAGACATCTCAAAATACACAACCAACTGCAACAGGTCCATTGAAATCAAAGCTATGGGGGATCTTTTGAACATAAGACACTCTCCTATTCATGTTAGAAGTCTTTAATAGTAATCACGTGCACTGATATTTGCTGAATTTTTGTGCCCGATTTCAGAGGGTTACTATTCTTAATACCTTATGTGACTCCAAAATTTAATATAATTTTCAAGAAAAAGTTGAATATGTGATTAATATAAATTATTGTCAATTGGGCAGGCTCAATTTTCACTCACACAATTAGATATCCATTTTCTAGAGCACCCATCAATGTTTCTTTATTCAATTATACAAACAAATGGATGGGGAAGCGAAAAAATTCGACTCTCTAAGAGCACTACATAGAGCAGAGAAAAATTCCCATATCTGGAAGAAAAGAGTGCATAGAGTTGATGGAGAGGTTAGCATGAATTCAAATGTGAAAGTGTCTCAGGAGAGTTCTCTGTTGAGGTTCCTAAAGAGGAGAAGCTTGCCATAGTTGCTTCTTGTAGGTGGGATTGTTTCGTTATTCTTCATGCTTCTGATCCTATTGAACATGGTCTGATTCTTCGAATTGACCATTCATTTTGATTCAAGTAATCACATTTATTTTCTTGTTTCATTCGATTTATAAAGCTCTAAATATATCCTCTTTAATCAATAATTTAAAATCAATTAGTTTGATTCTTGTCATTTGATCCTGAGAATCAAAGAATAGCTGCAATAGTGACTCACTAAGTGATTCATTGATCCAAGTAAAAGTGTGAGCATCTCCCTCCTGACAATGGTGTTTGAAGTCCTAGGTGCTTACTAATAAATGGGTGGATTTCATAACCAAACTTCTAGGTCAAGCAAACGAACAATCACGTATAAATAATGGTAGATGGACCGACCCATTACAACAACACATTTTATAGCCCTAAAATCACATTTCATAACGTTTTCGGCACGAAATTCGCTACTTACTCGGAACATGAGTTTCTATCTCAACAACTATTTCTTATTTGGCCTCCAACGAACGAGATGAATAAGTTATATTATATATGAGATTATTATGTTTTATTTCCACGATTAGGTAGGCTCTAAAAGACTAGAAATTCAATTCAAGTGACGTTAATTCGTGAAAGGCTAAGCGTTTAATACGAAACTAATTCATGAACTGGACATTTAATCAGTCACCCAATGAGAAAGATGCTTCAAATTTATTTTTCTCCTTCTGACATAACTCAAACTCATTGGTATAATAGTACATACAACCAGAATATGCATCTAACTCCTTCGGGCATTTTGCATGAAGATATTTCAACAGGCTAAAAACGCATCTGGTGACATCCCGGCCTTTGTCCAGACACTTCTCTAGGTTGGGATCGACTTTCTTGCAGTCTATGAAGGCCTTGTTCTGTGCCCTACATCCGGTGGCAATGTGCTTTGAAGCCGACATTAAAAGAGTTGATGTTGGAATGAGTTCTTCCTTTGCGGTGGTTTCTGTCGCCATTAGGGTTTATGGTGATTTTGATGAATCGACTGCTCTGGTGGGATTCTGATGTTGAAACCTCTGGATTGGTATTATCTGCGTATGATTGTTTTCCAGCCTTCGATTTTCGCCCCATTTACAACGGTCGTGATGACAATTAAAAAAAGTTTGAGCTGGTTTTGGCAGAGTGAAGGCAATAGAAACGATTGAATTGCTCCTTGTTTAACTCGTAAAGTGACACTATCAAATTGATGTCTCTTTGACCACCGTCGATTTGGTATATTCCTTTTAGAACAACGAATCTACTACAATGTTATGAGGAAGAACCTCATAATATAACTCCTTTCGGCGTAATTAATTTAATAACAATCAAGAAAATATAATATTATGGGAAAGAAACTCTATCGAAATCTTCAATTGGTTAGAGGTTTCATTCTCATTTTCCTAACCTTTAGTTTCATTGTGATACTAATGTTTATAATCACTTTTATCTTTGATGGATTCAATGGAACCAACTTATATATATTGCTTTAATAACAATCAAGAAAAATATATGGATTATGTAAAAGAAACTCTATCTAATTCTTCAATTACTAGGAGGTTTCATTCTCATTTTCTTAGCCTTTAGTTTCCTTGTGATACTAATGTTTTTTTATCACTTTTATCTTTGATGAATTCAATGGAACCAACATTATTTTGAAGGTGAATGCTTCAATCATCCACTCCAAATTTGTGTTCATCGTCACCAAACACCTTTTTCAGCTACTAGGAAGTCTCATTCTCATTATCATAGCGACTACTTCCCTTGTCATACAAATGTTCTTTATCACTTTTGTCTTTGATGGATTTAATGGAACCAACTTGATTTTGAAGGTGAATGGTTCAATCATCCAATACTCCAAATTTGTGTGCATCATCACAAATCACTTTTATTTTAAATGTGGACACAGATACATTAAACTCCCTTTTCTATGAAAATAACTGAGATTCTCTCATCCTTTGACAATACTTTCCTTTTATGCATGGTGCTTCCCTAATCTATTGCAAACAAGGAGGGATTGGCCTAAAGCATCCTACCATACATAATCTCCCTTGGTTTCTTTGTCAATTGTGTCTCTAGCCTTGCATAAGACCATAAATAAAGAGAAATCCTATAACCATTTATGTGTAATGGAGTTCGATCTGAAATGAATTTCCTTTAATGGTTCTAGTTCTTGGGGTGCTTTAGTACCAGAATCAGAAAGATGCAACAAAGATTTCAAGTGCATCAATAACATAACCATTGCAAAAGTCTATAACTAAAGCGCTAGCCAACAATAATAGGTATAGTCATGTTAAAACAAGTTGGATATGTTGAAACATGGAATACAAAGTGTGGATGTGAGAGAAATGAAAAATGAACATGTGGATTTCACATATGATCAATCAGTCAAAGACATGGGGGAGTTCACGTGGATTCTTGAGGAAAATCTCCTTCATGGTGACTCTCTATTATTGATCCTTTGAGCAATCACGTTGACATCTACTTGATGGGTTTCTAAGATCATTCTTACATATACTTGATGGATTTTGGAGAAAAGAGCAATATCATTTTGTCATGGAAAAATTATCATCTATTTGATGACAAAATGATGCTCAATATAGTGTCCATGGAATATTTTGGAACCATTTGCATGGTTAAATCAATACATTAATATCAAATGTATTGATAATTTCATTGAATGGAAAAGGCCATGTCAAGTGTAGTCAGTAGCATACAAACTCACTATAAAGTTCCTTTGCTAAAGGGGTTCATTGTTTGTCTTGCACTGTCAAGCAAGGCCAATGAATATCCATCCCATGAGTGCCTTTGTAGAGGATTTCCTTGAATATTTGAGTTACCATTTCCTTCATTTCACCCCTTTACTTTTCCTTAACTTTCTTCATCCGTCCCAATAGTTGATTACACTACTACACCAAGGGTACTTTTGAGACATTTTTTTAAGACAAAAGAAATCTTTTGTCTCAAAAACTCATTTTTTATTTTAGTTATTTTACATTCAAAATTAATATCAATTGATTTGTCTTAAATATAAACTTTAAGACAAAAATAGTTTGAGACAAAAATATTTTAAGACAAAACTTTATATTTAAGACAAAAATAGTTTAAGACAAAAATATTTTAAGACAAAAGTAGTTTGAGACAAAAATATTTTAAGACAAAACTTTATATTTAAGACAAAAATAATTTAAGACAAAAATATTTTGAGACAAAACTTTATATTTAAGACAAAAGTAGTTTGAGACAAAAATTTAAAGACAAAACTTTATATTTAAGACAAAAATAATTCAAGACGAAATTATTTTAAGACAAAAGCAATTTAAGACAAAATTATTTTAAGACAAAACTTTATATTTAAGACAAAAGAATTTTGAGACAAAAATATTTTAAGACAAAACTTTATATTTAATACAATGACCACTTTAGATCAAACCTATGTTTAATACGATATTTCACTTCGAATGAAAATGGAGGGCAGCGCTGAGTTTCAAGGTGATTTGTGTGCGCATTCTGAACTGGAGCTCCCGCGCCCCTGCTTCCTTGGCCCCTGCGGCCCTCCGCAGGCCCCCTGCCTGGCAGCCCCTACTATTGGGCTCTCAATCCTTCCCAGCATCCCGGCAATCGAGCTCTACCTCCCTCCTCCGGCTAATGCTGTTGTTGGCACAATGTCTGCATCTAGGTTTTGCAATCGCAAAGGAGTGTAGCCGCCGCCATGAGTGCGCCTGGGGGTGGGGATCCTTCTCCCACCCCACCAATCTCTTCAGAAGAAGCATTCAGAAGATTGCTCTCGCAGAAAAGGAAGAAATGTTTGATTCCAGAAGTCCCGAAATTCATCAAAAAACTGGAGGAAATTCCTGAGATCGCCTTGTCAGAAGACCAACTGATAAAAATCGCCCTAGCCCTGGTTGATAGAGGGTTGGTAGGACAATTTATGGGACGCTGGCCCTCTACAAAAACAACAGATGATTGGATCCAACGCAACTAGAGGCCCCAACTGGAAAACAATGTGATCTGCTATGTTGTCGGAAGAGGGTATTTCATTTTCCAGTTCACCTCCAAAGAAGATCGAGATTTGGTTTTCAGAAACGGTCCGTATTTTATGGGAAATCAGGGTCTGTATCTTAATAAGTGGACCCCTGACTTCGATCCCTCAATCGATACCCCTAAAGAGGTCCTAGTCTGGGTCTGGCTTCCCAATCTTCCAATCCATTGACAGAGCTATCACACCTTGCAGAAGATTGGAAATGGCCTAGGTCGTTTCATTGACAAAGAAGATAACAAGGGCCAATATACCTGCGCAAGAATCTGTGTGGAAGTCGATCTGGAAGCTGGACTGCCCGAAGTGGTAAAACTTACAGTTGGAGAATGGCATCACTATCAAAAATTGGATTATGAGCAACTGCCTTTCAAATGCAGAACCTGTCACGAACATGGACACTTCCAACGAAACTGCCCAAAAGCTCCAACCGAGGACAAAGTGGATGAAGAAGGATGGAAAGAAATCAAAAAGGGCAAGGCAGTCCCAAAACCAACTGAGAAGAAAAATTCAGGGCCATTGGTGAAGCCCCGACCTAAACTAAAAGCCAAAGAAGTTCCAAAAGAGGGTTCTTCGTCTGGGATAAAGACAGATGCCATTGGAACCCAAGAGGAACTAGAAGACCCGTCAAAGAAAGTGAAAGAAGCAAAGGCAAAGTCGACTCTTCCTCCATCAGAGGATGAACAAGGGGAAAAAGAAGAAAACGAGGAGCGCATCAGTCTAAGCTCCGATTCTGAGGGAGATTCAGAAGATGGAGTCTCAGATTCAGACAGCTTGCAAGTCACTCCTATCAAGTCGGCCAGGGGTCAAAAGTCCAAGAAGAAACAGAGAAAGGAAAAAACTTATCTGCATGTTCTCCAAGGCTCTCAGAAAACTCTCAAGGAATGATGAATACCAGATCTAGGCGCAAGCATGGTCAGGCTCCAAAAGGAGCCACAACCTTCCAAGCCAGTAAATAATGAAATACCTCTCCTGGAATTGCAAAGGGTTAGGCAACAAGTTGAAAGAAGAAGCTCTGAAAGACATTGTAACGATGTACTTGCCTGAAATCCTTCTCATCCAGGAGACAAAACTAGAGGACCTTCTACTCCTCCAAGCAAGCAAAGCATTCTGGCATAAAGGCCAAGGGAGAGCAGTCAGCGCCAGAGGCACCCCTGGAGGGATTGCCTCCTTTTGGGACAGTTCCAAGTATGATCTGATTCACGAAGAATGTTGCCCCCATTGGCTACTCACTAAGCTCCTCCATAGAGAATCTGGCCACCAAGTAAGTATGTTCAATCTTTATGCTCCAGTCTTACCATCTGAGAAAAAAATTTGTTGGGACTCGCTCCAGTCCTATATTTTCTTGCACAACCCAGAAAATATTATTATTGCAGGTGATCTGAATGTTACGCTAGCTGCAAAAGAGAAAAAGGGGGGCTCGCTGGTCAGGGACCCAGCTAGAGAATGGGTTGAAGACCTCATTTTAGATTGGGAATTGGAGGATATCAAGCCCACATCTGGGAAATTCACCTGGTTAAACAAAAGGATAGGCCCCGACCACATTGCTTCTCGTTTGGACATATTTCTAGTCCAATCCTCCTTCTTGACTTGTGGTCTAATGGCCACCTCTAAAATTCTACCAAACTACACCTCTGACCATAAACCCATTATGCTTGAGCTCTCCTTGGATGGAAATCTTGGCCCCATTCCCTTTAGATTCAGTTCTCTATGGATTCATCAAGAAGGATTCCAGGAGGTGGTCTCCGAGGCCTGGAATCGGCAAGTTCAAGGATCCCCTTTCTTTGTGTGGGAAGAAAAAATGAGGAGACTTAAAAGGGAGCTCAAGGAGTGGGCTAAAAGGTTGAAAACGCCCACCGCCAAAAGAAAGGAGATGCATGAAAATTTAGCAGGCCATCAATTAACAATGGAGAATTTCGATGTAACTCAAATCCTTCTTCAAAAAGAAGTAGAGCTACAAAAATATCTCCATAGAGAAAGTAGGGATGAAGAAGAGTTCTGGAGACAGAAGTCCAGAAATCTTTGGTTACAGGCCGGAGACAAAAATACAAGCTACTTCCATAAGCAAGCTGAAGCACGCAAGCACTTCAAAACAGTAAATGAAATTCACTATCAAAACATTGTGGTTAAAGATTCTGAAGGCATAAAGTGAGCAGCCCACTCCTTCTTCAAAGATCTTTACTCTGCCCCGGAAGACCCTCCTATCGATTCTCAAGCCTATCCGATTGATCTTATTCCTCATTGTGTTCAAGATTCTGACAATATTATGTTGACTACTCCGATTAGTATAAATGAGATTAAAGAAGCTTTGGATTGCATGGATTTGGATAAAGCCCCGGGCCCTGATGGGTTCACTAAAAGGTTCTACCTGACTTGCTGGCCTACAATTAAAAAATACCTTCTGAGAATGATCCGTAAATATCAGACCTACACCAAGATTGGAGGTGGTACCAACTCGGCCTTCCTTGCCTTGATTCCAAAAGACAAAGGTGCCATCGATTTCATTAGATTCAGGCCCATCTCTTTGTGTAATACAAGTTATAAGCTGATTACAAAAATAATAGCCAACCGTATTAAGAAAATTTTGTCGGTCATCATCCCTGAAAACCAAGGAGGATTCATAAAAGGGAGAAAGATTCTTGACAATATTGTGCTGGTGCAAGAAGCAATTCATTCAAGTTGTCATTGAAAAGAGAAAGCCATGGTGATTAAGCTAGATTTGACAAATGCCTTTGATAGGGTGAGACATGATTTCCTGTTTTCTGTGATGGAGAAATTTGGCTTCTCAAAAGTTATCATAACTTGGGTGAAAGCCTGCATTGCCTCCCATTGGATAGCGCCTCTGGTTAATGGCCGTTCAACGGAATTTTTCCAGGCCTCGAGGGGGCTAAGACAAGGTTGCCCTTTGTCCCTGCTTTTTTACGCCATTCAAGCTTTGATGCTCAGCTTCCAGCTAGACTACTATCAACAGATCCAAACTCTGCCAGGCCTGAGAATGGCTCACAATGTTAAAGACATAAATCATGCCCAATTTGCTAATGATACATTATTACTTGGAGGAGCTAGCATAAATTCTGCTAGAACCTTCAAGAAGGAGCTAGACATTTATAGGGAGGTTTCGGGCAGCAATATTAACTATCTAAAAAGCATGATCTATGGCTGGAATTGCTCGATCAAAGATTTGACAGACATAGCAAGGCTATTAGAAATGGAAAGAACCCTGACCTGGGAGTCATTTAAGTATCTTGGGATCCCAATATTCAAATCAAATCCTAAGGTAGCTCAATGGATGCCCCTGCTAGACAAGCTAAAACTCAGAATACAAGCTTGGGGAGCCTCATTGTTGAATAATGTTGGGAAGGTAATCCTTATGAAATCTGTTCTCATAAGTCTCCCAGTTTATCAGAACTCCATTCTACTAGCCCCTAAAACCTTTATTAGTAAAGTGGATGGTCTCCTGAGAATATTTCTATGGGAGGGAGGGAAAAATAATGAAAGAAGGCTCCATTTAGTTAATTGGGACACTATTAAGAAGCCATTCTTGGAAGGAGGTCTCCAAATGCGAGATCTGGTAGCCCAAAATCTTGCTCTGGGCTCCAAGCTCCTTTGGAACATTGTTTTTGGGAATCCTAGTTGGAGCAAGAGAGTTCTGTGGAAAAAATATTTTCATGGGCAGCGTTTGAGGTGCTTGGACTAGCCTCCTAGAATTTCCAAAGGATCACCAGTTTTCAAACTCTGTCTCACAGCTTTGAAACTTTTCAGTCATAAGCTTTATTGGATCCCAGGTAATGGGAAAAAAATAAAAATTTGGGAAGATTCGATTCTTGGAGATCAGCCCTTGAATCAGATGGAAGAACTGGAAAATATCAGAGCTTGGCTTCAGGCCAGCAATCTGGAAACCCTTTGGGACATCTCCAATTGGACAAATGATGCAGAAAGTCTATGGGATGGTTGGAATTTGGGGGAGGTCCCTCATTGGCTAGATGGTGAAGCCAATTTATTGTTGGATTTGCTCCAAGGAAAATCTCCCTTAAAGGCCTCTTCTAAGGACAAAAGAGGGTGGGGTTCTCTTTCAGGCTCTTACTCAGTAGCAGAAGGTTACAAAAGTATGATGGCTGTCCCTAGCATCCCCCCAGAGCCAACTCAATGGAAATTTATTTTGTCTTTTCCTGCTCTCCCCAAAATTGACTTCTTTTGCTGGACTTTGGCGCATAAAAGTATCCTCACTAGAGATAACCTGAGGAAGCGTGGAATGGAAGGTCCCTCCAGGTGCCCTCTTTGTGCATCGGATGAATAAATGGCTAACCACATGTTCTTATTGTGCCCCTTTGCTCAAGAAGTTTGGAAGGGTGTCCTGATGTTAGGACCTGACAAAATAGAGCTTCTAGGAAATATTCAGGACCTGCTAAGAAACTGGGCCAAGTTATCCCCGTTTTGTCTCTCCAAAAAATGCCTTCTCAAGACTAGCTGGATGTGGATCCCCAAATTCACATGCTGGAAACTGTGGTTGGAGAGGAACAATAGAATATTTAAGGAGGAGAGTTGTAACCCGGTCAGAATTATCACTAAGATCAAAGCTCTGTTGGGGGAGGCCTTAGAAACCAAACCCACCATAAGAAATGGCATGATTCTGGACAGCGAGGAAGATCAATGGTTAAAAGAGCTTGTTCCAAATCATCAGAATAGATCCATTCCTCCTGCTAAAGCCCCTTCTCATTGGGAAATTCATCTGGAAGAACAAGAATTCATCAAATGGAGATCTGATTTGGATGATCACTGCCTATTCTTTGATGGGGCCTCTAAAGGTAACCCAGGAAAGGTGGGTGGTGGGGGAGTTATCTTAAGCCCAGGTGGCTCAACTGAGCTGCGCTTTGCTTGGGGTCTGGGGCATGAAACAAACAACAAAGTAGAGGCTCTTGCTCTGCAGCAGGGTCTAAATATGGCTATCAAGAGGAATCTCCTCTCCATCTCAGTCTTTGGAGACTCCAGATTAATTATATAGGTTATGAACTCTCAAAAGATCCCTTCTCAGGTGCAGTTAGCCCCCATCCTCAAAAAAATCAGACTACTATTGCCCACGTTCCACAAAATCTCCTTCTATCATGTTCTAAGGAAGTTAAACTCACAGGTGGACTTGGCAGCCAGCCTAGGCTCTCTCAGGAGCAAGAGATTTCTGTTAGTAAATGATGTTGAATCAGACTGCAACATTCCTTAATTTTGGAGTTGTCTGGGCCTCTGTTCCTTTGAGCATCTTGTTGATTCAGATTCTCTAGACTTCAGGACCAAACCATTTTGAGCTGGCTATTGTTATGAAACGCGGACTCATCCACAATGGAAAATTCATAACGCAACCGTGGAATTTTCGATCTTTGTTCATCGTTGGAACTCACTGTTGCATCTGGGTAGGTGCTGGGGAGTTCACAAGGGCCTCTTCAAGGCCAATTTACCGCTCTTGGCATTCTTGAACACTATATAACACTCCGCTAGACATTTCAAAAAGAAAACACAGTGATTCTTGGGATGATCCGACACTCTAGCACGTTGGATCTCCTCTCTGCAAGCTAGGAAGTAAAGCTACGTCATGGAAAGCAAAAGAAACGGAATTTCAAGGCACCATTCCTAAACCAAATCAAGTTCTTTTTCAAGCCTCTATCTGCATTCACAGTGTAACTCATTCAGTTGACTATTCAAAAGAAAAATCTTCTTTCCCGCCGACTGTAACAAGGAAATACAAGGTTTCAGTGTTAAAGTCCTCGGCAGCTGATTTACCGAATTTTAAATAAAAACTAACCGTTTATGTCAAAAAAAGAAAATGGAGAGCCGAGCGCTTAGGGTTTGACACTGCTCTGCAACTGGCAGACCTTCACAAACTGTGTCGTTTTTCCATTAACCTTCAGCCATAAGGCAACTACAGCACAATAAGGAACAGCTATCGCGCAATGGAATCCCCTCAGGGGGAGGACATGATGCCTCACCCCGCTAATACAGAAAACGGCCTGCGACAGACTAAAAATGTCAGGATGGACCGTCCAGAAGATACAGCAATAGAGAATGAAAATACGCCAACGAATAACAACACAAATGAAGAACCACGAGTGACGTCAAACAGCTGCAAGATAGTAGCTGTTAACAGACCCAAAATCGAGCTCCCAAGTCAGCGCATCAACACTCATATCCAGTTTATGAGGGATCATGCTTTGATAGGAAAGTTCATAGGCCTTTTGCCAATGGAGAAAGCTTTGCACGGTTGGATCACAGCCAAATGGAAGCCAAAAGGGCACATAACACTGCAGTTAGGGCCTAAGGGCTTCTTTACTACCATTTTCAATTGTCTGGAGGACCAAAACAGGGTATTGGATGGAGGACCATATTTCTTCAACACAGCAGGGCTATACCTAAGAGGATGGATCGAGCGCTTTAACCCGGACAAAGAAGATCTGAGCTGGGCCCCAATGTGGTTGCACCTTTATTCTCTCCCTCTGGAGTATTGGGACGAAGACTCTTTGTGAGACATTGGGAATGGTTTAGGCGAATTCATCAAAGTGGCAGAGGAGACAAAGTTGAAGCGATACACCTCCTATGTGCGGATCTGTGTATACATGCACCTCAGCAAAGCTCTCCCGGACGCGGTAAGCCTCTACCATGATGATTATGAATGGTTACAAACAATAGATTACGAGCATGTACCATTCCGTTGTCGAAAATGCCACGCCCTGGGCCATTTATTTCGAGATTGTCCCTCCAATATGAAATCCACGACCACCCCTTCAATGGAAAAATCCGACTCGGATGGGTTCACAAAAGTTCCCAATCGCAAAATGACCCATAAAAAGCCCTCTACCTCAGTCAAAAAACTTGTCACCAGCACCTCCTTGCCTTCAACAAGCAACAACTTTGAAATCCTGCTCCAGTCGGAGGTTCATATTTTAGATAATCAGAAACAACCTAAAGCCATTCCTAAGACTTCCGCCCATTCTGCTCCATCAAGCTCAAAGAAAGCCCTCACTTCTAAGCAACCTGCGGACACCAAAACACCCTCTCCCAGTGACATGCAGAAAAGGACTGCTCAAGGTATGGAGGTAGATAGCACTCAGATGCAACTCATGATTGTAGATGATATAGTGGCAAAGCAAGAAACAGTACAACACATGGAAGAGGAACTGGAGAGCTTCGACATCGGAGATCTAGATATACTGGGACTTGAACAGGCTTGTAAGAAAAAGGAATATGAAAAAATTCCTGAGCGACAACTAGAGAACTTAGAAGTAATTCTCTCAAGAGCACATAAGCAAAGATCATTAGGCATCCAAACTAGTAGCCAGTGGGATGGAAGAAATATCTTCAAAGACAACAAGAAACGAGGACGGAAAACCAATCTTCAGAGAACCATCCGCATAGGGGCTCACCAAATACTATAATCCCCTTCCCAATCGTGAATCATGAAGCTCATCTCATGGAACATCAGAGGGCTCAACAACCCAGGGAAGGGACGATTAGTAAATAACATGCTACAACAGGAAAAGCCTCAAATTCTCTTCTTGCAGGAGACCAATTGTAATTCCACAATGTTGGATCAGATCCTTGCCAAAGCATGGCCAGGAAGCAAAGAAGTGGTGGTGGAAGCCATGGGAGCCTCAGGAGGGCTAGCCATCGTTTGGGATGATAGAGCTATAACACTTACCAACATACATGCCAGTAAGCACTTTATTCAGGCCAATTTTCATTTAACAGGGACAAATGTTCATGGACACTTAACTAATGCCTACTTCCCGCAAGAGGCAACAAACAAAGTAGACACATTGAACACCCTAACTCAGATCAACTCAGAAAGATCCCACCCACTTTGGATCACAGGAGGGGACTTCAACATGATTACAAGATTGGAGGAAAAAAGAGGAGGACGGATCAAGATAGACTGTGAAAGCATGCACTTCAAAAACTACATTCATAACAACAGGCTTATAGATATGGAATTCAACAATGGTGTTTATACTTGGAACAACAAGCGTGCAGATGCCCACCAAATTGCATCTCGGTTAGACAGATTCCTGATCTCTGATAATGCAATACATCTTGGCGGGGATCTCTTGGCCTCTATATTGCCACTCTCTGGCTCGGACCATTGGCCTATTAGGCTTCACTGGCAAAGACTAGGAGACAATGTTCGCAGGCCCTTTCACTTTGAAGCCTTTTGGCTGAATCACCCCGATTTTCATAACCTGATAACAGAGACATGGAGAAATTTCACACCACCAGAAGGCGCAAAAATGTACAAGCTCCAACAAAAGCTAAAACATATCAAGGAAAAAATAAAACAGTGGAATCGCTTTACCTTTGGCAATATCTTTCAAGCGCAAAACACTCTTGAACAAGAAATGCAAAAATTACAACAGAGAATCATAGCTAAAGGCAAATCCAAAACCATAGCAGAATAGGAACGTCAACTACAAACGCAGATCTCAGAAAGAGCAAGACAGGTAGAGATTCTTTGGAGACAAAAATCGAGGATCCGATGGCTTAAAGAGGGCGAATGCAATACAAAGTTCTTCCACCATACCACTATCCAATGGAGAATGCACAACAACATTACTCTCCTCCAAAATCGACAAGGGGAACATCTAGAGAAGCATGAAGATATAAAACAGGAACTCCTCACCCACTTTCGTAGAGTGCATCAGGAAACAGAGACTGATTAGCTGCCAGCTATAGAGAAGATCATCAAGATTATTCCTAATATCGTAACTGAGGAACACAATCAAATACTCCTCAGGCCTATTTCTTTACAGGAAGTGGAGACAGCTATGCGACAGCTCAAAGTTGGGAAAGCACCCGGACCAGATGGCTTCACTTCGGCCTTCTTTCACGACTTCTGGGATCTAATCAAGGAGGAATTCTAGCAAGTAGTCGAGGAGTCCAGAGTTAACAGATGGATGCTTCCATCTTTGAATGCCACCTTCATCGCCCTCATCCCTAAGGAGGAGAACAGCCAGACTCCAGAAAAATTCTGACCTATTACACTATGCAATGTATTGTATAAAATTGTCTCCAAAGTGATTGCCACACGCCTCAAGCCCCTGCTTCCTCTTCTTATATCACCAGAGCAATCAGGTTACGTGGAAGGAAGGCAGATCATTGATGGCATAATTCTCACTCATGAAATCATTCACTCCCTAAAGCAAACCAAAAAGGTAGGTATGCTCCTAAAAATCGACCTCTCAAAAGCTTTCGATACTTTAAGCTGGAAATATATTCAAAAAATACTACTAGCCTTTGGCTTTAACCCCCCCCCCACTTGGGTAAGATGGATTATGAGTCTCATCACTTCTACCTTTTTCTCAATTCTTGTCAATGGGACCCCCTCCACCCCCTTCCACCCGTCCAGAGGTATCTGACAAGGGGACCCTCTCTCACCCTTTCTATTTGTTATTATGGCGGAAGGTCTTGGATGTTACATCAAAGATGCCCTTCAAAACCAGCAATTATGAGGCGATAGTAAAAAAAGGTAAAGGTAAAGGATTAGGGGTCTGTCTACTGGCATTCACTGAGTGGTTGGTTTACCATGGTTGTGAAGTGATATTCAACAAAGGAAAAGCATTCCTGAGACACATAGCCACGGGGCAGGTGAAGCAGATCGGGGTTCGTGTGAAGAACCTGTATAAGCTAGATGTGGAAGAATGTGCTACATTAAGCACTAAGGCGGAGAAAGTGAAGGTCGCGATGTCGATGAACTTTGGCACAAAATACTTGGTCATTTGTATCATGGTACCTCGAATATTATAGAACAAATAACCACTCACCTCTCTAAAGGAGAACTTAAGCAATAGTATATATGCAAAGGATGCACATTACAAAAGTACATAAAATCCACATTCCATGATCAGGACAACAAAGCACACGCAGTCCTAGAAAGGATCCACTATGATGTTTATGGGCCTTTCTCGACAACCTACACTGTCAAACACAAATATTTTGTCACTTTTATTGATGACTTCTCACAGTAGTGTTGGATCTTCTTCACGTGGAATTAAGATGAGACATTCTTTGAGTTCGTAGAATTCAAGACACTAGTTGAAAACGAAGCTAGCAAGAAGGTGAAGGCTCTGTTGTAGAGGTTGCAACACCCTCCAAAATTTTGGCCTGCACTTAAATTTCAGAGCCTACTATGGATATTGTGATCAATCGTTCCTTAGTCACTTATTGGTAAGTTGATGATCTCAAGCTCCCCTTTTCGATCTTAAGAGTCGTTTATGCTTTTATCTTTACATAGAATGTGTCATCTTTGGGCATGGGGGTAATCGCTTGTCATGCAAAGGGAGGTTTGTTTTGCTTCAAGGGGAAATATTTATGAGAATGAGACATGTTTAACACTCATTTCACACACTCTTACACAAGTGTCGCCTTTATCCTCCCAAAGTCTATAATCGAAGCTGCACTTGCCGTAAGCTGCCACAAAGGTTGTTGCATTAAGTGAAGTATGTGTTATATGTTCTGGATGATCTATGTTGTATCGATAAGTTTTCAAGTGTGTGATCGTAGTGAAGTTTTATCATTATTCACATAAGTTCCACTGATGCCACACTTAGCTAAATTTTGGAGTTTCCTTAGCAACCTAGCCTCATCCAACTTTCCTTAACTACACAATTCACATATGTAACCCTCAAGCTTTTCCGTTGCTTGTTCAAACCGTGCAATGTGCAGAAATCCCAACCTCCCTTACCATTCAAAAATGTGCAGTGGTTTCCTCCAGTGTCCTTCCCTCAACCAGAACCCACTGTCTCCAAAAATTGTGCAGTTTTGTCCCTTGACTACCCAGTCTGCCTTACAGCCTGAAATTGCATAGATGTGTCCTCCCAAGGCCTCGTCCCAAGTAGGGCCATGAAGAAAGATTACATGATAGATGACTCTCAAGGAGCTAAGGAGAAAAATAAGCAGATCAAGAAACCCAAGGTATGATAGAATATTAGGACTGCATGAAGACTCCATCTGATGCATAACCCTTTGGAGGCTAGGTATGGAAAACAAAGCACATCTTTTGAAATACATCTCTTTATGTAGCTTAAAAGTTTGCTTATCATTGTCGTATCATTCCGTCTTCAATGACATTCATTTTTGCAAGAACTGAAAGTCATTCCATGTGTTTGATCTACGTGTCTTTCTCCCTTTCACTTATTTATTACATAGCTTAGAACATGAAGAGTATTACCACTTGTTTATTTAAGCTACTGAGGTTGTGACCAACATGATCTTATGACTAACCAGGCATGATGCAAGGAATCCTAAGTGGGATGAAATATGTTTGATGATATGTATGTAGTCAGTACACTCCTCTGCATTAATCCTTGCTTTGTATCTTGCATGTACCCTCATCGCTTGTTAGATTTGGCTACCTCCTGCCAATAGTCTCTTAGCTCTTTCCTAACAAAGCAGGTGAAGGAATTTCCTTCAACCTGATTTCTTCAAGGCTCTTCATAGAAATTATAGAGCTAAGAGAAGGAGATGTGGAATCTCACTATCAAACTCTTGAAAATACTTTGCATGTTTGAATATATCCAAACAATTAAGCTACCACTCAACAACATTTTCAATCTTGGAAGACTCAAGAAAGATCACATCTCTAGATATTATAAACTTCTTATTTACTTCATCATAGAGATGGTATGCTTTGGAGGTATGAGTACCCAAAGAAGATACATTTGTGACTCCTTGCACTGAGTTTTTTTATCTGTTCCTTAGGTATGAAGGCATAATATGAGGAACCAAAAACCCTGAGATGCCTCACCGAAGGAATGTGGCCATACCACATTTCATAGGGAGTCTTGTTTCTAATAGCAAGAGTTGGACACCTATTATTTATATACACAACACATAGAACCACATCAGCCCAAAACCTTATGAACTTAACATGTGAACTATGCCAAGTTCATAGTGAAAGTAATACATTCCAATGAACTATGTGTTGAAAAATGCAGCAAGAAATTCTCAATTTGATTTTTCCTTGATTAAATTGAAAAAATTCAAATTTCCACATCAACAGACAACTTGGATGATGTTAACTTGTGTGACATGGCTTGTGTCACCTAGTTTACTCAATAAATTCGAGTTGGAGGAGTTAGAGTTCAGTTCTGCATATGCGATTGCTAACTTGTGGCAATAAAGGTCAATTATCTCAGGTTGTTGTCAGTTAAACTAGTTCTAACTTTTGGAGGAACTAGTGGAAGGTCATTTAAGTAGTGGGACTTCAATCAAACTTGATGATCATCTAGTTAACTGATCAATCAACCCAAAATAGTTGGGGCATGAAGAGAAGTCAAGTCCCCTAAAATTGCTGGAGATTTGAAGGTAGTTTTAATTTCTTGTAGCTCACACAGTTGCAAGAACTTGCTATAACCATAGTGGAGGAGGTAGCTTGATTAGGAGCTTTTTGTGAAATTAGAGAGCGAATGATTGTTGGTAGCATTAATAGCCTACCAGCAATTTGTTTTGCACCACACTTTAATGTTTTGGGCATGGTTTTTGAGGGTGGATATTTTTTTAATGTTTTTTGGTCATGCACGTCCTCACTAAGTATCTTGGGAGGTCTGTAATAGTTCCTTGCATGCACATCCTCACTAAATATCTTTTGGGATGTCTGTACTAGGTCCTTGTAAATTTTTGTTTGCCAAGGCTTAACTACTTATGATCTTAGGTGCTCATAGCAATTCGACAGTTTATGGCACTTTCCAAATCACCATTCCTGAAAGGATCCAACAAAATGACTTCAGAGGAAGATGAGAAGGGAAAAATCTTATTGGAACTAGCCTAGAACTAGTGGAATTGGTTGGTCCCAATGGTTTTAGAGTTGTACTAGTCTAGTTTGGTGATTCAGATTGGCTAAGGTCGGTCTTGTATTGAACTGACCTTAGAACACCAAATTCACTAGTTTTCTAATAAACTGACCAATTCTGAAGAATGTAGTGCAACATAGCTAATGACCAAAAAAGAATAATTTTTTAATAAAAAATACTGAAAAGGAAAAAAAAATTATTAACTCGAGGGCCCTACAAAACCTAACCCTAGTAATTAATGGTAATATTTAATTTTTAAAGTTAAAGTAAAAGTTGACATTCTCCTTATCTTTCCTTTTTGAAAAGGAAAGATAAGGATAATGTCAGCTTTTACTTAAATTTTTAATATTAACATTAATTGTTTCGAGTTGTTTTAGAGTGGTTCCAACTTCATTCAATTTTGAGAAAGTTAAATTTTAGATCCCATTCAAAACTTAGTGGTTATTGTTTGAACCGCTTCTTTATAATGAGTCCTAGACTTTGAATTCCAATTCTTCAAGTGCAGTTATTGCATAATCATATTCCTCATGAGACTTTGCAGTAGAAGTTGATATTTAATCCATTGCAAGCACTTGACCTAGCATAGGGAACCATCAGCTACCCCTCCCAAGTTTCACCTCAACATTGAAATTTTCTTTTTCAGTAGACATTCATTTTATCCATTAGATCATTTCTTCCACTGTGACAGTCCAACAACACCCCTGCCAGCATATGCTTGACAATCCATCTCATCTTTACTGCTACCTTATAAACACTCTTAAATCTTGTGTCTCCAATATAAAAGAGGAAGAACCAAAAAGGGCCTTCTTGGCCCTCTTCACAACCCACAATATGTTTAGCTTCTCTCTTGTGCTTACACTCTAGTCTTCTCGCAGCTTCAGAATGGTGAATCTTAAACACAATCTCATGATGTCCATTCAGGGAAGCATAATTCACCCTTTGTTTGAATAAAATTGCCCCCCTAGCATTCCCTTTACCTTTAAATGCAAGAACATATTTTCCTTCTGGATGACTGTTAAGCTTCCCATCTCTATTTCGCCTCCCTCTCCTACCCTCATGAACCCGATAAGCTGAATTTAACCAATCTCAATGTATCTGAGATAAACAATCCATCCAACTGGGTAGATTGAGTTGAGACCCTTTTAGAAACTAAATCCATCCCTCCACAATGATATATCCCTCCCCAACAACATCATCATGCTCTGTTCGAGATCTATCATTCCCATGATCACTATAAATTTCCAAGTCCTTCACTTACATATTTGGTAACACCATCATTCAGATCACTTGTACTTTGTTGTGTTGTTTCTTGTGTTATGATTTCCTTTAATGGAAATATCTCCCTAGTAGGCACGAATAACTAAATTAAAGTTCTTATTGAACTCTTGCGTTAACATACTTAATTTTCATTTTGACCTATTCAGTTTCAAATTCTTGTGTGGTTGGTTTACTGGTTGACTATTAGCATTCACCAAGTGGTTATTGATGATCATAGTTAGTCTAGAGTGAACGTTGGACTTTGCCTTGAAAACCAAGCCCCAAGAATAAGCACTTATCATGGAACATTTCAGAGCCCATACTAGTGGAAGGCCAATTGTGCAGTGGGACTTTAGTCAAACTCAGTGATCATCCAGTTAATTGATCAATCAACCCAAAATATCTAGTGCATGGAGAATTCGAGTTACCAAAATATGGTGGAGATTCCAAGGCAATGTAACATCAATTGTAGACTAGCCTTGAGTGTATAGGTGTTAGATATTTTCCCCCTTTTCTTGCTTATTCATTCATTGTGAAACACTATACCACTAGTTCTAAGAATCTTGTGGACACTATCACCACAATAAATGTATATTTTATTTTATACGAGACAATAATTGCATATTTACCTTTGGGACACTCCAAAAATATTTTGATGCACCTTTGTGACCTTTATGACTTTATGACCTTAATTCCCATTCCATGTTCATCCATGTGGATGCACTTTATGATGTTCTACGACAACCTAATGTCCTTGTCAACTTCCTCTCATCTTCCTTGTCATGTTTTCAGGACTTGTGTATCCAACAAGAAATTTGGGAGATGAATGCCATCAAGGTAGAAAATCAAGGGGGTTTCAAGTCATTTATTTAGGGTTCCCACTAGCATAGTCCCACCATATGATCGACCCAATCCCTAAATTGTGGTCTACTACTATTTCAATTAATTATTAGATGATCATGTTGGGCCATAATTCCAAGTTAAATATTATGACTCTTCATATGATATTATTGGAGATACTTGAGGAGACATCTTTTTGGCTAAAGGGTTAAGGGAGGATTTTGACTTCAATATCGACCCATCAACCATATCCTCAACATTTGTCCCATCAACCATATCCTCAACATATCTAACCAACAATCAAGAAGACAATTGAGGTGAAGCATGGGCATCCTCTCTCGCCCATGTTGTTTAGCATATATATCAATCTATGAATGCCTCTACACTCCACCAACTGTGCATCAATAAAATTTTGGGTTTCCCCACTGTCCTCCAAGATGGATACATGTTGTCCCTACATTGTGCCTTTGATTGCAAAGTGGCTAATAATCATAGTTTATCGTGGATGATTGTGATTATACGTAACATCCATGGTCTAATTCATTTGTTTGGTGCCCAATGTTGGTGAATCATTGTATTGCATCATGGTAGCATATATTGCCTTTTTTAAAGCAAAAATATATTGAAAATAAATTAAGTTATGTCTCATGCAAATGTTCAATATTATTGTGTTGTGAGAGCTTTGCATATTATATGTATCATATATCTATAATCACTCATTTCAAGCCTACTTTAAGAAATAAAGGAAGAGGTGCAAGCCCTTGCCATAAGGACTCCCACCAAATCCTCTTCTCGTAGAAAATTTTCAAACGTTAGCCCATAAATCAAACACATGCCCTTGTTTCTCTAGTTTGGAAACCCTTGGATGTTTTTGACAATGAACTCCTCCCAACCACTACTTTAACCATCTATTGTATGCCTTTGATTGGTATGTGTAAATTATTTTGATTGATTCCTGGAGAGGTGTGAAATATAATTTTGCATGACATGATACAAACACCAAATTTAACCCGTGGTAGCCAAAATTTTAGCCTTACAACTCTCTCATCCAATATTAGATACTTCACTAATTATTCAATGGGTAATCTACTTAACAATATATTAAATATTAGAAGCATTCATATTAATATAAAAAATAAGAATAGTATTTAATATTAAGTTATAATGTAGGTAACTGCCAAGTTGACATATTCTCTGCCTTGGAAAGTGAATAGTCAGCTTGAATTAATGTCCGATGTTAGTTTTAAAACAATTAAGATAAAATTATTTAAGAGAACTCACATAGATCTATAAGTGTTGAGATGATAAATATGATGCAAAAATTTACTCAAAAGTTCACATTGTAAAAGAGCTTTTCACTTATAGTAATATGACCCCATTCCTCCCTTGATAGATCCAAGGTTAGTATATTTGTCCCAATATAATAAATGTGTTTCTCTTTTATATTATTAAATTAGGTTGCTTCAATAATCATGTCCTTATTGTTAAGGGGAGATTGTCTTAAAGTAAGTGTTGTCATAAGTAGTGTGATAGAAGTAACAATGGGAAACTATATCTATATATTTTTTATACATGTGAAAAAGTAATCCCTAATTTACTTATGTCCATGTTAGTGAAAATCTATTTTTTATAGTGGTAGCTCAATTATTTGTCATGTCAGTATGAGTAGTGGTACCTTGTGGTCATTGTATTATGTTTAGTAGATATAGTAATAAATGGTGTAATTTAAAAATTTTAATTTAGACTACATTTACATCACAATGTGATACTCTATAATTGTACCAAAACTTAGCAGTGAAGACATGACAAGTAACTAGATGTATTCAACAAAATTTTAATGCTTATCATTGTGTCTTTGAATAATATTTATAGTGCTAGCTAAATTGGGTAGTATTGACTTACTTTTACGATTCACATAGATATCATCATAACTTGTTGGTTTTGATACTTGATTATTTGAAAATAAATGCTAGTTAAATTAGGTAGTATTGACTTAGTTTTCCAATGCTAGTTAAATTATTAACTCGGTTAATGCTATCTTAGAGAACATGTGTACACAGCCAAATTGTAGGATTTCAGTGGCTCGCAGCGATGGATAAAGTTGTTTGAGTGAAAATGGAAGTTGAAGCACAACATGAGAACTTTGCTGCTCTGTGCGAGGCCTTATGCCTTGAACCATCTCTCGGCACGTGGCTTTGAATGCTCTCTGCATTTGATTTATGGCTACGACCCATGTCTCTGTGCGTGGCATTCCCTATATCCAACTACCCTACGCGTGTCTTTTGATTTTCAGGTAAGATGTCTTCATGCTTCATAACATCATTTTGGTCTTAGTCTACCATTAATGTTTCCTGTCTAGACGAGTGGATCTCAGTTTTTATCCTTGTAGCTGCGTGTGGCCATCTTTAGTTTGGCATATGGCCTTTCCCTTTCTATTTTGCCTGGGGCGTGGTATGATTCTAAATTGGTTAGATATTTTTTGGTGCCTCGCATACTAGTTATAGCCTGACAATTGCAGGAACATAGAGGGTTTCAAGGAACAGAGAGGGTTTCTGCAAGGAACAGAGGAACGAAAAAGATAGAGGGTTTCAAGGAATAGAGAGGGTTTCTGCAAGGAATAGAGGAACAAAAAAGATAGAGGGTTTCAAGGAACATATAGGGTTTCTGCAAGGAACAGAGGAATGAAAAAGATTAAGAAATGTTTGCAGATTCAGGAAGATGGTGACAGTGCCACACCAATGTCACTTTGTTTCTGTTGTGCAAAGAGATGGCTAGAGAATCGCCTCGATTTTTTCTAGAGGGATTCTCCAGACGACACAAGAAATTGGGCTTTTGGGAGGAATTGATGGAATGGAATCCAGCGGTGGGCCTGGCGGAACTACTCCATTCCCTTCCTAATTCCTTCCATGACTTTCCATTACGAATCCACTGGAAAATGGTGTTGCATCTTCATCAACCAAACCTTCCTCCACACTGCAATGGACCAACACCTTTGCTTCTACAACCAAACCTTCCTCGTCATCAACCAAACCTTCCTCCTCGTTTGCCCCATTGCAATGGAGGGTTTGTCGAGAAAATGGAGAGACAAACAAACACCAATGTTTGAGAGCCACTAGACTAGGGTTTTTGTGATGGGCATTAAAGGCATGACCAACGACAACAGAGTACATACTCATTTATTCATGGGTGGCGGGAGATAGATATTAAGACCTTCATTCTTATGAAAAGTGGGAGACATGGGTGGGAAACAGCAGGAAACAGCGGGCTAGGCCATCTTAAAATGGAAACAAGACAGCTAAAACCACAGAAACTTTTTTGGTGTAGAGGCTAAAAATCTTTTTGGCGCTAAATTGTTTTAGTTTTATATGTTGGGGCTTTCACTGTTATTTTGCAAAGGAACTCGAAGCTAAGCTAGAAGTTTCAAGGAAGACAGCAAAGGGTTTATTTCCCACAGGTATTTTCCTTTCAATTTGATGTATTTCCCTTGCAAAGATGTTGGCATTGGTATTATTCTCCTTCCGTAGCTGTATTCGTTGGTATAGCTGTAGGAATTGGGATTATTTTCATGGTATAGATGTAGGCATTGGGGATTATTATCAACAATTTCCTGAGCCGTGTCTGGTTCTGTTTCTTTATAATTACATGAACAACTTAATTTCTACTTTGAAGTATCGCTCTCTATTTGTGTGTAGACATGAATCCAATCAACCTTGTAATGAGATGACTCACCTACATGCTAGGAAACACTAGGCATTGGCTCATACATACTAGAGACACTGTCCACTTTCGAACCATACAATTCATCAAGGCCATAAAACTGTTTGTCATTGTCTGGACTCTGAATAATGAAATTTGTCTTCATGAACTTCATCCTCAATAGCTGAGTTATGAGGTTGCAGACCAACATCTGAAACTCAAATATTCTCATAAGCTTCTTGAGGTTCATCGTATGATGAATGAATCAGTTGATGATCTCCAAATTTCAAAGAAACTACATTAGACAACATGGGACAACCATCATTTTGGCTATTGTTATAATTCTTATGTGATTTTCGTTCTTCATCATCGTGAGTTTCACTTTTGTAAACCTGTTCAATTTTCTCTTCTTTTTCAACTACATGATCTTGATATCTTTCAATTGCATCTGAATTCTTAAACCCATACTCGTGAGTTTCATTATTAACAAGTGAGATGGGATTTTCCTGAACAGAAGTAGCTGAAATGTACTGTATGGTGCATTCTTCACCATCTCGAACTTCATTGGATGATGCCTCCTTTCTAAATAACAATTCTTTCTTGTCAATGAAAAACTGTCTCCTTTCTAATTAAGACAAGAAAAGGAATTTTCTTTATGTATCCCATGGAGTATAACCTTTTATATGCAATTGTGTCTTATAACATGATAGTGTTGCACCCTAACCCAACATACAACATTGTAACAATCCTAGTTCCTTTGGGTGTGTTTTGAGAAATGAGGTCATCCTTTTATGAAAATGCACGCCCCATTGGCTCATTGTTATATATTTCAACTTCTGTGCAATAAATGGCCACATTGAGTCACTTGATATCCACCATTCTAGGAGATGCACTGGGATGATCTTTTGCTTGGATATGTGATCATGTGTTTGGCACTAGACTCTAATTCGTTAGCATGAAATAGGTTCTAGAGGGGTGTTATGGAAATATGATTGATTCTCCTCTGAACATCTCAAATCTCCACAAATCTGCGCATAGGTATAATACCAAGCCATGATATTTGTAGCTTGGGTCTTTGAGAAGTATGAGGCATGAAATTGGCATTATTTGGTTTAATCCCACACCAACATTTACTCATGAATTGATGAAACCAGAGCTCATGGGCATTCACTGCATTGTCATTCATTTGAATTCACTTATTCCATGTGTGGTTAACTATATTGGAGGGTTAAACATAATTCTGAGTTTTTATACCCTCTCTGCCACTAGCATTCTACATTATTTTATGTCTTTTCATTTTCCAAGCATATTTCAGGGTTCTTTATTGCATATTGGTGCTCTTCTAAGGTAGCACACCATATCGCTTCATCTACCATAATAATTCTTTGGACTCCAATTAGTAGTTTCCATGCATGCTTAATATGCTTCATATGCATTGCTTTTCAAATGTTGATTTCACAGTTTAATATAAACTGGTGATAATTTATTTAAATATTTTATATACAAAATGATGCTTGTTTGTTAGGAACACTGTTTATTTTTTGAGCACCATATATGGAACCTCGTTGGTTTCAATCCATAATTGCAGAGAGTCAACCAACCAAACTTTCATTTAATTTTCTAAAATCTCTCACTTTAATCCAACTTCTGAATGTTGTTATATAAATGATCGAACAGACACTAACTGTGGCAGCAAACTATCTTGAGGCATTATCTGGGCAGCGAATCATCCCTGAGACATTATCTGAGGCATTGGCCTATCTCTAAGGCATTATCTATAGCAGCACATTAAATCTGAGGCTTCACTGTGGCAGCAATATGTCTATGAAGCAATTCTGAGATAGAAAGATACCTCTGAGGCACTGTTGATGACAACAGATCATCCTTGAGGTATCAATTGTGGCAGCGAACCACCTATAAGGGATTGTTTGTGGCAACGAATCACCCCTAAGGTTTTTATGTGGCAGCAAATCATCTTGAGGTATGGTCTGGGGTTTTGAGGCAAGCAAGGTCTGGTTTGGAGTTGATTGTGGCTGCAATGAGATAGTGAAGTAATGTTTATAGGAAACAAGGAGATATTCTACAGAGATTACTTTGCATTATGCGACAACAATTTAAGACAGTGCATTACCCTTTGTAATATAATCCAGAGAACTCCTTAATGAAATTAGTCTTACATGCATAGAAGTTTAAACCAACATATTTTAGAATAATTTTATGGTTTTACACATTGTCATATATTTCAACATTTATTTATGTAATGATCCTAACTAGTGTCCACAAACTTTTCTTTGTAGATTTCTATTACATTATTCTATACAAAATGGCAGACCAGGTATTTATGTTGCTTTTGGTATTTGTATTATTTATGTTGTTGATTTAGTTAGAGGTTGGATTTGTTTTTAGAAATAACTTTAAAATGATACTTCAAAAGTTTGTTTGTGACTAGTTAAATGCTTGTTGGAACACTCTGATAAGCTTGCCTCAAAGTGTTGGACAGATCTTCAATGCTCACTCAACACATATTTGGTGTTACCGATTCTATTTTCTTATCAGTTTTTTTATCAAGGTTTTCTTATTTTTATGTTATTATGTGTTTTTTTAAGAATGTACCCATGGGTGTTACCGATGCTACTATGGGGGATTCAATGATATTCACTACTTTTATGGAAATGTTAACAAATGCATGAGGGCAAGACGCTGCTATGATGATGCATGAGGTAAGCTTGAATATTGTCTTTTATATGTTCAATTATCTTATATTCCTTATTATATTATGCTAATTTATGTTTGTGGAATGCATGCAATCACTAAAGTCATTCCAACCCCTATAACACCTTATAAAACATCTAAGGTAATGATAGTGGTAAAACTTGATCAATATTTTTGTGCATTTAGTTAACTTATTTCACTATATATATTTATTAATATTTGTGTTTTTACTAAGCGTGCATTTTGTTGGCATGCAGGATTCATTTATGCCCCTCAATACAACCAATGTTGGCATGCAGGGATCATTAATGCCCCCATATACATCTAATGTTATGCAAGATGTAAGATTCAACCATTTATTTATGTGAGTTTGATTATGTTATTTGTTGAGAAATCTAGGGCATATATTTAATAAAGTTTTTGCACAACGACTCCATGATTTATGAGGTGTTACGAAGAGCTACATCATGCCTTCAAATGGATCACCCCATCCTTTTTTTCTTCTTGTACATACAATACTATTTTAACAAGTAACCCAAGCAATATATTATTCCAAAACATGATGTCAAGTTACTTTTTTAGGGTTTTTATGTAATCAAGAGGCCTTTTTAGGGTTTCTTAAATTCAAACCTTAGATCATACTCTTTTCCCTTTATGTCATTCTAGAGTTTATCCCATGCCCTAGAAATCAAATCATAGGGAACAAATACCTTAAGATTAAGGTTTCTAAATACTAGGGTATTTCTTAAAATATAAACCCATAAATTCAACCCTACTACATCTTATGATGGACCCTTTAAAAGAAAATTATTATACATACCTCATGGACACCTATCTGTATTGATTAGTATTTTGGTTGCCATGATTATTTGCAACTTTACTATACATTTCATTGATCATTTGCCACCTTCATGACCTTCTTTTAATGAGTCTTCCGAGATATTGTCATTCTATAATGGGACTTGCTTCTTCATGTGTTCATGAAACCCATGCCTCAGTCATAACAAAAATAATCTTCTTTTTCATTTTTTACATAAATTACATAGAATTGTGATTAGATATGTCATTATGAAGACCGAACCTAGTTACATATTTCAACATTATTCATCTGTTATTCCATCTTATTATTTATATTTGTGCCTTGCAGGATGTTTCTAGGGTGACTCCAACAAGTATACAATCTGTTGGTATAGAGTGTCAATCTACACCTAGACCAGAACCCCATAACATGCCCTTTACAGAATATGTTGGTATAGAGGGTCATGTTATGCCATCTACACCTAGACCAGAACCCCATAACATGCCCTCTACATCAAATGTGGGTCTAGTCAGCATTCTCCCACCAGGACCAGAACAAGTTTATTTGAGGAGTCTTATAGACTCACAAACAAGAATGTTAAGGCTCCTACCAGATATTCCTACAAATGTTCAAATCAGACAAGAAATAATTGAACAAATTCAGTTATGGGAAATTTCATTGTTGGAGAGTGTAGCTCCTGCAAGAGATCAACAAGTAAAATTATTTTATTTTTTTTATAATTTCATTTGTTATGTGTAGGATCATTATTTTAGAAATGAAAAATAGTTTCATATTTTGGTTGGGTTCTTAATAGTTCCACAATTTCATTGTAAATGCAGGAAGTAAGTGACACAATGCCTAATGTATCTATAAGGGAAGCTTCCTCAATCCCCAAGACTACAACAATATCATCGATGACCACAAAAGGAATGCAAGAAGTTACAATCTTGCTCACTTCAGAAGGAAATGTCTTGAAGGATGAAATGGGGTTGAAATTTTATCACTTTATTTTTCGTCATGCAGAACAATTATTTGGAAATACCATCCAAATGGATTGGAGGAAACAAGCCAATGCCAAAAAAGAGGAACTATTTAAAGATGTAGTAATAGCATTTGGTAATCCTGGATTTGATAAGGAACTTATTTTACAGATTGCAAGTAAATACATGCACTCAAAGAGGTCCAATTTAAGGACAAAGTTGACAAAAAACTTGATGTATCCACGTCCAGCTTGGATCACAAACCAAGTGACGTGGGATGAACTTATGAAAGATGCCAAGTTTAAGAGGAAAGTTCTTAGAAATCCAAACTATACGCCATCTGGACAAGGAGGAGCTAAGAGACGCCTACGAGATACAAGAAAAGCAACCCAAGCTAGGGTGTCAAAAATTGGATCTCACAAATTAGGCTCTGGTGGATATAATAGTATTCGTGGTGGTATGGTAAGTGATATTTCCATCTATTATATTTTCTATTTTAGGCAAAGTAACCATGGTCACGTTGAGTTAATTGTATCTTATTAGTTATTTTACCTTATAGATATGATTATCTTTGTTAATGTAGGTTCACCAGTTTCAAAAGGAAGCTTCAGAGGAAGACCTAAAATATGCTTTATTACATGGTTCCCAAGGTCTTTGCCAACACATGATAAATCGAGGGGAAAAATTAATTACTGGTTATGGATCCGAGGTTAGTTGTTTATAATATTATATGAATAATGCAATAAATCAATTGGAGGTTTTAATGTTATTATAACAAGTTAAAGTGTGTTGTGTATAAGAATCAGGTGAAACATCTCGGAGTGAGCATGGGGAGGAGATACAAGCACATGATGATTTGCTTGTTGCACAAAATCATCCAATAGTCATTCCTGAACCTTGGCAGGAAACCATTGTTGAATTTCAGCGAATGGGAGATAGAAATAATGAGGAGGGTGTTCAATGTGATGAGCATTCCACACCCACAATTAATGTAGCACCTCCCAAAAAGAGGACAAAAAGGATTGATATGTGTTAAATTTTAATAACTTGAACATGCATCACTCTAGCTTCTAAGGAGCGCACTAGGTTGTGAGGGTCCAAACATAAACTAATTATGTGTGCAACAAAACAAATTTTGAAGATACTTTGTTTTTTTTATGAGTACTTACATATTATGGGCATCACTAAGACTGTTGCAGGTCCTAACTTGTATTATTTGTTTGATTATGATCAATTTGATATTCTTATATTTGTGTTGTATGTAGATGACCTGGTCCTAAAAGTTAGTTAAAAAACTCTATCCCATGGTGCAAGAAGAAACTGGCAAGTGAAGTTGACATGAAGGACATACACCTCATGTGTTATTTCTTGGTCTTGGAGGTTTGGCTGAGTTGAGGTGAGGTGGTCCTCGAATAGGGGTAAGTAAGCAATTAAGATTCTGAAGAAGTTTCGGATAATGAACAATAAACCATAGGCTACTTTTATGATACATATTTTGAAGTTATCAGTAGATTAAGATTCAAATTTGGTTGATTCGTCAGCGTACAAAAAGTATATAGGTTCCCTAACATATCTGGTAGAATTTAGCAGTCAAATTGCTGTGTGCATGAGATCCCTTGTCTCACAAACAAGGGGGGCTCACACCAATTTAGTGTCCATTGGCTGCTAATATATGGTTGAGCTGAGATTGCTGCAAATATGCTCCATGGTTTGAGGTACGTGAGGTACTTAAAGGGCACACTGGCACAGTGCTTTGAGTTGTTGCATGCTTTAGTGGATTTTGACAAGGCCAGAGATTCAGGTGGCAGGAAGAGTGATTCATGGTTTTGTTTTAGCTTGGGTTCAAATATAATATCTTTGTTAGGATGGGATACCCATGTGTGCAAGTTGAAGAAGTCCCTTTCTGGGCTAAAGTAGCCTCTTGTGCTTGGTACTCATGGATTTATGAGTACTTGCAGATTATGGGCATCACTAAGACCGTTGTAGGTCCTAAATTTTATTATTTGTTTGATTATGATAAATTTGATATGCTTATATTTGTGTTGTATGTAGATTACCTGGTCCTAACAGTTAGTTTAAAAAACTCTATCCCATGGTGCAATAAGAAACTGGCACCTCTGGTTTCATAGAATGAATATTTACATATAAATTTGTTATGGGTCTTCTATGAATGCATGCATTTACATTTGATCAGGTAATGACAGACCCAGATGCTCCTAGTCCAAGCGAACCCAACATGCGGGAATGGGTTCACTGGTATAATAAATTCCTTCCCTTCTCCTTTCTTCAATTTATACAAACATGCAGGAATGGCTTCACTGGTATAATAAATTCCTACCCTTCTACTCTCTTCAATTTATATAGACAATACACTAAAAAACAATACACTGCAAAAAATTGAAAGAGAGACACTCTAATGGTAATAATATTTGGTTATTATTACCAGGTCTGATATGCACATCGAGGTTGCAGAGTTCATATCTCCAGTTTTAGTATTCTAATATGCATGCTTGAGCTTCACAACCTTTGCAATCTTATCAAAGTTTCTAGTGCATATTAGACTAGATAGGTCTGATTTTATTTGGTAGTGCTCACATTCAATTATAACTTGATGGTGTCTAAACAATGGCACCAGTTTAGATCGTGTTGTGCCATTGTCCATATTCAATGAACTCACTGCCTTTGTCCATATTCAATGTACTCAGTGCTGCCACAAAATGGCACATACATAGAAGCTGAGTCATTCCCATCCTCACATAGAGTTGCCAGCACTTCCTCTTCCTCCTTTTGCATTTGTACTATCACCACTTCATTGCATATTTGCCACACCATACTATTTAGTATTTTTATATGGGCCAATACACTGTCCTAGTCATCCCAGCTGTATAATGCACAGTTGTACCGTTGTAACACTAACATAGGCACCAGAAGCTATGCTACTAGAAAGGATTAAAAGTAAAGTAGGATGCTAAGACCTTAATGTCTTTGCATGTCAAACACTATGCAATAAATATTCAGGTTTGCACATGGAGTTCATAGGTTCAAGGGTAAAACATTGAGATCTGTGGCCAGCCCTAATAGATTCAAGGTTGTTTGCTTCTGGACTGTAACACTATCTAAGAAACATTTTGTTTGCTCATTGAGTCTGTTGATTCAAAGTTAAAATCAATATTATCTAATAAAGAGTTTCTTTTCAGCAAGAGCTAATAGATTCAAGGTTAAAACATTCAGGTCTGCAACTAGAGTTAATAACTTAATAGATCCATCTTCAAGGTTAAGACATCTTTTTTTTTGGCCTGGGAAACACTATCTAATAAATATTCAGTTCGAAATAATAGTCTTTGGACAATCAAGTATTATTTAATAAATATTTTGAGTATTTTCAAAAACCTAGCGATCATATATTCACTTTTAAAACATTAAAATAACAGTTTTTGTCTTGTCAAAATACCATATAATTGGTACTAGAGAATAATAGATTCAAATTTTTGAATATGAGGTTTGCACACAGTTATTATTTTATTCTGGTTAACCAAAATAGATCTAGTGAAAATGGATCTATTATTTATGGTAGTTCTTTAAATTTGGTATCTCAGTGAACTTTGCACCCAGCTTAAAAATAGATTGATAAAGATGGATATAATGCTGGTTGGTATTGGTAATGGGAGTTTATTCATAGTTTTTCTTATAATTTGGTATCTCTTTGAGGTTTGCAGCTGGTTGATGGATAGATCGTAGTTCAGTTGGATCTACTCTAATTTTCATCTGGCTTTAATACATCATGGATGGCTTTAATACATCATGGATTTTTGTGGACTTTAATGGTTAAGAAAATTCTATCATAGTGTATTAGGTTAAGATGGTTTATTTATTTATTTTCTCCTGTCTTTTGCTTAAGTTGATATATTCTTTGAGATTAAGATGCTTTTTTAATAGGTTTGATGAAGATTAATGTATTCTAGTTTACTAGGTTAATATTTTTTGTTTTAGTAATTTTTTTGTTCTCATCATCTTAAAGATAACATGAAGTTAAGATGAATCATTTTAGGTCTAAACTTTTTTGGTTTTAGGTTTAGTTAAGATTAGTCTCTTCTAGCTTGTGAGGTTAATTTGTTTTGTTTTACTTTTTTACTTTTTTAATTGTTTTACTTTTTTAGTTGTTTTTACCTAAGGTGATAAACTCTTGAACCGAGATTTTTTTGTCAGTTTTTTTAAATACTGACTTTTAAGCATTGAGGTGTGATATTTTCGAGGTTTAGATAGATTTATACTATCTTTAGGTTAGATTAAATGGAACTGATATTCTTATGGATTAGATAGATTTGTACATTCTTATGTTAGATTAAATGGAACTATGTTGGATTCTACTAGGTTATTTACAGTTGTTTTAAGATAATGGTCAATAAGTTGAATAAATAATAATTTTTGTTTTTGTATTGGTGATCCCACTCAGGATAGTGACTGATATTCCTGGAGCCACAGATGTAGCTCAAAGCCAGCTAGCCTTTTCACTTGGTGGACTGTGTGGATTACATAGTACTTGGCCTTCATTCCTTCTATTTTTAACAGTTCAAAATGTTGTTTAATTTCATATTTTATCTCAGTGGTTGAGTTTACAAGTTTTTGCAGGGCATGAAATAGATATGCTGTGATTTGTGACATGATGTACTTTCTATCCCATTAACTATTTTGGTCATATTTTTTTTCGCATGCTTTGTAATACTAAGTACTTTTCCTGTCTATCAGCAGAAATCATGAAGTTCGATGCGTGCAAAGGAGTATGCTTCTAGATACCCTTGCAAAAGAATTGGCTCTAGGAACGATCAGATTCAATGCTAAAGTTGTTTCCATTCAACAGTCTACAGATTCTTCTTTAACTATAGTAAAACTGGGAGATGGAACGCTTATCAAAGCTAAGGTAGCATCTTAAATCCAAACTTCTGACTCCCATTTGAAGTAGTAAAACTTGGGCGTAATTCTGACAAATTACCTAGCAGTTACGCTACAATAAGCCTTCTGAAGCTGAAGTAGAATAATTACATATCCTTGGAATGTAACAATGTAACAGAGTGCTGAGCCCCTCTAGAGACATCCTTCTATAGACTTTGATTCTCAAATGATATTTGAGGCATCCCTGTTCTCCTATGTTTTTTACCTGTTTTCTATGGAATGGGGATGAGAACAGGAATGCCACAAATATCATTTGATGCATCTCCAGTTTTGTGGGAACGGCTCATTGGATGTCGCTGGGACATCCCCTACATGAAGGGACCATTCTTAGGATATTCCCAGCAAGAAAGGCACTAGTCTGCCATTCCTGAAATTTGGTTCTATGTTGGAGCCATTGGTGAAATTCATTTGCTTGCCAATTCTTGCTGGAAGATAGAGTCATTAACCTTTGGCCCATTACAATGTCAACCTGCAAAGACAATTAAAGCATTGGATAAAGATGCACCCTTTATACTACAACAAACCTTTCATAGGTTGTTTGAGACAAATAAAATGCAAGCTGAGTTGAGTTCACTGTTATATATCCATAAATAGAAGTTCCTCCTCAACTGTACATTGTATATATTATAACCACTGACATAATGATGGCATGATCTGGTGAGAAGCCTTCATTAACTGAATTACATTATGTTATATGGAATTGTCTTGATTTACTATCGAGTACTCACATGTCTGTTTAAGGTTAAAAAATTAGTAAACTGCATTCAAATGCATGCTAGTCACATTATTTTCTGCTGGACAATTATATTGCAGATAAGTAGGCATTGTGCTGCTGGACAATTGTTCAACTTATGAATAATTACAAGTAACCAAAAAATTTGGTTTCTCTGGTAGAGAACTATTTAGCAAAAAATGAAAATAGATTGCTAGTCTTTGCTTTCAGCTAGGACTAACATCCTTTGAGTTTTCTTCGATCTTCAAGACAAACTATTTCCACTGTTAAAACTTAAATAGATATAAGGTAGAGGGTAGGCAATATTTAGCTGGCCAGAGGCCAAGACTACTTTATGTAACCCAAAGTATAATCGTGAACAACTATAGCTTGTATTGAAAGTTCCATCGTAAGTTTCACATGTACATAATCAAAATGTTTGCTATTAAATAATTTAAGAATCAATACACATTTTAGCCTAGGAGACCATGACCATATACAACGATGAGAATAGAAAAATTATTTCCCAACTTAATATTCAACCTCAGTTTGATTTTCTTGTTTATAATCCAGGAAACCATGGTAAGAAGGCCTGTAGATCCGGAGGAGGAGCTCAGAATGATGGCTCAAGAAGTCTGTGGTTATGTGGAAGTTGTTCTGAATAGTCTTGCTGCAAATGTTCCCAAAGTAAGACATCCATGTGGATGAGCACACAATACAACCATACAGAATCTCAGTGTTTATTCAGTCCATGATACTTGAATTGATGATTTGATGATTTGCAGGCTGTGGTGCTTTGTCAAGTTGAGAAAGCCAAGGATGAAATGCTGACCCAACTTTATAGCTCAGTCAGGTAAGGTTTAATGACAAAATGTGGTTAAGGTACGTCAATAATTAGTTTGATTATTTTCCCATTTCTGTATTTTGCCAGACTGATTTTGATTTTCACTTGAAATCAAGTCTCTTGGGACTTTACGAAAGTAGTGTTTTTTGTCATCCTCTGCAAGTGTAGTAGACACCTGTTGATTGGAGCACTGTACATTTGAGCTTTTGGGGTGCCTTTTCAACTTTTTGTTTAAAAAGGTCCTACATGGATTTAAACTTGGATCGATCCCAAGAGAACTTTTGACTTATCAATTCTATTTTCCCGTGTTGATATGTATGTAGTGTGGGCTCAGTAGCAACACCTTTTAACCTCAATATCAATGACAATGGAGCAACTATGAGCCCTTTTTTGGTTCCTTTTTATCAACACTTTGTTTTACTCGTTTATGTCTCTTTATTTTGAATTTTAATTTAATTTAATTTTGAATTTATAGACATACTGTGTTATTGGTTGTTTTGATCAATACTGGTTTGCTTTTCCTGCTTCTGTTGGCATTTTCCTCATTGAATTGGTGAGGGTTCTGTATTTTTCCACTTATATTTATTTGAATTTTAATTTAGTTTAATTTTGAATTTATAGACAGACTCTGTTATTGGTTGTTTTGATCAATACTGGTTTGCTTTTCTTGTTTCTGTTGGCATTTTCCTGATTGAATTGGCGAGGGTTCCGTGTTTTTCCACTTCTATTTATTTGTTTCCTTCTTATTTACTGATTGGGATTTTGTTTGTTGCAGTATTCATGGGCAATGTGAAGTTATCATGTTTGATGTTACTGCACGATTGACTTACAAGAATGTCCCAACGTGGCACAGAGATCTTTGCAGGTATCTCTTTTGCAGAGGGGTTGGATCTCTAAGTAGAAATGAAGGTTCCTTAATTGTGTGGTGGCACAACTGCCTGAACCGATTAGCTAAATATCTTTGTGAATTTCAGGGTGTGTGAGAACATTCCTATTGTTCTTTGTGGAAACAAGGTTGATGTGAAGAATAGGCAAGTGAAAGCTAAGCAAGTTACTTTTCATAGAAAGAAGAATCTTCAGTACTATGAGATATCTGCAAAAAGTAACTACAACTTTGAGAAGCCATTCCTGTACTTGGCACAGAAGCTCTCAAGGTGAGCCTTTAATCTAGTTTCTGATGCTCCCTAATATGAATGTTATATTAAAAATTTGCATTGATTCTATAATGGGTTATTTTTATAGGGATCCAAACCTTCATTTTGTGGAGTCACCTGCTCTTGCTCCTCCTGAGGTTCAGATAGACCTTGCAACCCAGCAGCAGTAAGTAGAATGCTATTTTCTTATTATTTTTTGTTAACTTTTATTGAAATAATTTGTTCCATTTCTAAAAGATTGAAACTTTGGCTTACAATCTTTTATGTTGTCAGGTACGAGGCAGAACTTGTAGCAGCTGCGGCCCAACCCCTTCCAGATGACGATGATGATGCTTTTGAATAGCTTTGTTAAGATGCTTTTTCATATTTAGGGATTGGTGGATTCAATTAGTTTTGTATCATTGGAGTTTGCTCTTGAGTTCCGACATTTAATTTTGATTTGTATTTGGGGCTTAGAATAGCATTATCGCATCTCTCTATATGTGATTTGGGTACTGTGCAGATGTTTTCATCGGTGGAGTTGGCTAAGCTATCTTAGTTCAACTCCATTACAGAGCTATTTTTATATGCTAAGACAGTTTTTTCCGTTATATACTCTTGCACATTTTGCACAAGAACTTTTTGTACTCTTCAAATATTTCAAGAATGCTCAAGTGCCTTTCGTTGTGTACTGTTGGGGGAAATGCTAGTTGCGATGATTGTTGCTTGTAATATATTATGGCTTGTTAAAACTTTCTCTGAAAATTCTAGCTATGTCTGAGGATTTATTTTAACTCTGAAATTGGTTTACATAAAGCTTGTACAATGAACAGTTTACCTGCTAGACTATCAGAATAAATGATATTATAAAGG